>CM068367.1:852570812-853148905 GCA_034769895.1 Magicicada septendecula
TAAAATTGATAAATGAAAAATATGTAATCGATGTCGGAACTCCGGAGACCATCATCACCGACCATGGGACTCAGTTCAAGGGTAGGAAGTGGAGAGAAGAAATGGTAAACAAGAACACTAAAACCTACAAAACTTCAATCTACCACCCTTCGAGCAATCCTGCAGAGAGAGTTCTCCGTGAAGTAGGAAGAATCCTTAGAACATACTGCCATGAAAACCATAGATTGTGGAGTGAATACGTCCCTAACACGGAAATGTATTTAAATTTAGCCTGCCATGAAACCTTGGGAGTCAGTCCACACCAAATCATGTTTAATGAGCCACCACCCCGACAAATAACGGAAATCATTAATTTCCCAGGAATACCAAGTGAAGGAGTAGATTTAACTAAAGTATATAACCGAATGTTACATAAATTAGAACTCAAGAAGAGGAGAAGGGACAAAAAGGGAACTCCTGAAATTGAATTTGAAGTTGGCGAGAAAATACTAATTAAGAACAGACAGCAGCCGAGTGGAGCGGAAGGCATCATGAAAAAATTATTATTATTATTATACAATGGACCATTCTTGGTGGACAGAAACAACCAAGACAATACCTACGTGATAGTAGACCCAAACACAAAACGAGTAAAAGGGACATATAATCTATCTGAATTAAAGAGATATTATGAATGAAAAAAAAAGAATTTTAAACAGCTTATTTTCCCTAAACCACGTTTTTGGAAAATAACCTTGTCTTGGCAGGGAGATAATTATGTAATGCGGCGGAATTAAGCCCCTTCCCATTCCATAATGTATTAAAATATATACATTGATTCCATCAGCAAACAATCAAACTGATGATGAAAAAACCCATTTTTCATGTAAACAAAGCCAGTAGTTTAAATGCATAAAAGTAAAATAAAAATATATATTGTAATCATCACTCAGTGACAGTGACCGTGATCGTGAGTAAAAAGAGTAAAATACCCAAGTTGTGAAAATAAATTAATCAGTGAAGTGTAATAGAGTCAGTGTTGAACTCCAGCAGATTCACTGTAAGTATTTGCTTAAATTTTAATGTATGTCAAGTAAGAAACAATGAGGAAGGACAAAGGTCAAACTGATAATAGACAGTATCTTGTCATTCAAATTGTACCCCGTAAAAGGGTAAAACAATATTTTTTAATTGTAAGTGATTAGTAGTATAAAATCAATTTTGATTAAAGGAACTATGTTGTATGAGGGTGTGAACCTGTGGGCTATAGTTTAGTTTGTTGTTTAGAACCACAGGGGAAGGTTTAAAAGTAAAATTATAAACAATTCAATTTATATTTTTATGATTTTGTTAGTATTGGTTAAAAGACCAATAATTATACTACATACAGCCATAATAAATGGTTCATAGATAAAATGTGAAGGAATGTTGTTAGGAACTATTTCTTAACAAATTAAAGGACTTGGTGACGACCACACACACAGCTTTTGTTAATTTTAAATGTCAAAATGTTAATCTTAAGAATTCTTTATATTAGTTGACAAAATGTTAATGTTAGAGTAATATAAAGCGATTATTGTATTTGTTATTATAAAAGATTGTAAAGGGTAATTGGATTCTGAGCCAATATAAATTATATAATAACTGTAAACCAGAGAGTGGCTTTAGGCCTAAATCAAATTAACAAAATTTAAAAATACAGTCAATAATGTAACAAATTAAACAGAAATAATGTATTAACACAATAATCACACAAAACCTACTGTAACACCAATTCAGCCACATAATTATAACAAAATGACAAAATATTATAGTAGTTCCAAAGATTAAAACACAGCTGATGTCTAATCAAAAACCACAACTTTGTAAAGGTGTAAACACTCCTGTTGTAAAACCAAAACATATAAAATGAAGTACCAAAACGTTTATAATTAATCAAAGCACCATACTGGACCAACAAATTATAAACTAATAACTGATTAACAAAGGAGTACTTTTTAGAGAAATTGTAAAAAAAGGTTGGATGAAGATTTTATTCGAAGAAACGGCCGGTTGACCTTTTTATACAAAATCAACCAATGAGAAGACAGAAAACGTGGTCAAGACAGTTAATATTGAAAAAGCGGACGATTCTATTCTAGTAACGACTTTCACAAGAAGCAGTTAACTGAAGCTAATGATGCCAGCCTAAAAATCTTAAAATAATAGTAAGTTGGCGTAAAAATTTCAGAAGAGAAGTAATACTGAAAATCACTAAATAGAAGCATTACAAGAATCAAGATCAGTACAAACCAGAGACACTTCGCAAAAATAATCCCAAGACAGCGTGGAGCATTGTTGAAGCAGGGAGCCATTACCAAAATTTAACACGAGACGCCTGGCAGTAACTATGATATTAAAACAATAATTTCAAACACTTCACTAAAAACTAGTATTCCCAACTGCACTAAAGTAATCCTTAGGGATTTTTGAACTATAAACTTTATTTAATAAAGGTGCACAAATAGAATAAACATTTAATTATTCAATTGAAAACTTGTACGTTCATTGTGCGAACGACCGTCTTGTATGACGGCGGCCATCATCGTTGGTGATTCATTGCGCTGCCAACTTTAAATAACGCAAAAACACTAATTACATCTTTATTAACATTATATTTTCTTTCAATTATAGTAATTAAGTTTAATTAATAATATTTTATACTTGTAATGTGTTGTACCTATTGTAGCATTTTTCTGGCGTTCGAATAAGTTCAAAGAATCCAAACCCTGAAGATTACCCAAGTTATATAAAAAGTTTATTTTGAAAGAACTCATTGCTATTAATACTGAGCTAATAAAAACATTCGTAATTGATAACGGGAAGACAGAATTTATTATTTTCGAGGGATTTGTGTGTGGGAAGAACATTTTTTCACAGGAGCAGAGAAAATTAAAACCAACAGTCGTTCACCACGAGCAGACGTCAAACTTCACAACTGAACATAGGTGGGTTGCTGACGTCATCACTGCGGGAAAAATTCGAATTCTCTTTGCAGAGCGCTATACTCTCACGCTCTCTCCATTACGTTCACACTCTCTCTCGAACACAATTACACCAAAATAAGACTATTTTTTAAAAACACGTAATAGACGTTCTGTTTCAAAGTGCCGCAACCAACGTGGGCATTAAACCCATACGAATAAATTTACGTCTGTGTTACATACAAATACACAGTCAACATCAGTAAAGTCGAAACAGTTAAATTGAAACATTTATCGTCCTTTTCCAATATTTACCTGAACGCTCGACGACTGTTTTAGTTATCAGTGAACAGTTGTTACGTGCGAACTGTCCACAACTGTTTTATTTTTTAATCGTTAGGTGCGACTACTATGAAACGGTCAAAACCGACTCTGTAACTGCCGGTGTCGATAGAAGAATCCTTGTCCACGACGGGAAAGCCGTAACGATCTTTCCACGCCTCAGCGCACATGTTCTTAAACGTGTCATATTTCATGTCCGTGTTGACGTTATCGTTGTACGCATGCTTCAAGTTGAGATCGTCCTGTTTGATCAATACTATTAGATTGGCGTTGTCACGAACCAACTGTTTCGGCACTTGGCTGTACGTCTGACAAATGTAAAACGCGTCCACACCGCTGTGTCGTCCCATAGCGAAATACTTGCGTATGTTGTGTTGTCTTTCACAAGACACATCGTCGAACACCATAATAGAATCGGGATCGACCTCGTCGGGAGGCGGTACCTCATCGTTATCGTTGTAGGCGTGATAACCCATTCCTTCGTCGGAAAGTCGTGTCATCAGAGTCTCCAGCATCTGATATTTGGGTTGAAACAGTAATTTAGAAAAAAAGTATAGGTTTGCGAATCTCAATCTGTTCACATCGAACAACAGGTTGAACATGACGTTAGTCTTGCGCACGCGGAAGGTCCGCAGATGATCGAACGAACGGTATCGGGCAGAAGACGTCCATGTTTACGTTTTTTCTGCCACAACCACCGCCACCACCATCGCCACACAATTTCGAATAGTCCACGTCCTTTATTTTTAGTCTGTGCGCTTGTTGCAATATTTTCATGTTTGTCTGCCCAAAGTCTATTTAATAGTCGCACTATATCGGTACAGTCGGTAGATAGGTGACTGCATACACAAGTGTCCGGACCCGTTTCACAGTTCGAATCCGACCAAACACATTCTTTGTAGTGATCGAATCCAGTGCCACTAGGTACTATTTCGCTGAGTTGGAACCTCGTCACACGATTGGTAACCTGTTGCCAGTACTCGTACACTGTCAAGATCCTGCGCATGCGTTCTACGTCGTTCGCAGTCGTGTTCACGACGTACTCATCGTAACCGGGATGCGACACAATGTCTTTTACACTGTACACAGCGTGCATATTGTCATCATAACGCATCGACGCATACTGGTTCTATTTCCACGAGTCGAATCGTTGTTATAGCAAGTTCTCCTTGTGTATCCATGAATGTGTTTACCGTCGAATCCTAACCACCTGACTTTCACACGATCACCTTTACGTTGTACGATTTTTCTACCAAGTACACGTCACCAAAGTTCGATTTACTGATTTCGTGTTCGTAAAAACCACCTTTCAACACTTCACCCGTATGATCCTTCAGCGAATAAGTGACGGGTACGCTGCCGGTACGTACTGTATGAACGATGAATATCTCGTTTGTCCAGTTGGGCGTGTATCCTTTGGCGAACGTCATTTTGTGTTTGCTTATACGCACACGATCACCTACTTTGAACTTTGGTCGTTTATAGTCGATGCTCGTCGCTGTGTTCTTGTGAATCCGGCGTAGCACCATGCGTTCGTTGGATTCGTTCACCTGATGCGGTTTCATTCCGATCGTTCTGTGCACGCTGTTGTTGTACGCCTTGACCAGTTCCGGTAACATATCCAACCAACGGTAATGACCTTGTTCACTGAAAGCGCGATACATGCGCGTTTTCAACGTACGATTGAAGCGTTCCACAATGGACGCTTTTTTCTCACTATATGTGGAATACAGTGTGACACCGTATCTGTTCAGCAATGTTCGTACGGCGCTGTTGTAGTACTCTTTCCCGTTGTCCGTATGCTGATATTTCATTTTATTAGCGCGCAGAGTCGGTTCCAGAGCTCGTGCGACCTCTACACCTGTCTTTGTTTTCAACGGAACGGCGTACGCGTACTTGCTAAACACGTTAATCATTGTCATGAGGTATTTGAATCTCTTGTTCACCTTCGCGTGCGGTATCATCTCTACCAGGTCCGCTTGGTACACGTCATGAAGTCTCTTCAACTCGACCGCTCGTCTCGGAAAATCCCTTCTTACCGGTCTGTGCAACTCCGTCGCGATAGTCTTGCGAACGCTCTGCTGTATGTTTTTCGACTGACGTTTCATTATCACATTGTTGTGATGTGAACCGTGATTCACAATACGCTGGAACGTAGTAAACCGTCGGCTCGGTGCTGAAAGTAACTCTCGACGCTACCGTTCCGTCACGTCCGCCTTCCATCACATAACTGTTGTGACACTGCCGCCTCTACATCCAATTATATCAACTCGACCGAACGGAAGAACAGTGCGTTCTTCTTGCGATGACGCAAGTACGTTAAGACGTGAACTAAACTGATTTTCATATACCCATTACGCACGAGACCTATTCCGCTGTAATATCTCATGAGCGCTTGTTGTTTCGTGTCCATCGCTCGTACGATCTTGACGGAATTCATGTCTTTGAATATGACGCTACGGGTAACGTTGTCGCGATACTCGTGCATTTCCGCGACTACAACATTATCGTTCTCAAGTAGGCGCTTGCACATGTGTTTAGCTTTGAGTTCGACGATCGGACGCTGACTTCCTGAATCCGTGTGCAGGTGTATCAGGTACGAGTTCAACAACCAAAATTCATCCGCCATAGCCCGTGTGCACCGCTGCCACTGTTCGTACAAACGTCGGTCTTTCACCGTGTACCATTGTTCGTGCGAATACCGCAGACCAAAGTATTCACAGTACTCACGGAGTGTAGGCAATGCCTCTTTCAGAAAGAGTACCGAAAACAATCCCTGCGCCTTGTTGTTCACCAACGCGAACTGTTAGCCTCTCGCTAGTGTCGGTAACGAGGACGGTGGACAGTGTACGTCAAAACTTACGTTGTAGCTAGGATCCAGTGCGCACTTTGGCGCTATCACCTCCGCGCTTCTGTATATTTCAATCAATGTACGTATCGGAATAGTGCGCTCCGTAATGACAATGCAACACGAAGCGTGAGGGATTGAACTTCCGTAGGCGAGCATGTCTGTGTACACTGTAGCGTAGTTCATCTGTCCGTGCGAATCGTGTAAATCGTGCACACGTTGAACGGCGTGATACAGTTCGGGAATCGGACGGAAACGCGAAAGAAAATTCCATCCGTGACGTACGGTAAACTTGACATATTCTTTTCGTAAACCACGAGTTCTAATGGTACGTTGTTTAGTTCACACTCTTCGATAAATTCAAGCCATCGTGATTTGTTGTGTATACGATCGGAGACTATCATCAACAGCACGATCGGTGGCAGATCACTGCTACGTTTTTTTATTTGACGCCAACAACGTCTGTGATATCTGTCAACACCGAACTTGTAACGTGTACAGTAGTTACCACAAAATCGTTTTTTCTTCACAAAATACAAGGAACACAAGTTGGAGCGTATCGCGCTTCGTAACGGTTTTGTTATCGCGAAATGTTTCCCATCGTCGTATCGATAGACGTCCATCGTGTCAACGATCCGTGATGCAAGTGATACCGCTTCGACATCGACACGATATTTAAAGTGTATACGTATAATATTTGTGGAATTTTCTTTAATTTATTTTGTTATCATGGGCACCATCGCTCAGACATTGAACTGTTTACACTCATTTAGTAGTAGTAGTAATAGTACTACACATAGTACTACTAGTACTATTACTAACACATAGTACTACTAGTACTAGTACTAACACATAGTACTGCTAGTACTACTCAAACGGGTATGTATGTGAGTTTATGCCGGCTCTGAAAAGAGCCGTTTTTGCGTGCGTTGCGTCGACTTCTACAAGTTCTCGCGGACGAAATCACATGTAGGCATTGACGCCTTATGGACTTGGACGGGATAAAGTGTATACGCATATGGTTTGTGGAATTTTTTATTTTTTTAATCATGGGCACCATCACTCAGACTTTGTAGTAGTAGTAGTAGTACTAACATATAGTACTTCTAGTACTACCCAAACGGGTTTGTAGGTGAGTTTATGCCGGCTCTGAAAAGAACCGTTTTTGTGTGCGTTGACTTCTACAACCACTTGCGGACGAAATTACATGTGGACATTGACGCCTTATGGACTTGGGCGGGATTGTCGCCCGCCTCCCAATCCAGAATTCTTATTTTGCATACGGAACATCTTACAACATCACCGTCGCCTTCGGAAAAGAACCCGGCTTTGGCCAGCACGTACAGTTTCACGTTCCCATGCGAATATATATGAACGTAAAATTTAATATGCCCACGGCGTTGGATGTTGTAATAGCTGTTCAGACGTTTTGTAAAAGAATATGCGTATGCGTCCATATCTGAAGCAAGAATACTCGTTTGCTTCGGTACAGTCCACCTCCACAAGGATACCTGCGCGCGCAGTCGGTAGTGGGGATTGCTGTCACCAATAGGTCGGTATGAAATAAACCATGGTAGTGGGAGCGGATAGCTGCGCGCGCAACCGTCGTAGGTAGTATAAGTGGAGCGGCGATCGCCGCCAGCGTTCACTTTGTAGTTAACCTTCGAGTCTCGTGCAGACTAACTTTCTCGTGGTGCATATAAAGTGCTGATTATTTTCTAACTTCGTATCAGTCTTACATTGTTCCTCAAGCGAACAAGTAATCGTTTTGCTTTTATCGTTTCAAGTTTATTTTTGTGTTGTTGTGATTAACAGTGCCAAGAATGCAGTCGTTTGCTGTTGATCGTAATCATTCGTTGCGTGGCGGGTTGGTGTCGTACGTTTACACACCTGTTACGGAGGATGAAGAATGTGTCAACGATGTCATAACCTTTTTCGATGAAATGCACGATATGTTACGTACGGACATTCTAAACGAACTGACACGTTTGCTTACTATAACGGTTAAAGCGAGATTTGTCAAGTACATCGTAAACGCTGACACAGACGAGGACAGAGAAGTGACGACCGAAGCCTATTTTCACGGACGATGTCATACGACGGTGATCGCTGACCAAGACGTATTGTCCGATCGTTTAGAAGCTTCGTACGAAGAAATCACCGAATCGATTTATAAATACACACGTGAGGGTAGCGGTTGGGCGATGGACCACATAATCTCCTTAGAACTCGTTCTCTCACGGTACCAACCGTTGGCCGCCTCCAGTTTCATCCGTACACCCCCTGAATTGTCTCGTACTAAAGCCATCATCAACGTGAACAATACAGGCGATCAAATGTTTCGTATGGTCAGTGTTGGCCGCTCTGTTTCCTCAACAGTCACACAACGATCGCATATCCAAATACAAACCACATATCCACAGTATCATTACTTCTGGTATAACTTATCCCACCCGACTATGCGACATTGTGAAGTTCGAACGAGACAATTCTGACGTTTCTACAAATGTTTTCGGTTACGAAGAAAATGAAATTTACCCGTTAAGAATAACTCCTTTCAGCGGCAGACGACATCACGTTAATCTATTACTTCTTAACGCTGACGGCCGAAAACTTTACAGTTTAATAAAAAATACGAGTCGCTTACTGTCTTTACTAACCAAACACGACGGCCGTTCTTTCTATTGCAACTACTGTCTGCATAGATTCTATGAAGAACGACTCCTTACCGAACATGTCCCCCACTGTTCATCGTACGGCGAACAGAGAATTCGTTTACCCATGAAGGAGGAGGAGAAGGTAATGTGTTTCAGAAATTACACCTACTGCCATAAGGTCCCTTTTGCGATATACGCAGACTTTAAATCATTTATCGTCCCTTGCCATCGCTGCGACGCTCCTCCGCACACATCGTCCACCACAACGGAGTCGTTACATCTTCCTTCAGGTTTCTCCTACCTCATAGTCGACCACGAGCGTAATATTTTTAAACTCCAGGTCGTTTATCACGGTGAGAACGTGGTAGGCACCTTTCTCGATAGACTGGTCACTGAAGAGCGAGAACTGTTCAGGATCATGCGCTCCATCTTGCCCATGACTATGAGTGACCATGATGTGTTATCTTTCGCAAATGCCGTCGTATGCCATCTCTGTGAAAAACCACTGACCGACGACGACAAGGTGCGCAACCATTGTCATCTGACTGGACGATAACTGGGTGCAGCTCACAACATCTGTAACCTCAACTTCAAGACTCCCCGACACATACCCGTCTATTTCCATAACTTACGAGGTTACGACGCACATCACTTGGTACAAGGGTTGGGTAAATACGAAAATCTCGCTTGTATCGCTACCACTAGTGAACGCTTCGTATCGGTCTCGTTGGGTGCCCTGCGTTTCGTAAACACGCTTCAATTTCTCAACACGTCCTTGGACACACTTGTTGGAAACTTGCGCGCGAGCGGTGAGGATTTCGCTTTAATGAAGCAATGTTTTGAAGAACACTTCGAGCTACTCTTACGTAAGGGCGTGTACCCTTACAATTACATGTCGGGTAGCGAGAAGTTCGACGAAACACGTCTGCCCGCACACGAACACTTTTTCAACAGGCTGAGTGAATCGTCAGTGTCGGACGAAGATTACGCTCACGCGCAGAACGTGTGGCGGGCTTTCGGAATCCGTACACTGGGCGAATATCACGATCTGTATCTTAAAACAGACGCACTGCTGCTGGTCGACGTCTTTGAGGCGTTCCGTGAGATGGCCATGCGGTACTACCAGATCGATCCGGCTCATCATTACTCGCTTCCTGGCGTCGCTTGGCACGCGATGTTAAAGATGACCGGTGCGCGACTGGAGCTGTTGACGGATATTGATCAGCATCTCTTTATCGAATCGGACGTTCGCGGCGGCGTTATCATGGTACCCAACCGCCATGCCAAGGCCAACAGCCCGCTAATCGCCGATCAGTACTATGCTTCAAAGCCGACCTCTTTCATACTGTACACCCTGCAACAACCTTTACGGTGCGGCCATGTGACAACCGCTCCCTTACGCTGACTTCAGATGGCTCGATCGTAACGAGATCGACTCACTGGACGTACATACTCTGAGCGATGACGGTGACATGGGCTACATACTCGAGGTCGACCTACACTATCCACCTGAACTTCATGACCTCCACTCCGATTATCCGCTGGCGCCAGTCCGTGCCTGCGTCAATCCTGACACACTTTCACCATACCCTCGACGACTCCACACACGACTGCACTATACACAAGGGTATAGCGGATCGGAAACGCCTTCGTCGACCGTTCCCAAGTTACTGACAACTTTGGACGACAAGCAAAAATACGTTCTACATTTTCGAAATTTAAAGTTGTATCTGAGTCTTGACCTAGAATTGAAAGCGATCCATAGAGTGTTGAGTTTTAAACAGAGAGTGTGGATGAAACCGTTTATCGATTTCAACACGCAAAAGAGAGCAGCAGCCACCAACAGTTTTGAAAAGGATTTTTTCAAACTGATGGTCAACGCCGTCTATGGCAAATCGCTTGAGAACGTGAGGAAACGAATAGACGTCCAACTAGTCTCTAACGAACGACGGCTGCAGAAACTGGTTTCCAATCCACGGCTAAAGCGTATGATCCGTTACACCGATGACTTGGTCGGACTGGCCTTACGAAACAGGACGATATTCCTTTCCCGTCCGGTATACGTCGGCTTCACAGTACTCGATGTCAGCAAATTGATAATGTACGATTTTCATTATCGGTACGCTGTCGCCAAGTACGATCGACGATTAACATTACTAATGACTGACACGGACAGTTTGCTTTACAGCATACGGACTGACGATGTGTACTCTGATATGAAAGAGGATCTCCACCTTTTCGACACGTCGGACTATCCCGCGGATCATCCTTGTCATTGCGACGACAACAAAAAAGTCGTGGGGAAGTTCAAGGATGAAACCAATGGGAAACTCATCAGGGAATTTGTCGGACTCAGAGCGAAATGTTACTCGCTCCTGTTGTGCGACCGCACCGACAAAAAGGTGGCGAAAGGTGTACCAAGGACAGTAATAAAAAAAAGGTTACGTCATCGACTGTACAGCGAGTGTCTTTTCGATAGTCTTACGGTTTTCACCTCTGCCGAGTGTATACGAAGCGATCGTCATAAGCTGTACACGCAACGTGTAACAAAACTTTCCCTGTCACCTTATGACGATAAGAGGTACGTACTGGACGACGGCGTAACTACTCTCGCGTACGGACACTACAGAACGCGTGAACGTACGTTATCCGATGACGATGCTGGTCCTAACGTGAAGAGGCTGAGGTACACGGACCAGTAACTCACGGTAAGAATAAACTTGTATTTCAAGTATAAAAATTATTTATTACAATTCACAGAGTACAAATTCAATAGACCTTCACGCACACGGGGTAGGGGGGGTAGACGAGTAGACGCCAACAGTTAATTTGTTTAACAGGATGCAAGCCGTGGCTGATGTAATCGACTCCCGCTGAGACCTTCACACATCATGTACACGTGATCAGGGGGACGGGGAGTATGCAGTTATTTTTATCCACTTACAACAAGATGCTGACTGGTCATATGTTATCGTAGTATGTGAACGTTGTGATGGTGGGGGGGGTCTTATCATCTTATGTGTACATATCTTATTTCCACGTCTGTACATGTTATATTTTATTTTTCAGTAAATACAACTGCAGCCACGGTCACAACCGCAACAGCGACAGCCTCAGTCGCCACGTCCTCGGACACCACTGCAGCAGATGCTCCCTCAACCGCAGCCTCAGCCGCAGCTGATACACCCTCAGTCGCAATGGATACACACACTCGTCCGCAGCAGATACACCATCAGCCGCAGCCTCAACCGCAGCCACAACGTCGGGATCCTCGGTTGCCGTCCCCAGATGCTCCAACGCAACTAAGAACGGGCGTCATGTTCAAAATTCTTGATACAGTGGAACCAAGGGCGCACGACAACCCCATGTTGATGAGACTACTGCTACGAAGGTCCTTACCAACGCGGTGTTGGACCCTAGGAGAGGCCTGCCCCGTCTAGTGTATGCTGCCTCACACCACATGTGGTGAACCGTACACGAAGGAGGAGAGATCCTCGGGTTGGTATGCGCCGACACATTCCATTATCGGTGTATAGTCAACTGGTTTCGGATCATGGCGTTGGAGGGGCGGAACCGAGGTGCCCGCAATGTCGGTTCTACGCGTTCGACAAGCCGAAACGAGAGTTCTACACGTGTATGCATTTTTTAGGTATGTTACAGTGCTCATAAACGTTATTTTAAACCATCCTACTCGCATTAACCGTACGTCACTAATACTGTTTCTTTTTTTCTGTTACAGATGGACAAACATTCCTACCCAATTTTGTCAATGTATATTTTGTATATATGTGTATATTTTGTTGTAATAGTTTGTCATTGTGTATTGTTTGTATATATTAAATGTAAAAGTGTTTGTACTTTTATTGTTTACAATCTACGTGTACATATTTCATTGCTTAAATGTTTATTTTCAACTATCCTTTTCCATGCATGATGTGCGTTGCACAATTTTTACAAGTGAAGTGGTTTTCAATTATACACACAGGAAATTATGTACATGCCATCATGAGTATCTTACGACGACCGCAGAAGAAGAACACACTGATGCTGAACACACTACCTTTTTTTTACAATATTTACTTACCACAGACACATACATCGACCCCCCACAGGCTATTCATTTCAAATTTACGCAGACCAATCTACGACCGGGCGGCGGTCAGGCGGCGGACGGCGTTCAAATTTAACACAGTTCACAATTTGACAACAATGCAATACACGTCACTCAGTCTCTTCGCGTCGACGATATCCGGACGGCGGCGGCATGGCGACGTACATATCTAAACCCGTACACTGTAACACATGCACGAGTTGACAACATGGCCGACGCTAAACCCGTACACTCTAATACATGCACAAGTTGGCAACATCGACTTTTCCAACATGGCCGACGACCACCCCACACACACAGCATCGATCTTTCGAAATTCGATTCCGTCACCCACAACAAGACGGACAGCGCTACCAGCGGCAGCCTCTGAAGAAGCCTTTTAAAGGAGAAAACCGGTTCAGGCTGTAAGGTAAACTTTATGCTTTTACTTATAAGAAACCTAGTGTTCCGAGTCATTAATGTAACAGTGATATTTAGTTAAGTACCGGACACGTCATGGACAACGAAATCCAAGAAACTTTTAATGTCGATTTGTTGATAAATATCAGTTCAGTATGGCTGAAGTAACTTTAATATTGACGATAGTCGAATTTATGACTCCCTGTTAATGATTTAAAAAAAAAACTTTAATGTAATTTTTGTTTATACTAATTAGTTCCAACTACTTATTTTAAACAGTAGTGCAGACCTTTTCTGTTATGTATCTTGCAGTCTCAAAGGAACCACGAAGAATTTGTAAACTTAATGAACGATGATTCAAGGTTATATTTTAAATTTATTTTAAACCAAAATAGTTTAATTACCCTGAGATTAAGAATTAATGAGCAATAAAGTGAATGATTAACGAGGCAACCAGCCAGTAATAAAGATCAAATAATAAATTCCAATTTTATTAAAAAATGTTAATAAATTCAAATTGTGTAACAGAAAAAGAGTTGACGACTTTCATTTAATAGACAATACTGATACAAGTTAGAGTACCATTAGTACTTCCATAGGTGACACCATTTGACTCTGATATATTAGAATCGAGTTATCTATCAGCTTGTTAACATGTTTGTTAACTAACTAGACCTTCGAATTCAGTAAGTACATGGTGAGTACATAACTTGTGTTTATTTCAGCAACATTAGAATCTGCGACGGATTACACCCATCCACGTGCGCCTGCGAGGGAATCAACCCAAATAATTCGTCATCAGACCTTTTATTACACATTATTAAATCACTTTTACAAAATTGACTAATTAAAATAATTAAATAATTAATCGAGAGCAGAATCACAACTTCGGCACTAATCATTAACATATATCGTTACAAATTGGCGATCCCAACGCGAGGCTTACCACACTAATAAAAACAACTTTATTACAAATTGGCGACCAACGTAAGAGGCCTGAAATTAGGGAAATAACCGACGATAATAAATAAAATATTAATAATTAAAAGAATAAAATAACCTAAGTTTGAGCGGCAGCTGCAATACAGCAACAGAAAATGCAACGGAGAGCTACGTCGAAGAAACGCGCGGCGGAAGTGGAGAGGGAATTTAACATGGACGATAAGGAGGCAACTCCGGTTGAAGATGTAGAAGAGATGTTACCCCGCGGAACCAAACCGACCCGCACAACCAGAGAACGTGAGTCTACAAGATATAATGAGGCTTATGGGCGAGTTTAGCAAAACATTGAAAAATAATAATAAGAAACTAAAAGAAGATTTTAAGGGAGAATTAAAAGAAAACTGTAAGAAGATGGAAGAAAAATAGATGACAACAGTAAGAAGATGGAAGAAAGCATGGAAATATTAAAAGAAGAATTAAAACAGAATAACCAGAAAAACCTGGAGAATCTGAAGGAAGAATTAAGTAAAACAATCGAAGATAACAACGAACAAATAAATAAGAAAATCGAGGAGGAGATGACAGGAATTCGTCAAGAAATTTCGGAAATAAATGGAAAATGGGAAAACACGAATCAGGAACTACGACAAGCGAAGGAAGACTTCGGTATCCGAATGACCAATCTCGAAGAAGACAGCCAGACTCGAATGGAGTCAATACGAACGGCGATAGAAGAAGACTTCAAACAAGTACAAACAGACTTCGGGACGAGATGTCGGGACATTGACACAGCCGTAAATGAAGTACGTGGACAGTGTCAACACAACCAGGAGAAGATCGATGAAATTCAGCGACAGGAGGTCACAAAGATAAGAGAAGAACTTGAAAGAATCAGTAACCGACCAGCCATGATTTCGCATCTCCAACAAATGGACAACCTGGAGGCTATCAATTTTAAACTGTACAAACGAAATCCGATGAGTTCCTGGAACGAGTCGAGGAGCAATTGACGAGGAATCGGGAGACCAGGTGGCCAGTGATTCGTGGATACACAGACGAATACTTCAAAGAAATCAACGACAACTGGTGGACGGCTACAAGACACGAGCTCCAAAGTTACGAAGAATTCAAGGCGGTATTCAAGGGAAAATACTGGTCGGAGGCCACCCAAAATATTGTGAGGGATAATATCTATCACGGAAAATACGATGCCAACCGCGGGACTACACTCACCGCATACTTTCTCGGAAAGATATACTTGGCAAGAAACCTCGAGCCAAAGATCCCAGAGGAGAGCCTCGTCACCAAATTCGCCTACCGTTGCGAAGAAGGAGTGTCCAGAGCACGACTAGGAGGACAAATTAAGACCGTGCAATCTATGGCAGCCCTCCTTGAGGACTACGAACGCGAGGGTTATTACCGGAGGAGTCGGCAAAGGAACGACAGGTACGACAACCGGAACGCCCAGAATAATAACAATCATTACAACAACGGTAATTACCGACCAAATTACACCAACCGTAATAATAATAATGAGACGTACAACCGACCAAATAACAACAATCCGATAAATAACGGGAACAACAACAATCGGCCAAGTAACCCGAACAACCTAACCTAACCTAACCTAACCAACAAAACTACAACAACCAGAATTACAAAAACTGAAATCAAAACAACCAGAATCGAAACTACAGAAGGGTGAACTACGTGCGCGCAGAAGGTAATGGTAGAGGAAGGTCTTACTACCAAGGACGCCGGAGTTTCGACCACAACGCGTACGGAAATCAGAACAACAACAGTAACGGAAGAGATACCAGAACCAATGGAGGAAGGAGTCGAAGCCAGGAGGTCTACCGACGGGATCGTTACGAAGAGGACCGTCACCAGTCTGAACCCAGACCAACAGGAAACGGAAACCCACCGGCAAATCAACAAGACCGACGGGACGAAAGAGCCTGAACCGTCTTTAAACTAAACGCGGCAGTGAAAACGCACACAGGACCCTCACTGAACCTCAGTCTATTGGGTTAACTCATATAAACAATCACATTAGAAGAAGAAAACGATTACGATAATACAAAACAATTATCTGAAGAATTTAAGAGAAGAATTATTGGAAGAAGAAGACGACAACACTAGACATAATAACAGTGAAATCGTGTACATCACCACGGAAATTAACAGGGTCCAGACAAGAATAATGATAGACACGGGAGCCAACGTATCATTAATCGACGGGATCGAACTAAACAAAATACAGGAGGAAGGTAAGACACCGATAGGATACTTACGTTACCAATAAGTAACATCGTTCTCGTGGGAGCGACAGGGCGCCAGAACAAAACCATTCGGAGACAAGTAAGACTGGAATTATCAAGCAACGGCGAAACCATTCCGATGACGTTCTTAGTAGCCAATGGCTTACCATTTCAGATGTTAATTGGTTGTGACATGTTAAGGCAGTACCCAGCAGTCATTGATATGAATAGAGCTAAACTGTTTCTGAAAACAAATGATATAGAATAGATAGCGGACTTAAACGGTAGCGACAGTCTGCCTTCAAACCGAACAATCTATCATATTAAGGAATATCAAGATCGTAGAGAACTTCCAACGAATGACGAGATATTTTATGAAATGGACAATGAACAATTGTGGAATGAGAAAATTAACGAAATACGTACTTTCAAGAGGGAGAAGACTAGCGCTAAACTGACTGAAGGACAAGTAGAACAGCTCATCAACGTGTACACTCGATACCGACACGTATTTTCGGATACACCGGGCAAAGTAAGGGATTATCAATGCGAAATTGAATTTAGAGAGCCCGTGAATTTCAACAAAAAATCTTACCCGATCGAATACTCGCTGAAGGAAGCAGTGAGGACGGAAATCAACCGATTAATAGATGAAGACATTATCGAACCAAGTTATTCCCCTTACACCAGTCCGATCTTAGCCGTCCCAAAGAAAAACGGGAGGTGAGAATCTGTTTAGACGCACGAGAAATCAACAAAACTATAGTGAACGATCGAACATCCCCGGTAAGAAGAATATTGCAGCAGACACCCTATCCAGAGTTAACATCAAAGATCAAACATTCGAAGGAGAGAAGGAGACAATCATCAAATTGTACCACATAATCAAGAGTAGATCTGATTTGGCCAACATCGTAAAAGAACTTGGGCAACAACAAAAACAAGATCCAAAACTAAATAGAATTCGGCAGAGACTGGTGGAACAGGATGACCGTGTAACACAAATTTATTGCATACACCAGGAAATACTATTTATTTGAACACAATACAGTTATAACACATGGAAAATAGTGATACCACGGACCATAGAGAAGGATATAATTCTAGATTACCACGTCAGATATGGTCACTTGGGGGCATTGAAGGTAGTGAAGGCAGTCCAGGAACATGTTTATATTAAAGACATCAACAGGAAGGTGCGAAATTACATCAAGCATTGTCATGTCTGCCAACTCGTAAAAATCAATAATGATAGAAAAGAGGGTTTAATGATACCTATCACATCATCAAGTAAGCTAGAAAAAGTTTTTGTCGATATATGCGGCCCATTCCCGCATAGTGGTGGGAGACACTAGTACAAGTACCTTATAATTGTATTTGATCACTATACCAGATTCACAAAACTCTATCCTATAAACCGTGCGACCACGCAGAAAATTTTAAACATAATAATACAACAATATATCCACGAGGTAGGAACACCTAAATCCATAATAACCGATCATGGAACACAATACAAAGGGAGCAAATGGAAGGACACTCTACTGAACAACGGGGTAAAAACATACAAAATGTCAGTATACCACCCAAGCAGCAACCCTGCAGAACGAGTTTTGAGAGAAGTAGAGAGGATTCTCCGAATGTATTGTTATAATCAACAAAGAAGATGGACAGAATACTTACCAGCTGCGGAGGATTTTATAAACTTATCGCACCACCAATTTATTGAGACAACACCATATGCAGCAATGTTCCAGAGACCACCACCCAGAGAGATTACCGAGTTGATCCAATTTCCTAGTGGAGACGAATACAAGTTTGATGACATAAAATTTTATAACAAAACATTAGAACGGACTGAGAAGCAAATACCAGAGACTACAACCAAAGCTAGTACGATATCAAGTTGGAGACAGAGTATTGTTGAAGAACAGAGAGCTACCCAGCACAATGGAGGATATAGCAAAAAAGCTGTTACTATTATACACCGGACCTTACACCGTGATTAAGGACAATAATAATAATACATACGAGGTCATGGATCCAAGTACACAGAGAAAGAAGGGGACTTACAACCAGTCATCCATGAAGAACTACTATTAAATAATTAAAACAATGATCATAGAATCAAATATAAATAATACGTGTTAGAAGAAGGGTTACAAAGAAAAAAAATTTGTGTTTAGATATAAATAATAAGAAGGAAATACGAATAATACCCATCAACAATATTGTTTCACTAAGAGCTATAGAGTATGAGAAAATATATCAATAAAGAAGGAAAATATAATATGATCTGTACAACAATAATGTGAATAATCCCAGAATATTTTTTATTAGTTGCACTTAGACTACTTTTAAAGTTTTTTGATGATTGACTGTAGAAATGATCCAGCAATCATATACCTGAGCAGACGATATGTTCCTCTGAACTCAGAAGGTGTAGGATGGACAGCGGGGTAATGGAGACAAAAGTGCCCACCTGACTTGTACCAACGCACGTGATAGAGAAAATAGTTAGGGAAATTAAATATTTAAGGGATGAAACACTAAGCAAGAGATAATATACGGTACCAAATAAAGCAAGGAGATAGTGTATTAAATAAAGAAGAAAAAGGAAAATTGTTAGAAATCAACGAAGGAAGCTCAAGTAAAGAAGTGATTAAATAAGTACAATGATTGATAATTTCATCAACACCTAAACAATACTTTCTGAAATGATCAATTTTAGTGATGGGGCAATATGTAACGGTACATATCTTCACCGTACATTTAAAAACACCAATAAGGAATAAAACACTCACTCACTAACACTAGAACACCCAAGAGATGAATGATAAATGAATAACTGTGTACTAAATGTTATATCCGGTCCACGAACTAATTAAAATAATCAAATCGATCAAAATACTCCTAAAATTGGAACAGCGAAGAGGAGCTAATTTCTTCACACTTCATCTCTGACTACTGACTAGCGACAGGCTTGCCAACACCGACACCAAGATTCCCCTAGTTTGACACCAAAATCCCCCTAAATCGTAAGAAAAACCCCTAAAAATATAATAAATAAATAAATAAAAAAAACTTCTTTATCTGAAGAGTTTCAGATGTTAAATATGTATGTATGTATGTATGTATGTATGTGTGTGTGTGTGTGTGTGTACACATAAATTTAATAAATTTAAAAACTATTGGGGACTTGTATAGCATGGACATTTAAACTTAGGTAGGGTAGAGACCACAGTGGTCGCCACCTCTATAGTGGTCGCCACCTGTGAGTATTTCGTTAATTAAAAAAATATCAAATAGTGTTAGAAACTCGAAAGTTTCATAAGTTTGTTCTGTTATCTATTTACTTGTATTTCGCAGAAATTTTGTAACAGATATTCTTATTTTAAAAGAAATAAAATTTTTTTTAGTAGCAAGCAGCTCTAAAAGTGCATTTTCTTAGTTTAGATACTAAGAAAACCTGGTAAGTAATTTGTAAAATTTATTGAAATAAGTAAAGTCATGATAATAAAAATATTTTCAGCGTGTTCAACAAACAATAAACTTTAAGATAACAATAATTGTACACGTATTACCCTTTTATATTTTTATAAAAATTGGTGGCGGTTACTGTGTCATCGAATAGACTAATGTATTAGTCCTCACCATATGTACAACAATAACAAAAACTTAACCTTGCTTTTTAGGTGTATTTTTAATTAAAGTTTGTTGTATAAGAATTGAACTTGTTAATGTCGTTATTTAAGATTTTTATATAAAATAATACTAATTTCAGATTCAGAATGGCAAATGCTTCAAAGAAACAGGGATCAAAAGAAGCGGAACCGCAAAAAAAAACAGTGCAAAGAATAAGATTTCAAAGAAAAAATGTTTAATTATCCTCATATGAATATAATAAATGCTGTTAAAGCTGTTCAAAATGGGATGTCAGTGCTAGAAGCCAGTAAAATGTTTAAAGGTCCAATAAGTACTCTAGGTAATAAATTATCTGGACGAGCATCTATAAATGCATCCCGAGTGAGCCCAGATCCAGTATTAGGCACTGAAATAGAGACAGTTTTGGAGGATTGGCTTTTAGAAACATGCAAAATTAGCTTTCCAATGTTCTTTGATGGCGATGACTAGGGGTATGGTGGTGACTACTATGGAAAATCGAGTTTTTAACTTTAACATCTATTTTAAAGTTGTTTTTTAGTTTTTGCTCTACAAAAAAAATATTTTCAGCATTAAAATGTTCCAAACAATGTATAAAAACAATTTTATTCATAATTGTCCTTACAGAATTAAAGAAATAAAGATAAAAGTAGCTAGAAATCCTTAAGGTGGTGACCACTGTGGTCTCTACCCTATGTAATTAACTGAACTCAACTTACATCTAGAAGTCTGCTGAGCATGCTGCTTCAAGACCTCCTAAGTCCTCCAGAATGGCCGATTCCTCGTCCGACAGTTCCATCCTCTTCTGGTCATACATAGATACATTAAATTTTGTTAACATTTTTCCTGACGGCTGAAAGTTTGTACAGTATATCTTCTCTGTTTTCAAATAGTAGCGTACAGTTAACAAACTATTTGTCAGTTCCAAAGAAAGTCTATTTCTAAGTTTATTTTTTATGACGTTAAAAACAGAGAAGGCACGTTCCACTGTGGAATAATTTGATATAGGAAGTGATAACATTCTTATGGCAAAGTTGCAATGTTACTAAACCAGGCATTCCCAGCTGCATCTTTATCACTCCGAACTTCAGCCCAGAATGATGTGGTTTCCGATGTATTTTTCCACAGCTTATTTTGCAGGTTATTCCATTCTGACACAATGTCATCAGCTGTTCCATTTAACTTGTATCTGCTGAAATTTGAGACAATCGGAAGGATGTCTGGTTTCTGCTGCGATGTTGTAGAAGAAGGATGAAAAACTGTTATCATCTTCAAAATAGAAATATTTTCTGGTATGCGTTTTTGCAACTCACTGCACAACAAAATCAAAAATGTCTTGCACCGTTCACGTACATCAGCAGACTCTTACGGTTTTAAAAACTCTTTGGTGTAACATTCAAAGTCATAACCCAAGTAAATGGCAGAAGTATGTATTACATAGTTCTGAAAGTTAAAACGAGTGAGGTCAGAATCTTTTTGCTGATCTAATTGAGAAGGGACAACAATTTTTTTAAGCACAGATATGAATAAGAGAAATAGATCTTCCAATACTTTAAGTGGCTCAATATTGTCACTTTGGAAAATCACATTCACTCTGCAAATGGATTTTAGTTCATTTCGTAGAAAAATTAAGAAGGCTTTGTAAGCTGGGCAGTCCATTATGTTATACAGCTGCTCAGCCATGTAACATTTATCTTCATTTGTTGCTAGGGAAAAGAGAAGTTTCAGTTCATCCCACTGTTCCAGAATTGTCTCGATAGCTGTAAATCTTGCAAGCCAACGTGTGCCACAAAGACCCTGAATTTTCTTTGGTGTGCAGTTTTCATTAATAGTTCTGTACAATTCCCTGTACTGAGCTAACCTCTTGGGACTGTAGGAAAACCAATTATGCACCTCTCTTATAAGGAACTCCAGTTGGCGTGGTAGAACTTCGGAGGACTTTTCAGCACAGAGATGGAATGAATGACAAACAAATTTCACCACAATTATATCAGGAACGTTACGTTTCAACAGAACTGATAAAGAATTGTGCACGCCAACCATCACACTTGCACCATCCACCCCAATTCCTATCAAATGTTCAAGTTTGAGACCGTCAGTTTTCAGTTTATTTTTGATTGTGTCGTATATTGTCTGGGCATCAGAGGAGATCAGTTCTAACAGGCAATAAAATGTTGTCACACAATCATTCTTGCTTATGGAAAAATACCTGATCATAATACACAGTTGTTTTGTAGTAGTGAGGTCAGTACTTTCATTGATAATTAAAGAATAAGAAGAGTTTCCTATTTCTAAAATCAAATCTTTGTGCAATCTGGAACCGATGACATTTTTTATTAACATTGTGCACTTGGTGCGGTGGACCTTTAAATTTTGGAACGAAGTTGTAGAATCCAACTTTGGCAAAAGTTCCCCCAAATGGTCAACAGTTTTAATGGAAGAGTGCTGAGCAACATAAACTGCAATTTTGAGTTCAGCATTTTTCACACTATTACTAATTTCCTGCTGCTGAATCTTTTGACAAGATTTTGCAATTCTTTCCATTTTCACTTTCTCGCCATGCTTCTTTGTTTTTGCATGTTCAGTTAAATCCTTCTTATGGGCATTGAGAGTAGTATGCCAGTACCTACAGAATGCCTTACTATTCTGGCCAGATGGATCAGGGGCTAACCAATCTGAAAATGTATGAAAAAGTAAACTAGCTTTTACAAACGTTTATATAATTACAAATGCCGACAATTTTTGTATAATTTTACTTTTTTATGCTAGAATATTCACAATATTTTCTTTAATCAAGTCCGACGCATTTTAAAATGTGTTTATGCTTAGCTTTATAAAATTAATAGAATATTTCACAACACGAACCACAGTTTCATTATGTCCACTAAAAGCTATGCTGTTGTAAAATATAACGCTAAGTTGAAATGGAGTATTCAGATTTTAAAATCTAGAAGGAGATCTAAATTCTAGCCTCGCTCTGAGCCTTGTAAAATCTAACAACGCCTCTGCACACAAACTTAGTGGTGCTGTACCGAAAAATAGGTTATAATAAGAAATAATTGCAACATACATACCTTTCAGCAAAGGGTCCGCTTCCCAGTTCTTCGCATACTTTTGCACATATTTCCTTTTATCTTTAGTAGCCATTGTGTTCAATAAAACAATACATTTACAACACACAACACTCGTATGCAACTTGAACTCGTCACTAAAGTAAAAATGTTCTTTACGTTAGGTCATACACCAACACAATGATCGCTAATGGACCAAACTGCTGATCATAGCAGGTGACGTAATTAAGTGCAGTGAACTCGGGGAATCCCAGGCCACTAGATGATGTCATATAGAATCGAGTATCGTTTTCCCCCTATACATGTATCGCTATCCTACCCTTACCGTTGATTCACTTCCCATGAGCTCATCACAGTATCTTACGTAATTTAAGACAGTGAGTACGGGGAATAACCGCTCGACCGTGAGTGTTTTATTCCTATTTCTGTATTAAAGGACCTACAAACATTTAACAAGAACCCCATTAAAAAAACCCCAATATTTAGTATTTCCCCTAAAAATCCCCCTGGCCCTTTTTCCCCCTACATTCGCCCCTGAAAGATATTTTTTCCCCTAAATCTGGCGGGAAAACCCCCAAGTTGGCAACCCTGACTAGCGAAGCGATACGACGGCCATTTTCTGTGCGTGTAAAAGTCGTATTCGGAATCAAATCAGCTGTGCGAGTATAAATGTAAACACTTTGGTCAACCTAACCAAAAATTTTTTAAGTGGTGAGTTCAACAAAAAAACGCATATATGATAGCGAATCATTATTGCAGAATGTATAATAAGCTGCAATAGAGTGAATTACATGAAGTATGGTGTTTAATTATACTTATTGAATTTTAACTGGAAACAGAAATTTTATGATTTTTAACATTGAGTCATGGAAGCAACCACGAAATCTCATAGAGTTTAAAACGTGAATAAATAAATTAATTGACATTATTCCATGAACATTAATGAACATTATATGAATTTTTTGTAGAAAAAATAAATATTTTCTACCTACATTATGAAGGGTAACCAACTTTGTGAAATAGACAATGAGTTAATCTGAACTCGAGTATAGGTTATCTAACATTCTGATTATGATTGTTCCAATACATAAACAATCAGTGAATATTTTGACTAAAGCTATTTAAGCAATAAACCATAATTGTTTATCTGACCAGAGTTCAGCATTCAATAGACATGATAATTTATAACGATCATTAAACGAACTTATAATTACAGCCATTTATGTATTTTATTATGTATAATATAACGTTGCAGAAATCAGACCCTATAGGGGATCCACAAATATTAGATAAATTATAAAAGGTAAAATAATTTAATGAATAATAATGAAAAAAAATATAAAATGGAATTAAGAAAGAAAAAAGGAGACTTGTAAACAAGAATAATAAATAAGCGAATAGACTAGACTGACAAACAAATGACTATGACCCAACCCCAGAGATTGGCCAGATAAAGACAATAAAATGAGAAAAGACAAATTAATGATAAAAGGCACATATGAGTAAAGCAAATCTAATAACTAACAATGAATAAAACAATACTAAAGAAAGTACACTAACTATAAGAAATAATATTAGTAGGTAAGATATGTTATTAGGAACCTTATCATGATAAGAAAGTAAGACATAAAATGTTGAAAGAATAATTATAAATGTGTGTTTAAAATATCATAGAAACCAAGAGTGAGAGATAGGTAGGGAGTGATAACCATAAATAGTGAAGTGATGAGCAGATATTAAGAGAAACAATTCATAATTTTAAGGACAAGGAATGGTGAACAATTGTAACGATACACCAAACCCTTAAAATTAAAGGGATAAAACCCCTATATTAAACCCAGAAATACAATACAGTGTTTAATATAAACTAATGTATTGTAATCTATAAGAAATAACTATGAACAATATTTAATAGTAAAATTGATGTGATAAGTGAGGAATAATAATAACTAATCAAACAGGCAGGATTGTGTAGATTAATGAGTTCAGTCAGTGCAAATATAAGCGTACACGACCAAAAAAGATTAAAAAACAATGTTGGAATAACAATAATAATAATTCCCAATTATGCTTTTCAATGAGTAGGGGGATTACCAATTTTGGTATTAGTTACAAACGATCCCTATGTCTTTGTAACAGTTAATGTTGATGCAAAGAGACATCAATAACAATAAGATACATTACTTATTCAGTCAGGAAGAATTAAGTTAAATTGTGTTGAAGAAACTGAACTGAGAAAAATGAGATTAATGTATGTTAAACAGTTTTGTTAGTTTAAAGAAAATTAGTTTATTTGTTTAGTGTTCATTGGAGTATCAACCAAGAAGTCACGACATTAAGTTAATATGTTTGTATTTTTTATGTATGTAATGATATTATAAAGAGATGAGGATTATGTTAATTTCAAGTAATAACATACAATAGAACAATTGTAATTAATAAGAAGGAATATGGCTGAACAATAGGCAGACCATAAAATTATTCCTATATTATGTTTTGTTAGTAGATTTAAGTGTTAAAAAGGTGTGTGAGAAATTGGAGTAGGAATAAGCTAGCAATGATATAAACTTAACAAGCAACAGATTAATCATTATTATATAAATAGAAAAGAAAAAATATCAGATAAGAAATAATTTTGTAAAAGTATAATAACACTAATAGATGGTAAAACAGTTTCAAAGTAATTCAAAAGCCAATAAGTACGAAATGAAAATAAGCAAAACATATGTATTTAATAAATAATGTTTAAATAGAGCAAAATAAGAAATTCTAGGATGTTACAGTTTAGGCCTATACGTTACCTAACTGTCTAACTTCAGAAAACCAATTGTAAACAATTGACTATTGTATTTGAATAATAAGACCAAGTAAATTATTTGATTACCATTAACTAACAATAATAATATGTCAGAATTGTAATAAACAGTATAAATAAGTGAAATATGTAATAACATAGCATTAGCAATTTTGTCCAAAAACATTAATACATGACCTAGCCCAGCCTTGTGAGATGTCAAATTGATCTTTGAAAGAAAATAGGGACATCTATGTTAATATTTCATACATTGGTAATATCAGCAAGGAACAATAACCATTATAAAATATTTATTCATTTTGAACAGAAACCCAGGATTTATAACAATAGGTTCAAATGTGTTTAACCAATAAGAGTGACCGTTATAAAACGAGAGTTCCATTATTAACTATCCAGCGGTACAGACGCTATATTGACTTCGGCTCTATTAAAGACTAATAAAGTAGAAAATAAGATCCAAATGAAAGTAAAATGAACACAAGAAGTCAACCATAGTTCCAGCAACTCAAGGAGGAACAATAAACAAAATTTTAAAATTAAAAAATAAATAACCTAAATTTGAATAAAAAGAAACAGACGCCAGAAGGAGAAGGGAAACGATACCATTGAAAATTAACGAAAGTACTATCACAACCTTGAAGAAATCCTGATGACTCATAACAAAAACAACATGGTTTTGTTAAGTATAAATTAAATTATTAATAATTACAAACTAAAACTGATTAACTTTTTTCACAATATATAACTCTCACTCTGAACTTTGAACACCAAATTCTTTCAAGGATTAATGGATCATATTTATTCACACTGTATGTAACTGTAAGATAACCTATGTCCGAAGCCTATAAAATTGACACACACTTTTAAACACCAAGAGTTAAATTTCATGTAAACCTTTTTAGTATTTAAGTACCACAAATGTAAGGTGGTGTACTTTATTTAACATCTTGTTTTAAATCTTTTTGTAACCCAAAGAACTCATTGGCAGAATAACTTGTGTAAATAAGAAACACTAGCGGCCATTGTGGCTTCACACGACTGCTGCCACCATTGCTTTCCACTGAGTGAAAATTAATTTGTTGCCGGGGCGAAACTTTATAATAATACTTTCTATTTTACTGGAGTTATCAAAAATTAGCGAATCTTAGACACAAATAAACAAGTACGAATCATTACTAACTGTCCTTTGTTTTTATTGGAATTTTATTATATAGTTTGTGTTCTGTAGCGGAGAATAGAATTCTTTGCCAAAAATTTATGATGCCAACACGTTGAACGACAAGCGAAATTCGAGTTCCCGCCAGTCTGCGAGGGTAATTCGAATTCATCATCACCGCACAGGAGACAAACTAATTTGAATCTTTTAATTGTTTTCTCAAAAACAATTTGGCGCCGATCGGGAATTAAATACATCAAATAAGGACAGGTAAGGATATCGGTACTGATTATTCGTGCGTTCGCGACGGACGTAGTCTGCGTGAGATATGTTAAAAATTGACGACGACTTGGTAAGACGTTGAGAGTACGACATCGTTTATTTGAAAATAAAGAAGAGACGATTGATAAAGACCGTAAGCGGTTCTTTATAATAGGTTAAGGAGTTACATGATATTTTGAATAGATAATACCTTGTATCAACTCAACATGCCTGAAGTTACTTTAATATTGACAACAGTCGAGTTCATCATCATATGTTAATAATTTTAAAAACTTTTAATGTCATTTTGTTGATAAATATCAGTTCAGCATGCCTGAAGTTACTTGAAGGTTGACAACAGTCGAATTCATAACCCTATGTTAATAATTTTAAAAACTTTTGATGTCGATTTGTTGATAAATATCAGTTCAGTATGCCTGAAGTAACTCTAATGTTGACGATAATCGAATTTATGACTCCCTGTTAATGATTTAAAAAAAAAAAGTTTAATGTAATTTTTGTTTATACTAATTAGTTCCAGCTACTCATTTTAAACAGTAATGCAGACCTTTTCTGTTATGTATCTGCTTGTTAACATGTTTGTTAACTGACTAGACCTTCGAATTCAGTAAGTACATGGTGAGTACATAACTTGTGTTTATTTCAGCAACATTAGAATCTGCGGCGGATTACACCCATCCACGTGCGCCTGCGAGGGAATCAACCCGAATAATTCGTCATCGGACCTTTTATTACACATTATTAAATCACTTTTACAAAATTGACTAATTAAAATAATTAAATAATTAATCGAGAGCAGAATCACAACATGGGCACTAATCATTAACATATATCGTTACAAATTGGCGATCCCAACGCGAGGCTTACCACACTAATAAAAACAACTTTATTACAAATTGGCGACCAACGTAAGAGGCCTTTTATTATACATTATTAAATCACTTTTACAAAATTGACTAATTAAATAATTAATCGAGAGCAGAATCACAACATCGGCACTAATCATTAACATATATCGTTACAAATTGACAATCCCAAAGCGAGGCTTAACACACTAATAAAAACAACTTTATTACAATATGTACGTAAAACTTTGATTTTATTTATGTTTACTTAAGTTCAATGGATTATACACATTTGTAAACAATTAAAGGAAAGGTTTGTGCAGCCCCCCCCATACCGTCCATAGGTCTGCCTCATTATATGCCCTGTGAATCCAGCTGTCACACCACTGCAGCCCAGCTTCTTATATAATAAATATATCATCTAATATAATAGTCTTTACTTATGGTCTGCTTCAGCCATTTGTTTGGGATTAGGTCAGTACCATTTACAAAGTAAAATTAGATTGTTAACAATTGTTTTTTATAAACATATGAATTGTTGACTGGAGCAATATCCTTATCAAACAGTCCATAAAAATCCTTGCTTTAATGGAGTAAAAGTTGCTCTGTTAGAAACTGTTTGTCATTAGTACTGGAAATAGACCAGTATAACATTTTTGTTTTTAGAAAGATCATTCACTGATGTTCTCTGTTAATGTTGATCTATTAATCCTAGTGATTAAAATGTTGAACGTCTTACATTTAAAATTACTGTATCCTGCCAAACAAGAAGTTCAAGGCTGCTTGAGCCAAAACCATATATTTTGCCACCAAACAAATTTTCACTTCTGTTCTGTTCTTTTCTTAAGTTGTTTCTGTTAATTTTCCCTTCAATACAATAGTTACCTATACTCAACCTATTTAAGTATCCCACATATTTCCTTCTGGTGAGATATTTTTCTCAATTTCTAGTTTTATTATATTTCCTCAAACAATTGACCATTGTTCCCCCGTCCTACTGAAATCATTTGCATTCTTCAACTGTTTTAACTTCACTTTCTATTTATTAATACTACTCACTTGAACATTACTACTTAACTCAGTTAAAATTTATAATTTCTATCACTTCTGTCTTATATCCATTCAATTTTTTTATTGTAATAAGTATTATAATTTTGAATAGATGTGTTAAAAAAAGCCTTAAGGCCAGTTTTATCCAGAGACTTAGTTATTTTTTTGGCAGTATTGTCATAACTGTAGTCTGAAGTCATCACAAAGTTTATTGATAATAAGAACAATATCTAACTATAATTTGTTTCAGAAGTTTGAAATCTTATTACATGATAATTTGCACTAGAGTCCCAATTAATTAAATCGTGATTAACAGAATTTTGGATTAACCAAATGATGGCATGGTAATTTTATTTTTTCAAGAATTTTGCATATTTTACAGCGTTTATAACTTGTGTGACGGACTATACTGTATGCGTGACCAATTGTACTGTACTTCACACGTGAGTTGTTCTTTTCAATTTTTTTACAGTAATATTGCATGATTTAATTACAGTACTTAAAACCCATTGATTTTAAAGATTTCTGCATTGTAATAGAATGTAATAACGGTGCATGAGTACTGCTAGTTTCCCTAAAAAACTATTAAAGGCACTTGTTGGACTTTAGCGTTTTTTCTCACTAAAAAAGTGTACATTACAGTACAGTACTATGTTTCCGATTTGACAAAATTTTTGTTCAACCAAATCACCTTTGGTCCCAACAAATTAGGTTAAACGAGACTCTAGCTAATGTATTTCTAGAAATTCCAGGGCTTTCTCAGCTTTCAAACAATTCAAATACTTCATTGTAAAAGTCATTGGTGTTATCCCTGCTCAATCTCCTATGCTTCTTCCTTGATTTCAGTTACTGTAAGTCACAATTCCCAGATTCTCTATATATCACTTTTATAGAATTCATATTTCCTCTCAGTAGATCAGTAATTTCCTATTTCTTTTTTATCTACGTTTGCTTCAATTTGTACAGTTTTGTTAAAGGTTCATAGATGTTTAGAATCTTTGTGCCATTATTTTTAGAATCTCAAAAATGTTCCTGAAACATTTTCTACATTTAGTTGTTGTACTTTTAAATTTACTCAATTTTATATCCACTTTTGTTATAAATGTTTCTTTCTTATAAACATTTGAAATTCAGCTACAATCTTTATATATACTGTAACTAGCCAAAATTAATTATAGGCCCTTTTTAATTATAGTATTAATCACAGTTATACTTTTTTTAAGACCTGGCTAAACAGTCTTCAACAAACATACTAAATTATTAAAGATTGCTTTCTTGCATGTTTCAGAGAATGTCCTCTATCTTATACTTTAATGTCAAGCGTATACCTTTGATATGTCAAGCCTTTAGATAAGTCTGATATTTATGAACTTACAGAAAACATATTCAGATTTCTCTTACTTTTGCGTCATTAACTTGTTACAAATTAATTCAGTATATTGTTTTCTATAAGTTAATTGTTTAATTCAAAACTAATGTTTCTATTATGTTAGAAAAACCAGTCGCTTTTCTGAATAATATTTCAAAACCTTATTATAAATTTCTTATCAAGTAACTTTATGTTAAATCTTTTATTGTACTGTATGGAACCAATGTCAAGAACTGAACACTCTTCTGAATGAACCAGATATTGTGAAAATTATAAAACTTGGTAGACCCAGGTGGGCTGAACATGTGATCAGAATGAGGGAGAATGAAATACCCAGAAAGGCACTCACAGAACAGATCTGTGGCACCAGGAAAGTTGGTAGACCCAAACTACATTGGGAAGATGGAGTGAACTATAATGCGCCCCATATCCTTGGAACCGAAACTGGAGAGCAGCTGTATTTGACCAGGACAATGGGTAGAGGCTGTTAAAGGAGGCCTTGACTCAGTAATGGGTTGTTGCAGCACTGAAGAAGAAGAAGTAGAAGTATGGAACCAATGTAACTATTTATCTGCATTATGTAATAACAGATTTAATTTAAAGCACATTTGAAGATAAAATAATAATGATCAGCTTCATTCAAGTCTGTAATTCGTTTTCCAAAACTTCTAAAGTTTTATCTAAACTTCTAATGTTTTAATAAGCCAAAATTTAATCTTTATTCTATACTGTCTATTCTAGGTAACATCCATCATATGAATTACATTTATATCAAATTTTAATAAACATTTTTTTAAGTTTTTAGTTTTACATTTTTCATTTGTTTATCTATAACCAAATATAATCTATTAAAATTTTAATATTTATAAAATTTGACCCATTTAACGTTTGACTTTAGAGATTTAGTTCTCCATTTAAATTGGTTTAGAATAAAACCCGAATTTATTAATTTTTAAGTAAACAAATTAAAATAAGAAAGTTGCATCTAACATTTTATCTGTAAAAACACTTAAAAATTAACGTATGATTAACTCTCAATTCCTCTAGTTAATCAGAGTAAGTGTGTCATTTTGAAATCAAAAATAAAGAGTACACAATACATGTTTTTTAACAGAATATAATGTATTATACTTAGAAGATTTGTTAAAAAAATTATTCTTGGATTTCGTTGTCCATGACGTGTCCATTACTTAACTAAATATAATTATTTCACTACCGACTCGGAACACAAAGTTTTTTATGGGTAAAAACGTAAAAGTTTACCTTATAACCTGAACCGGTTTTCACTTTTAAAAAGCTTCTTCAGAGGCTGCCGCTGGGAGCACTGTCCGTCTTGTTGTTGGCGACGGTATCGATTTTCAAAAGATCGATGTTGTGTGTGTGGGGTGTGATATGTTCGAATAATGCGTGTGATTTGAATTGTGTCTGTTCGTTTAGGATGTCGTTTTTATTTGTTTTCGTGTGTTTGTATATTTCCAATTGTTTTAGAGTGTCTAGTTTTCGGCCTTTTGTGTGTATGTGTAGAATGTCGATGTTTTTGTATGTGTGGTTTGCTTCAATGAGGTGGTTTGCAAAGGTGGATTCTGTAGTGGAGTGGAGTGCTTTTGTGTGTTCAATGTATCTTTGTTTGAAGCTACGTCCTGTCTGGCCTATATAGAATTTGTTGCAATCTGAGCAATTTAGTTTGTAAACAACAGGTACATCGAATTTATTTTGTGCTTTGTGTGTGTGTTCTGTTTTGTTAGTAGTTTTGTATGCGATTCTGTATCCTGTTTTTTTGTGTATTTGTGTATTTTATTGTATGTGTTTGTGTATTTTTAAAGCTTTTCTTTTTAAAATAAGTAGTTTTTATTTATATAATTATTATACTAGAAAATTTTTGTAATCTATAATAATTCATGGGATAATTACTCGTGACTATTTGTGGTTGTTCCTCCACATTACTTTGGTAAGTAGAACTGTGTGACAGTAAACAATGTGACTATACTGGGTTGTTTTATGCATCTAAAATTATACATGCATTCATATAGATATACCGGGTGTCCCGGGAGGAGAGGGAAATAATTTGAGAAATGGTTCTATAGTGTAAAAGAAGAAAAAAAGTTCATATAAACATATGTCCGGAAACGCTTTGTAAACGAGTTACGGCTAGCGAAAGATTTCTCCCGGGTTTCGGTTCCCCCGGGTAAATGAAGACTTTCTGAAATTCTGGGAAGGTAAATTAAGGGGCGAATTCTGTTGTTTCATATGATTTTTGACCTGAAAAATCGAATAAAGAAGATCGCAGAACTGTATCTCCCATAATTTTCATGATATCGGACGTAAAACAGAAAAATCTTTGCCTAAAAACACGTTTTTTTAGGTTAGAAGTACAATAACTTTGTTAAATGATTAATAAATGCATAAAAGTTAAAAACAAAACTTGTAAAGAATTTAATTCTGAGAAAAATGGTGTAAATAAAGTCAATAAAAATCAACAAGAAATTCCAATTTTGGTTAAAAACAATACAAAACAAAATTTTTTATTTAAACAACACAATAAATATTTTTGGTAATGAAAGAAACAACTGTCTGAGCAAGAATACTCTCTGTGGTTTATGGAGTGCTATTCATGAGAAAATACAGTAGAATAATTGTCCTTTACATACACACATATATACATACATACATACATATGTTCCCTATGTCTTTCTGTTTCTATATACACTGTCTTTCATAATCCCAACTAAGTTAAAAATCAGTTATCCAATTTTCGGTTAATTTTCCATGAATTTCCTCATGATATATAAATTAAATTTTGGAACTTTTTAATATATTTTATTTATATTTTGTTTTTCAATTCATAATTAAAACCAGTATCTTTACGCTTTGTGATATTCCACCCCCACATATTAATTTTATGTTGTAATATTTTACATGGTTAAGTTGTGTTTAAATCTATTCCTGCTAATACACTTCTGTAAATCTATTTTTATTGTGTAGCATACATATGTCTATGATTTTCTACAGTAAAACACAACTGAGTAACTTAAACAATTTATGTTTCATTCAGCTAATTTATTGACTCAACTGTAAACAGTAAAAAATACCTCATGTATTTTTATCATACAATCAAAAGATTTTTTTCTGTTTTTTGTAAATTTTCCATGCTATGTTAAACAATTTAATGGGTTCAAAGTATCTCAATATACAATGCCATTCTCAAATCTATGAAACTAATAATAAAAGATTGCAGTCGTTTTTGTATTACACTCAAAAGATGCTAAACAGAACAAAAATGTAGAAAAAATAAAAACAACTGATTTCGAAATGAAAGTAAAGCAATGTCATTGTAGGCTTAATTATCACAAATTAAGTATATTTTTAAAATTAACATAAAAATGTGAGGTATAGTTACATTGTACAAATCTGTAAGTAAATCATAACTTTTCTGCATCATAAAGAGACTGTAGTATACTATTTTCTGTAGGATTTGGTTTGATTTATTGGCACTCGCCTACACTTAATATTAACAAATTTGCTTATGGCATCTTCATAACTATTTCAAAATATCACTCTCTAGGGTTATAAGAGATACAAAGTTCAGCCCCTATTTTCAGACATGGTTGTCCGGAACCTATTTTTAATAAGTTTCAACGTTGAAAATGATCTTCACCACTACTGTTGCTAACCATCATTGACAAATACATTCAAACTGCAACTTCCAACGTTAGGAAAATATTCCTTGACGTTCTTTTCTAGAAGGAGTTTCTACGTCCACTGCTCGTGGCTGAATACAGTTTTCTTCTTTTCACCTTCTTTGATGTACTCATTTCAAAAAGACTTGAAATGAATTAGTTCATTTCCCAGGTTGTTTTCCAAATTATTACCATACACATATATTAAATTGTGAGCTGCTTTCATGATCTCTTCTTTCACAGTAATACTGTCTAATTTACTAAGAACCTAAAATGAGTATCAACTAATTTATATGCTTCTAGCCTCTGCCTCAATGATTACACAAATTGTCCTATAACGGGAAGGAAACTCTGGCTTTGAAATGTTTCTGAGGGTGTCAGTTTAGTTTCTGGTACCTGGGTAGTATCAAGAAGTGCCAAACGCATATTTATTTTGTGTTTGCGCTGTGTCTTTGTTGGATATTCAGTACAACCAGATAATTCTTCCCCTTTTATCTCATACTCTTCAAAGCTATCCCATTTAGTTTCTATAAAGGTTTTCAATGATGTGAGTACTGCAACAGCTGTATTTATGTCTAATCTGGGGTACTGCAGAGTTACATTAGTTTTGTTAACTTGGAACAAGATATCCCAAAAGGATGCGTAGAACCCTGTTAACAACTTAGACATTTTTGTATGCAAACTTAGAGCAGTGCAACGGGATTTTACTGAATCTTCATTGTCCTCTGAGTATGAGATTTCAAATAGTGCATCTTTTATCTCCTTATATCCTTGAATTAAAGTATTAATGGCATCAGCACAACATGACCAGCGTGTTGTGGTGGGAGAATGGGTTTACCATGATCAGCCTTTTCTCAGCCTTTCGGTTAATACTTGGTATCTATGTGTTGAACCCATGAAATAGACATAAAGCTCTTCCAAAAAATCAAAAAACCTTACAGCACTCATGCAACACTCAGCAGCAGCCTGTCCCACTAAATTAAGTGAATGTTCAGCGCAAGGTACCCATACTGCTAAATTAATACCTGTTTTCTGGCCATTTCCTGCCAGCACCAATGCTTGGAGGCCATTATACTTGCCGCTCATTGAAGAAGTGTTGTCATAAGATTGACCATGCCAGACTTTGAAGTCTGTGTCATTCTCTTTCAGAAACTTAATCAAACTGTTGAACATTTCCTTAGCTTTGTGGCAACGTTAGAAATCTCTCAACCGAAGTGTAGTCTTCTACATACCTGAAAATCAAAGTAAACTGGACAACGTGACCTTCGTCTGGAATTGAGTCCAGTGATATAGAATTGTACTTAGACTTTTTGATGCAAGATATTATTTCATAGAAAACTCGTATGCCAATTAGTTTCACAATTTCTTCAAAAATTGTTGAGGAAAGGTAGTTTGTATGACCACTTCCACGATTCCCATGGTTCTTAATATGATTACTTAAGAAGGCGCCATACGCTACTATTAGGCCTAGTTCTAATAATTCTAAGTAACCTAAACTTACCACTCTAGTGACAACACATTTAACTAAAACCAATAGTTTTCGTTACAGTGGCCAGGTTGAGTGTGCTATTTGAAGATATATTGAGAGGGCTGTCATTTTAGCCTATACATGGCTCATAATAATACCATCTTTTCCTCTAATAACTTCTATTGTTCTCTAAAACACAAACCAAATAATTTTTATGCAAGCTAACCGTTCTTTTTTTTTCTTATAGTTTATGGTGCGGATCCCTAGGCACCAGCCTATGTAGCCTGTGTTTAAATCCGGCACTGGTACTTGGGACTACAAGTGTGTATGTGTTTGTGCATACAAGGGAGCCCTGAAAACATTCTAGAATATTTATGGAGCCAGGACTATTAAGAATTAGTGAGTTAAGCTTTGTGGTCCCTGACAGGAAGAAAAGGCAGACAATTTCTTTCTATATACTGTTTGCACAACAATTTAATAAACTCACAAAATAGCTTCATAAATTTTCATAATTTATATAATGAATTTGTGTATGATGAGTTTTGCAAACTAGTTTTTTTTTATGAAAAATGAATTGAACAAAGCAAAACTAGCTAGACTAAATTTCTCCGTTCGTTTTTCGTACACATTTTATTTTTTTATTTTTTTTAATTAATAAGAAATTTATATAACTATAGTAAAATCCAATTAAAAAGCTCTCACCTGTTACTCTGTCCTGCACAATACGCAGCAGTTTTTGTAAGGTCCCTGTACATTTCATATGCGAAACCTTTTATAAAGTACTCTGTTTACTGCGTCCAAATCCCGCATAGTACGTTTTTTCGTTGGGATTTTCTTTAATGTTTGAAACAAATAGGCAACGTCTTGGACTTGCTTGTGGTAGTCGCCTACATCAGGAGCATCGACTTTTTAAGCTTATTCCAAACGAATCAAACATTTTGTAAAACGAAAACTTGTTGTGGGAAAATTAAGCGAGGAAAATATAATAGTGTTTGTTGCTGCAGATTTTGGTGGTTCTGAAAAACTGTTCCGGTCATGGGGGTAAATCGTTAACACCACGATAGGCCTACTTAATCCTGTCGACCAGAGGATAAGTACCAAATTGTTCATATTGTAAACGAATTTATTTGCAAAGAAACTAATAAATACAACAAAAAATACGTTAAATAAACGTACTACTAAATAATATACATTTCCCTTGCTTAAAATATTGAATTTATGTCAACAAGGTTAATCTGAATGTTAAATTTCTTTACACTTATAAAATACAATTAATTGAATTGTACTTGTAACAACTTGTAAGCTACTACATTGAGTAATAAAAGTAATTAATTTCGAAACATAAGAAACTTGTCACGATGACAGACATACAGTAAATCAAACAAACACATGGATTCATGATGCTTCAGCTTTCAGAAACGATCGTACTGTATACTCTTGTCCTTGTCAATAAGTTATGTTACATCAGTTTAGTTTTTGTGCCCAATAAAATAGTTTTTTCAGGTTATAAAATTGTTAGCTATTTTAGATAAAATGTTTTCGTTAATAACATTAAATTTCTAATACCGGTAGTAGAAGATTTATATCTGTAAAACATTTCCCAATGTCTATACTCTTTTCGTTCTTACTTCAATCCTGATGTAAACAAACCCACGTGGCAAATCTGAAAGGCTATTGGTCAGGGGCGTTGACACTGTTCACACAGTAATGAATTACGCGCATGTGCAGAATGCCTGTATAGTCATGTGAGTCATCTTGCCACTTAAATCAGGGCACGTCGTTTTAAGACTTCCTCCTTATCACTGTATTCTGAATCGTATTGAATTAGTATGGAGCCAGTTGAAAGATATGTTGCCCTTCACAACACAACATTAGCTGCTTGATATAAAACAATTTATTGAGAAGGCGGTAAATGAAACGATGGTGGACAAGTAGAGTCATTGTATGCAGCATATAATTAAGGAAGATTATATGACAACTGGCCTACATTACTGATGCCGTCGTTGTGGACAAGAACAATCTTATCAATAATAACGCTGACTCAAGTAATGATACTAGTTCAGACACATATATGGAAGGCACTGTTTTTACTCTCTGACAGCAACTGATAGTATTCAATACACTGGTAATTATCACAGCTTCTATTTTCGTTTTAAATAAACTTTACTTTTTTGTTTGTTGTGATATTTAAACGGTTAATAAAAAAAGCCATTAACTGGTGTTATAAAATGTTTTACTGTAGGTCTGACACTGTCACACAAATTTTACTTTGGTCAGCTTAAATTATTACAATTTATGTGTGTTTATACAGTATCAATATTATATGTACCCTGTATGTATTTCTTCTGTCAGAGTGACACGCCTCTATTCAAGTAGCAAATAGTATTTCAGATGTGCTACATCTGTTTGCTTACATCAGGATTAAGCTAAGAACGGAAACAGTATACATTGACATTTAACATTTTAGGTACTACAGCCATTCTAAACTGGGGGGACAGCAAAGAGTGGGCCTATAAAATATTGGGGGCCGGTGCTCCCCTGGCACCCTCCATGTGTACCCAAATTATTTTATACATTGTATTTCCACTAAAATGTTAAATGTACTGATATCAAAATTCACTTTCAACACTAAGTCACTTGGTAGGAAAAGTAATAGCATGATTAATTCAGGTTCATAATTTAATGGACTAGAAATCCTTACAGTACGATTGTTGTAATAACCATGTGTGCTGCTAGTGAACATAGTGAACAAGAATATTAGGTACAGCAAAGCTGGCATTCTCCTTTTTTCAGCCACTTTTCAGTGCTTCTGTGCTACTTGCTAAATTACTGATGGTATGTTTGACTGTTCTGGCAGAGCAGCCCAGTTTTTGAATAATTAAAAAATAATATTCTCTATTGTCGGTCCAAGCAGCCATGCGCCCTGAAGGATTAGGCGCATGTGTCACAATATGTGTCCTTCAGGGCGCATGGCTGCTTGGACACACAATATGTTCAAATGTATTATATTTTTTTTTTAGTTCATGTACGTTTAAATTTGAAATGGGACAAAGGATGTTTTAGTTTTGTCACTTTAATGGACACTCCACTCAAAAACTGGAAAGATTCTGATTAAAACCACTTATTTTTCTATCCTATAAAAAGTAGTTGTAAATAACCAATCATATTGCTTATTCTAAACACATAGTTCCAGTAACAGGGCACAGCAGACAGTTTACATTCAACTGTTACTACAGTATAATATAATTTATAGCACTGAGTTATTTAATTTTTTCATGAATTAAAAATATTGTTCAAACACTTTTGCAATGTTTAAATTATTCTCACTTAAATTCTCTCTTGTTCCTAGCTTTGCAAGTAAAATATCCTACATTAAGAAGATATCTTACCAATTGATCAAATGACTATGTTTGTTGATAATATTTGAAATAGAATCTAAAATATTTTAAATAAAATTATAGAAGTTATATGAAATAACAGAATTTATTTCAAATAATGTCCAACACCATTATCGGTATGATTGTATTATATATTTTTTTACTTCAATTTTTGCTTATTACAGATTTCTTTCAGAATGTGTACTGTGTGCATTATAGTGCTTACGTGTACTGTACTACTGTGCTTAATACTTCTGCTTTATAATTTTCTGTTTGAGTCCATGTATGCGATCTCGCAAAAATTTTTGAAATAAGCCTTTAGTCAGAAGACTTGCACGTTTTAAAGTTTTGTGTTCTCTTGTCAACCTTAGTTGTGTTCATACTTTGCAGCTCTTTAAAAAATATTTAATTACAATTCAAAGTCTAATCACAAGTAAATGTCCTGTGCCAACTGGTGTTTCTAACAATAAGTTGCTATAAAGAAACTGTTGTAAACTGTAAAAAAAAATAGTCTTATGGCTTGAAATTAGCACCATAAGTCTTTGTGTAACCAATTAATTTTAACCACAATAATCAGACACATAATGGAGAATAAATCCAAGACTTGTATTCTAATTTTTCACTTTTTCATCTCATGAAATGAGAATTATAGAATACAGACAACATAAATAACTTTCTCGCACTTTTGACAAAAATGGTTCAAAATCCCTACTTTACCTATCACAATAGTACTACAATGGGCCTTGGTTAAAACATGGGCCTTGAAAGACCTGTCTTTCAAGGGTTGATAGTAAGCCTACTACATAGTTACCAACCAAAATTCTGCCATTATTTGCCAGGAGACACTGTATATTAGATTTATACTATGTATTAGGACTACCTTACCATGTAATTTACACTAACACCACACAGACCCCTCCTGTGGGATCTGGGCCACAGCTTGTTACATTTGAGGTGAGAACATTGATGTACCAATACTGAAGTATACTGAAGTATGTAAATATTGTATACCATATATTTACATAGCACACAATTGCTAAAGGGGAGATGAATAATATGAACACTCACTACAAAGCATATATATATTGCAACAGATCAAATTTTATTATACTAATTAGGATATAGTGAGTGTGTAAAAATCACAAACAAGTCTATTATGGAGGAGATGAAAAATTATTTATTATACACAAATATTGTTTTTAAAGATGTATATTATATTATAAATTGTCATGTATTGATAATAGAAATAATTGTTTGTATTGTTCGATAATATAAATCGATTTTACTTGGTTTCTGCAACGTCCTCCTCTCCTTTCGTCGCTCCCGTCCTGGCGTCCTCTTCTTCAGCGTCACTTCTTCCTGGTGTCCTCTTCATCCTGGCGTCCTCTTCATCTCGTCGTCCTCTTCTACAGCGTCCTGGCTTCCTGGTGTCCTCTTCGTCCTGGCGCCCTCTTCGTCTCGTCATCCTCTTCGTCTTGTTGTCCTCTTCTACGTCAGGCAGCTCCAGTGGCGATATTTCAATGAGTCACGTTGTTATGTTTGACTGCTAATATTAATTAGTTTCTTCATAAATTGTTCACTCACAATGATTATAAATTTCACTCGTACAGTTTATTTTTAATTTATACTTTCTATTTTCTTAATCTCAGGATTTATATGGGTGTTACTTAATGTGGTGCGTTTAATGTACTTAATGCGGTGCGTTTAATGTACTTAATGCGGTGCGTTTAATGTACACCTTCCACGATATCTTGAAGTGTCTTTAAATTCCCTAAGCGGATATCTTAACTTACACAATAACAGTACTGTATTATATTTTAAATTTTACCTAAATATTTTACCCAGTCGGTTCTTAACACAAAACTTCGTTAAGAATTACCACGGTTTATTTTATATATGATATTTCGATGTTTGTAAGAGAACAACTCTCTTCACCGGGCACAACTTCCCCTTGCAACTTCTGCAGACAGACTGTGTCCATCCTAACACTGCAACGTATGAATTTCACTGAATTTAGTGTATTCTGATAGGCTAAGCCCAAATCATATGATTGATGGAACAAACAGATATACGAATTTCATGAAAAACTTTGTATAATTTAGCAAAGTCCTGCATGGAAATTATCTCCAAATTTTATTACCCTATCATTGATAAGAGTAACAATTGAGTTTTTCTTAACTTAAAAAAACCATATTTCTAAAATAGTTATGAACCTCAGAGTATACACAAATTGAAGCTATTTACCTAAATAATTCCTTGTCAAAATGTCACGTCAATCAGTTTACTACCACTGAAGCTATAGCGATCACAAATTATCACACCCGCACACGCGCACAAATTCACTCAAAAAAATACATGACAATATAGAACACCTTTTTATGAAGAGTTTGGTATACCCTACATGCTTATCCATTTCTAAATACAAAACTTACGACTAAAAGACAAAATATTACATAAAACCAATTTAAACAAGAAATGCTCATCATCCATGTGCTCTGATATAAACAACATAGCTTATCATCCTGTGTTCCGTTGCAGGATTAACCCCTCCACATGTAAAAAAATTTTTTTATATGGAATACAAATTTTTTTTTTCTTCCAAACCTAAATTGACATAACTTCTTCCCAATAATCATAATCATCCAAATAATAACATAATAAGTTCAAAAATCAAAATAACTGAGTAGAATCTATCAGACAACATTTCCCCAACTGTCACTTTGATAGCACTAATAGTAAACAAACAACCGCATGGCTAGATATCAACAACCTTCCCGCACACAGATAAGCGTATCCTATGTCTGACGTCATTTGTCTAAGTCTATGTATACTACAGTTCAACCATACATTTTTCCCACATGATCACAATTATTCTTACTTTACACATATTTTTATACAATTTCCTACCAGTCATTCCACCTATACCTTGGCATTCTAGTTTAATTATCTGTATTATCCTTATTTTAATTTTTAATTTGTCGCACAGACTCATGCCGTGCAACCTTTCTCGTTTTTTGATTGCTCTTCGCTTGCATTTGTTTCGGTAATTGCCGATACATTGCTTTGATTTAATTTTTAAAGGTTTATATGTAATGCCAGTTGTATTACCCAGGCTACACATAATATAATCTCCTTTGTAAAATATGAACTCATTGTTTGATTGAAATTTCTCTGGTATCATCTCAAACATTATTTTCATCAAGTTTTCACATTGATCAGTTTCTAAGTGCACTTTAAAATTTTTAATGTCTCGGATTTGTCTGCATACACATTCATAAAAGACGAACACACAGTGCAGTACAGTGGATCTCTGATTGTATAAATAACACCTGCATTATGTTTCATATGTGGTTGAAAACACTCAGACAGTTCTGATCTTCTGTCAGAATTAACCTTACCTGTGTGCTTTTCCTCAAATGCACCAGCTTCAGGAACAAAATCACTTTGTTTACCCAAGTATTCATCAAATACCTTATTTAAATATTCATTTTTACAACTGTATGGACTTCTCAAGTGTTTATAAATTTCATTACTGACTGATAAAACATTACCAGAATGGATCTGAATCTTACAGACACGGTACAGCAAATAACATTTATTGTTTTTAAATACTTCACCGTTTACCCGTTGATCATACCAATCTGGATAGATGTGAACCAACACTGTGATAAGGTTTTCCCTATTTCTCTTTTCATATTTATTTAAAATATTATTTAATTGTTTTTGTTGATCAGCTGTTATCTCCTTATCGGGCGCTCCACCGTTACCTGCTATCTTATCTATGCGATTACCAGCTGGTTTCTGTATGTTTACATTCCGCTCTCTTTGATCTATATTATTGTGTGTATGCTTCAAATTAATAGTATGTTGAACCACACTTTCCTCTATTTCATTAATTTTTGCTTCACATTCCCTGCTGTGAGATTTATTCCTTTCTAAGGCGGTCTCACTACTACTACGAATTAATTCTAATTTATCAGCTATACGTTTTTCGGTTAACTCTAAAAGTTGTTTATTTTGTATAGCCTGGTCACAAACGGCTGTATAAATTTTTTTATTCTCATCGTGAAGCGATTGCAGTGATCTATTTTGTTTTACTGCTTCGTCTTTACTAGATTTAATTTCTTCCGACATTTTCTGCAGATTAGATTTACTTTCTTCGGATATCTTCTGCGTATATGCCAACAATGCCGCCAATGTATTTTGTAATTCTAGTGATTCGGCCATATTGATTTATCTATTTTTAATTTTTAAAATATTATAATTCGTTTATTTATTATTATCGTCCAGTATCTCAATCAAATGTAAACCAGCTTAATCTAACACAGATACAAATAATAATTCAATCTCCATATAGATAATTACTACTATTGTTCCACTATCTGATAAGAGAGAGTATTCAAACTTTTATCTACACTCCCTGATAACATAGAACCGCACTTATAAATAGTACAATGAATTTAGTCTCTACACACTCAAAATAATATTTCTTTTTTCAAACTAATGCAAAAAGTCGAGCCCAACGTTCGTCAGCGCCAAATATCCTTATGCAACAGATCAAATGTTATTACACTAATAAGGATATAGTGAGTGTGTAAAAATCACAAACAAGTCTATTATGGAGGAGATGAAAAATTATTTATTATACACAAATATTGTTTTTAAAGATGTATATTATATTATAAATTGTCATGTATTGATAATAGAAATAATTGTTTGTATTGGTCGATAATATAAATCGATTTTACTTGGTTTCTGCAACGTCCTCCTCTCCTTCCGTCGCTCCCGTCCTAGCGTCCTCTTCTTCAGCATCACTCCTTCCTGGTGTCCTCTTCGTCCTGGCGTCCTCTTCATCTCGTCGTCCTCTTCTACGTCAGGTAGCTCCAGTGGCGATATTTCAATGAGTCACATTGTTATGTTTGACTGCTAACATTAATTAGTTTCTTCATAAATTGTTCACTCACAATGATTATAAATTTCACTCGTGCAGTTTATTTTTAATTTATACTTTCTATTTTCTTAATCTCAAGATTTATATGGGTGTTACTTAATGCGGTGTGTTTAATGTACTTAATGCGGTGCGTTTAATGTACATCTTCCACGATATCTTGAAGTGTCTTTAAATTCCCTAAGCAGATATCTTAACTTACACAATAACAGCACTGTATTATATTTTAAATTTTACCTAAATATTTTACCCAGTCGGTTCTTAATGCAAAACTTCGTTAAGAATTACCATGGTTTATTTTATATATGATATTCAGACGTTCATAAGAGAACAACTCTCTTAACCGGGCACAACGTCCCCTTGCAACTTCTACAGACAGACTGTGTCCTAACTCTGCAATGTATGAATCTCACTGAATTTAGTGTATTCTGATAGGCTAAGCCCAAGTCACATGATTGATGGAACAAACAGATATATGAATTTCATGAAAAACTTTGTATAATTTAGCAAAGTCCTGCATGGAAATTAACTCCAAATTTTATTACCCAATCATTGATAACAGTGTAACAACCCATCGATTTTCTTTAAAATAATAATTTTGTTTAATTTATAAAAAAAAATATTATTATTATTATTTTTTCTTATTTATTATTTATTAATTAATTTTTGTATTATATTCATGTAAATTTTAATTCATTTATTTAATTTTTTATTCACTTATGTCACTTCGTGTAATTAGAATTATGTTCTGCGTTAATAGGATTGTCTCCGGTACTAATCGATTTGTGGTTCTTCTTCTTCTGAGGTTAGGTTCCTTCTACTTTGGTAATCGATGTTTTTCGTGTAGTCCGTGATTTAAATATTAACTTATTTTATTCTATTTATATGGTTTAGAAATAAATAGAAATCAATTTTGCAGAATTCCAAGTTTTATTGACAAATTAATTAAGGATCGATTGTAAATCGATTATTCAATCAGTTAAAATATCGACTCGTTCTCTCAGGGCAAACGATTATTTTTATATAAATTATTAAAATTAATTACAGGTTCTTTGAGCTGTTATATTATATAGTCAGAGAAAGGGCAAAGTCTGGAAAGTATAACACTTACAATTACAAGCTTAATTATCTAAGAATACAAAGATATGATTTAATTTATAATGTTTATTAAAGTATTTGTTCGAACCAAACGTTGTGATGTGAAGCTAGCGGACCAGCAGAGGATCATGGGATTCCAAAATGGCTGCTTCGTACTGCATATGTGAAATGACGACGGCTCGACTGAATTCTCTGCAAATAAATATCGTCTTTCCAAGTTTTCCTCGTCTCAGCAATGGTGATCAATCCCTCTGGTGATAGTGTAGTTGTCCTGAATCAGTGTTCAGTGATTCGCCTCTTAAATTGTGTTGGATAATGTTTTTAAATCACTTTATGCCATAAGGTCGATAATGGCAAGTTCCGTCTCACTATTCCGAATTATCGTTTTTATGGGTTTTAATAGTTAATTCACTTTCTTCTGTTCAGTATTAGTTTAATTTACTAGTTGTACTGGTTTATCTCACTGAATTTAGTGGTTGTTTAAGTTTTTTCCAAAATTCGCTAATTCAAAATTATTCGACTTGGTTAGACCTTCGCCATGTTTTACTCCTTCGCTATATGTGAATATTTTGCGAGAGCTGGCTTAGATGTGTTCTGTTCAACGTATATCCATCAACTGTTCTATTTTCTTCTTTATCCGAAATGTCTTAGCCAATTTAATATTAAAAAGACATTGTTTTAAATTTCTAGCATTTCCGCTACATAACTGATTTTTACATTATATGATTGAATACATTTTTACTGTTATTTAATTTTATTAAATACCTAATACATAATCTCTTTCTCTAGTTAATTCTACGTGATTTAATACCAAATATGATACTTTTACAATGTTTTCCATCTCGAAACTGTATTTTTACTGTATATGTATATTCCATCTCGAATATGTATTTACTGTATTTTTAACAGGTAGGCCTAATATTTTACTTCCTGTCATTTTAAATGGTTTACAATTTTTATGAAGTTATTTATTATTGAACAAGATCCCTGATTGAAATAAAATGTTATCTTTCCTTAATTCCTTGTAATTTTATGAATTACTTATCCTTTTTAAATATTATTCTTTAATTTGGGACTCCCCCCTTTGATTTTTCTGTTATTACATTTGCATTTTTTCCAATAATCTTTCATACCTTTTTCCAATATCTTTCTAAAGTATAGTTTCAGTTATAATACCCTGTGTCTAATTTACAATATACAAATTTCATCAGTTTAATTAATTTACTTGACCTATTCATTAATTATAATGTTGTTGAGATTTACCATTTGTCCAGATTTTAGATTTGTTCACATCTAATGTTTTATGACTAATACAGCTTGCTTATACCCCTTCTGACTTTCTATTATTACATAATCTTAATTAAAATTCTCTTACTTAACTACATTAACATTTAGTATTGAATCCATACTATTAATACTTAACAAATATTTGAAAACAAAAGAGTTGTACTCTAACTCAGACATTTCAGTCTTGATTAATACTGGTAAACATATAATGAATATCTTATAATAAAAGAATTGTATTCCATCTCAGACATTTAGCCTTGATTGATACTATTAAACATAATAAATATTTAAGAATAACAAAAAACATAATGCTCTATTTCCAACATTTAAGTATAGAGCTCTTTGACCTTAAAATAAATAACACATCTGTCCCTTCATTATTTAAAGTAATTCTTAAAATTAAATTTATGCAGTCTTGGCTGTTTTTATTTTATTTTGGGGATGTTTCCTTTGTCACTTCTCTGATTTATTTCCTGCTCTTATTTTCATTTTAATAAATGTTATTAGATAAAGAGTGGCCCTCACTTAGAAACATTTTTATACTCTGTTTTCATAATAATATTCTACCATTAGTCACCTTATCTTCTTTACATATATTTTTATTTTTTGGTATTATACTTTCTTTTGGTTTTGGTTTTTTCTTATTACTGGGTTTGCATTGGGTGTTTCCCTACTTTATTTTATTCTACTCCGTGGTTTCTTCCATTTTCAGTCCTGTTATTAGGGATGTCGGTTTGTCCTGGGTTTTTCCTTACTTACTTCTATCCTACCTTGTTGCTTAAAAAATGGTCCTTATATTAGGGGTGTCGGTTTGTTCTGGGTTTTTTCCTTACTTACTCCTATCCTACCTGGGTATTTCCTTACTTTATTTTAGTTTTTTGATGTATTTTTCATTACTCATAGGTGTTGCTTAGTTGTTTTTAATTTATTTTTATTTCCTTAAATTATGATTGCATTTTACTGTGGTACTTATTTGTTTGTATTTGGATTTTTCCTTGATTTCATTTTATTTTAAATTTATTTATGATCATTTTTCATTCATTATAATGTGGATAACCTGTCATGCTACAACAGTTACAACTGAGTTTTTTTTAACTTAAAAAACCATATTTCTAAAATAGTTATGAACCTCAGAGTATACACAAATTGAAGCTATTTACCTAAAAAATTCCTTGTCAAAGTTTCACGTCAATCGGTTTACTACCACTGAAGCTATAGCCATCACAAATTATCACACCCGCACACGTGCACAAATTCACTCAAAAAAATACATGACAATATAGAACACCTTTTAATGAAGAGTTTGGTACGCCCTACATGCTTATCCATTTCTAAATACAAAACTTATGACTAAAAGACAAAATATTACATAAAACCAATTTAAACAAGAAAATGCTTGTCATCCATGTGCTCTGATATAAACAACATAGCTTATCATTCTGTGTTCCATTGCAATATATATATATATATATAATACATATATATATATAATTATAACTATATCACTACCAACTTGGAACACACTGCTTTGTGAGCCTCTGACAAAGCTTATAATAAGCGGAAACTGGTTCAGGCTATAAGGTAAAAATTTTACGTTTTTCCTAATAAAAAACTTTGTGTTCCAAGTCGGTAGTGATATACTTATAATTAGTTTATCAACAGACATGTATATATTTAGTTAGTCATGGACAACAAAATCCAAGAACATATATATATTTTGCTAGTAACAATAAATTCTGTTCAAATATGACCAATATGACCAAAAGTTTATTGATATAAGTGTTTACTGCGGTTTTGTACACTTTCATTAAGTACAACTACTTCAAAAATAATTTTCGTATTTAGAGTGTTTTTGTGCAGACTAATTTTAGATTACCAAAATCATATTTAAAAAATGTATTTATCAGTTATTTGTAATCAGAAGGAGTTTATTAATAAAATATTCTACAGCTGCAATGAATATGATTATATTTGTGTTTACAATCTGTTTCACTAATTATTTTTAGTTTTATATTGATATATTATTATTAACATTATTATTGTTAATATTTTCTTTGTTGACGTTCCTTGTCATTTAATGGACTAATTAATATACGGTATCATGTCTTTAACTGAGCCAATTGAATTTTATTAGAGTTATGGAAAATTTGAATTAATGGAGGGGGAAAACTATGTTGTTCACAGTTGATAAAAAATCTAATCTCTACCAAATTGATTCCTTTTAATGATAATATATCTAAAATAAAAATGTAATTGAACAAGTGAAAGTGAGTTCTCGGTATTTACTTGTCCATCTAAAAGTCTGAGTGTTTACAGTAACTTTTGAATGCATTAACCAATTTTCGTAAAACTTGGCACCCATGTCCATTCTTTTACCATAGAAATCTCTGTTTTGTTGAGACAGATGTTTCAAAAAGTAGGAGGCGGGAGTCAAAATTGTGAAAAATTAAAAAAATTCATGTTGGTTATCAATTAAATGGAATTTTAACAAAATCTGACTTTTGTGATCATATTTGAAAATTTCAAACTTTTGGGACACCAGGGCCCAAACAGTGGGTCAACAATTTGAAAAATGTTTAACCTAAATCTGAAAGCAAATTTACATGAAAATATTTTAACTTTAGGGGCACTACAGTCTAAAATGGAACTCAAAATTTTTAGAAAATTGTAAAAATATATTGGGGGATATCAAGTTAAGAACAACTTCTCAAAATACAAACTCAGTTTAAAACTAGGATTAAAATATTTGTCATTTAGGTATTATACGAGGGTCGATCAAATATAAACGAGACTTTTGAAATTGGCATGAGATATTTTAACGCTCATTGATGTTGGCAACAGTAAGCGTTGGTAGCAGTGCCTAGACATGCGCAGCGCTATACGGTTGTTTGAAAAGTCGTCTCTTTCATTGTTGTCACAATAAGTGAACAGGAGGTGCATGTGTCCGTTGCGCAGCATGTAATAATTAAGTTTTTAGTGTGTGAAGGTGTTAAACCAGCTGAAATTTTGTGCAGATTGCGTGCACAGTTCGGCAATGATACACGTTCAAAGGCTCCACTATACTCCTGAAACCAAGAGGTCGAGTATGGAGTGGCGTGCAAAAGGTGAAAATACGCTGGCTCCAGTGAAGGTGAAAATACGTTTGTCTGCTGGCAAGGTTCTCATGACCGTCTTTTGTGATGCTAAAGGCGTTGTGTATGACGATTTTCTACTTGAACGAAGAACAATAAATGCTGCATACTACTCTGAACTCTTGGTAGTGCGTGGAACAAGCATCATATAACCTAAAAATATTTCACTTCCAGATACTAGCACCAAACTTTGAGGGTTGACTACATACATATCAAAGACTGTAAATCAGCTGGGAGACAACCTTAGAAATGATTTTGCCATGAGCAGTGACGTTATCAATATGGCCGCTCAGCCAATTTTATAAAGTCGCATATCTCAGAAACCACGTATTTGATTTTGATCAAATTGGTCTCATTTTAAATAACAGCTATTTATCTAAAAGAAATGTTATTACATATATTGCTGTAAATGCAATAGTTCTTGAGTATTCTTTCAATTATTACATTTTTAGCGAATTTCCCGAAATTCAGCTATTACAGTAGGTTGTGATATGCGACTTTCACCAGTAACAATAGCAACTTGATAGAAAAGCTAAATCTCAATGTAAATAACACCAAAATCTCTCTACCTCAGTGGTACACTACTGTTCCACAACAGCAAAATGTAACTTTGACAACCCGTTGCCCTTAGTAAATGACACGTATGATAATTCATATTTCAATGTATTTGAAGAAACTAAAGAATGGGTAGAGCATGTCCAGTGTAATGTTGAAGGAGACATTCTTCCATGGGCTGTGTTGTATTCATGTAAGGAAGAAAATACTGAAATCAAGAAATTGAAGAGTACTTCAGTTTTGCTTCCAATTCTGCAAGAGGATATTAACTCCCCAGATATGGTTCGCCATGCCATGGACATTATTGTAACTTTGTTGAAAAATATAAACTCAGAACAAATCCCAGTTATAACATCAGACCAACCAGTATACACACTTGCGAAACAACTTCAGTGGAGGTATCCTGAGTTGTATGGAGAAGACAAAATGTTCTTGATGTTAGGAGGACTACACATTGAAATGGCCATAATTTCGATGGTTGAAAGGCTCTGCCTGGACTGAAAACCTTGTAGAGTCCAGTGTTACAACTCCAGGAAGAGCTGAGGGCCTCCTTAAATCATCCCATGTTAAAAGAAGTCGATATGCTCATGAAGTGAGCTACGCATCCCTTAATATTTTTTGCAGCAAGCATACAACAGCAGTGAAGATAGATCATCAGAAAGAATCACTCAGTGGTATAACCGAATGCAACAAGAATCTGTTCAGTTCAAGTACTGGCTGACAACTATAGAATTAGAAGCCCTTCTTCTTGTTTTTGTTCGGAGCATCCGCCAGGGAAACTTATCAGAGTTTCTTTCAGCACTTAAAAATATATGCCCTTGGATGTTTGCACTTGATCATGTGAACTATGTTAGATGGTTGCCTATTTTTGTGCACAGCCTGTGGAAATTACCAGAGCTTCACCCCACGGTGTAAGGGGAATTTTTGAAAGGAAACTTTGTAGGCTGTAAAACACAACGAAGCTTCTCATGCATATCTCATGATCAGATCCATGAACAAAACAACAAACTTGTAAAACTTGATAGTGCAAAACTATCCCTTCTGAGCAACAAAGATGCATTACTGAAGTGGATGACTGCTGCCCTGAAATTGCACGCATGAACAGTGAGTTTGAAGAAATCAACAACTTGAATCAAAAAGCTACGTCTAATGAAGGTAAACACTACGAAGATAACAAATCATCTGAAGTTCGCTTTCATAAAAATGTATGTGATTTAGTTAAAGTCTATCAGGAGCATGGTAATCCATTTGAAGAGAAAGAGCTTACTACCGTAAACAGCAGTAAATTAGTTATGAGCGAGGTAGCAGGAAAATCTGTCTTTGAAGCCCACATCAAAGGAGAAAAACAATACTCCACCTACGTGAATGATCGTTTAGTTTTGGGAAAAATTTCTATTCATGATATCATCAAACGGAACAACCTTCCATTGTTCAGTCAGAAAAAACCTGCCCTCAAGTGCAAAGATAAAAATAAGTTGGCACATCTGAGAAAGGATTCCAATGTATTTTGTTGGCTTTACGTTGCAAGCCAAGTTAGACATGGAGACGTGGAAGAGTTCTTTTCTCATGAAAACAGCACGTATCCCCCATCTATTTCCGAATTCGGTGAACTACGTGTCCCTTCCAGTAAAGCTGACATTGTATCGTGTGTTCAAAAAACATGCAGCTTATCAAGCGAAGTTACTGCACCTGGCCTAACGCCAACTGTATTTTCCCTAATCATTGATGGAGCTGCCCTTGTGCACATTTTGACACCAGGAGTAGGAATTACTTTCCAGGAATACAGCGACTGTGTTGTAATGCCCTATATAAAGACAAGATTAGGAACCGTTAGTAGAGTGGACGTTGTGTTTGACCAGTATATTAAAGTCTCAAACTCGGCAGTCTAGAGGTTGTGGTTCCCGGATAGCAGTCAAACCTGCAGTAAAGATGCCACGCAATTTTAAACAGTTTTTGTCTGAAGAAAGCAATAAGGAGGAACTGTTTAGTATGTTGGCAACTAATCTAGTTTCAATAGAAAGCCCCGGGAAAGAAATATTTCGCACTTTGAAGGATAAAGTTTTATCGACAGTCGGAGAAGAGAGTGTAGTCTCAATTTCTCCATCTTCGCACGAGGAAGCAGATGCACAGCTTCTTTTGCGTGCATCGGATGCTGCTATGCATGGACACAGCAAAGTTGTTATTAAAAGAGTGGATTCGGATATGATTTCCATAGCTTTATTTGCATTTCCACGCATTGCAGAAGCCGAAGAACTGTGGATTGAGTATGGATCAGGGAAAAATTTACAATATTTGCCTATCCATGAATTATATTCAAAGCTTCCCACTGGAGTATTCAAGCTGATTCCATTCTTCCATTCATTCACTGGGTGTGACACGGTGTCATCGTTTTCTGGCATTGGGAAAAAAAGTGCTTGGAAAACATGGATGTCATTTCATGATGTTGATTTTGCCTTCCAAGAATTTTCTATTTCAGCAACAACAGTTATGGCCAACAGCATTGCATTTTTGTACTTGAGCGTTTTTTGGTATTAATGTACCATGCCATAAGTACAGCAGAACATGTAAACCAAGCACGCAGAATACTGTTTACTCAGATGAGTAGAAACATAGAACATATCCCGCCAACGGCGGATGCCCTATTACAGCACTTAAAACGTGCTACGTTTCAATGTAATGTTTGGAGAAACTGCTTGACAAAAAGACTTTCAGTTAACGATCCACGCCAGTGGGGTTGGAAAACAGACGATAGCACCACGTTCAAACCTCTCTGGACAACAATTCCAGATGTAACCAAACATTGTCAAGAACTAGTGTCATGTAAGTGTAAGGAACGATGTACTTAGTGCCGCTGTGTAAAAATTGGACTTCGGTGCATTCTTTTGTGTGCTTGCGAAGGTCATTGCTCAAGAATAGACGAATAATGAGCTGGTTACGTTTACATGAATGCACAGCCTTGTACAACTCAAGTAATTGTTTTATGTGTTGTTTATATGTATATACTTTTACAGGAATAATTAATCTTGAAAAATGAGAAATTCTTATTAAAACCATTGTAACTGAGTAAAGTTGCTAAGAAAAAGTTATTTGTTAAGAATAAATTATATTTTTAAATTTCACCTCGCATTACTACTACCATTGAAACCATCGATAGGAAAATAACAAAAATGTGTAAAAAAGCCCGTTCGCAGGACCTGCTAATCTAAGTGAATTTCCATCCGGCTTACTAATAAATGCTTTAAAACGTTTGTGGTTTAATTTTGACTTAAAATCATGAAATAAAAGAAGACAAATTGAGTACAAATGTTTAATATTCCAAAAAAATTAACAGAGAATTCGCAAATCAAAATAACCATGTTTTCCTATTTAGTGCTATTTGACCTATTATGCCAAAACACATTGAAACGGACCAGAAAATAACCTATAATAAAAATGGAAAAAATGTGATTTATGATATGTTCAAAATTTTAAAATGGGGGGTTGTTCTATCCTAATGTTGCTGATTTACAAACTTGATTTAGGTATTCAAATGATTGATTTTTCCACCAACTTTCATTCAGATCGGACAATTCCTTGAAAAGTTCTTAAAAAAGTCAAAAGTTATAGTTTTTTTGAGAAAAATTACAAAATGAGCCATTGAAGTTTTAACTCATCACCATTTAATCTATTATGTCCATACACATTTGGAATGAGCACAAAAAAGCATAGTACAAACATAAAAATATTAAAAATCAATTTTTGAAATTTTGAAAATTCGAAATGGTGGGTTGCCCCAGCACAATTTTTCTGGTTTACGCGCATGATTGATTTTTCCACCAAGTTTCATTCAGATTGGACACCTCCTTCAAAAGTTATCGTGCTATCACACACACACACATACATATATAACCTTTTTCGCCACTATGATTTTTGCACTCTAGGGACCTTAAAACAAATTTCTATCATGGTTCCGGGTGAAAGTCGCACATCACGACCTACTGTAATAGCTGAATTTCGGGAAATTCGCTAAAAATGTAATAATTGAAAGAATACTCAAGAACTATTGCATTTACAGCAATATATGTAATAACATTTCTTTTAGATAAATAGCTGTTCTTTAAAATGAGACCAATTTGATCAAAATCAAATATGTGGTTTCTGAGATATGTGACTTTATAAAATCGGCTGAGCGGCCATATTGATGATGTCACTGCTCGTGACGTAATCATTTCTAAGGTTGTCTCCCGGCTGATTTACAGTCTTTGATATGTATTTAGTTAGTCCTCAAAGTTTGATGCTAGTATCCAAAAGTGAAATATTTTTACGCTTGTTCCACGCACTATGGGTAAGGTTAGAGAGGCCTATAGGTCAAAAAGGCACAAGTTCCGATCCGCAGCGTCTTGATTCTTCACGATAATGCCAGGCCCCACACTGCTGCTGCTACGTAAGCAAAATTGGAAGAACTGCACTGGACAGCTTTGGATCATCCCTCCTACAGTCCAGACTTGTCGCCATGTAACTATCATTTCTTTGGACCCCTCAAAAAAGACTTGGGCGGGAAAAAATTTTCCAGCGAAAAAGAGGTGCAAGACTTCGTGTGCGTTTGGCTACTAACACGTCCAACAAGTTTTTATGAAGAAGGAATAAAAAAACTGCGAGTGCGATGAAAAAAATGTGTAGACAATAGTGGAAGCTATGTAGAAAAATAGTTTTGTATTTGTTTTCACATATATTAATCCAATAAAAAGTTTCTCAAAAGGTCTCGTTTATATTTGATCAACCTAGTAGTTGTAAATTCAATTAAAACAACAATGCACTAATTAGGAATATTTATTGTTCATTGTATGATTGTCTGCTTTCTGCAATTGTTACTTTAGAGTGCTCAGGGTGTTCATAATTTTTCTGAAGATTTTCTGATAAAATGGTGATAAGCTGATAAAATTATATAATACTGAAATTTACTTAGTACCAAATATATTGTGTTCAAAGTAGTGTGCAAGGTCTGCAGCTCAGGAAGCTTACTAGTATATTTAATAAAAAGTTAGTGCTGTTGTCTCCATGCTATGGTAACTCTTATAGTATATATTTCTGCTTTTCACTACTACAAAAAATCACTTTTACATATTATTTTTTCAGGCCGTTAATAGAAAAAAAGGATAAGTAAGAAGTAGAAAAGCTCCACAAACTATTGTTACAGGAGATTCCTGCCACACTTTCAAACATATTGCTTTTATAAAACTATGAAAAATTTTATATTAACATGCATCCAGAAACACTTTGTTTTACTCATGGCTATCCCACCCTTTTTGGGCTCAAACAATGTGAAATTCACTTATGTTAATGCAATTTACACTGCCAAATTTTTTATTTTAGATATAATTTTGTGCAAAGAATTCATAATGTTGATATGAACTAAAGTGTCATGCATTGAATACTTTCGAGCAATTCTAATGCAGTTTAAAATGTGTGTGTGTGTGTGTGTGTGTGTGTGTGTGTGTGTGTGTGTGTGTGTGTGTGTGTGTGTGTGTGTGTGAGAGAGAGAGAGAGAGAGAGAGAGAGAGAGAGAGAGAGTGTGTGTGTGTGTGTGTGTGTGTGTGTGTGTGTGTGTGTGTGTGTGTGTGTGTGTGTGTGTGTGTGTGTGTGTGTGTGTGTGTGTGTGTGTGTGTGTGTGTGTGTGTGTGTGTGTGTGTGTGTGTGTGTGTGTGTGTGTGTGTGTGTGTGTGTGTGCATATAATTTATATGAGAAATAACAGACGTTTTGAAAAAACAAACTTTTTTCTTCAAATTGTGACAAATTGGTGTAAACAAAAACACAGAAAATGTGTCTCACCAGAGTAAAAAAGTTGTAGTTGTATTCTAAGTAAAAACAATAACAGAGAAACATTAACCTCAATATTTTTCTACCTATAGTGATAAAAATATTAGTAACTGATTTTGGTCCAAAAACTATAGTCAAAATCATTTTTCTGTATTATTTTTTAATTAAAAGTACAACTTAATTTTCTGCTTGATGTTTTATATGCTATATGCATATATGATATATTCATAATAAAATTCTTTACAAAAGCTGAAGCAAAACATTTTTATTTTTCTACAGTTTTGTAACTTTTCCACAAAACTATGAAAAATTACTTATTTGGCTAATGTTTTATTAAACTAAATTACAATTTCTCAAACTATTTAATACACAACATTGGGACAAATTCTTTTTAAACATTTACATCAATGTGTGTTAAAAATTCGTCGAGTTTGTTTTACATTTTAAAAATACTTTCCTATTTAATGTTTGTTTTGAAGGTTAGTTCACAAGACCATCAACCTTTCAACTTGAAAAATTTAATGAAAAATAAACAGCAACAATCAACATGTTAAGTGTATTAACATAAAGAATTAATATTTTATGACAATGTTAGTGTTATAATCTCGAGGTTGAAACTATTCAGCCTACACACTTTTCCATTATTGAATAATAATTACAGAAGAAAATTGCAGTACAAAGAACACATTTTTTGCCTACTGAAAAAACACATACAACATTTTTTCATGTTTTATAAAAATATGTTTTATTTATTTGCATTTTTATACTGTTTTGATAGTGTTTTGTGTACTGTTATCTTCAGCAAATATCAATGTCAGACAGTGTAACACCTGTCAAACTGTTGAATAAGTACAAAAATACACATATATAAAATATTGTCTATTATTAATATTCATTAATAACAAGAATAATTGTATTTATGAATGTGTGTGTGTGTGTGTGTGTGTGTGTGTGTGTGTGTGTGTGTGTGTGTGTGTGTGTGTGTGTGTGTGTGTGTGTGTGTGTGTGTGTGTGTGTGTGTGTGTGTGTGTGTGTGTGTGTGTGTGTGTGTGTGTGTGTGTGTGTGTGTGTGTGTGTGTGTGTGTGTGTGTGTGTGTGTGTGTGTGTGTGTGTGTGTGTGTGTGTGTGTGTGTTTTCAGAGATTATGTTCATCATTCTGATAAAAGGAACCTAACTGGTAAAGAGAAATAGGACCAAGATGAGGAAATATAAGATAGGTAGGACGATTACTGGTATTACATATCAGACCATATCAGAAGGTTATAAATGAATGACAGATAAACATGCATAGAAAAGAAACTCATCATAAGAAGCAGAAGGATAAATGACAAGAAGCCATGTACACTGTACATTGTTTTCTGTTCCTTAATTCACTAAACTTGGTGAAACTTTCAGTACCGCAATCAGCATTTTGAATTTTTGTGTTTGGACAGTGCACACTCGCTTTAATTTTGAAGTTTCCTTTGATAACTAGTGAACAGTCTTGATGGGTTAATAAAAGTATCGGTATGGAGAACCATACATTATTTCCATGTTCTAAGATTTATATTTAAAATCATTTTTGAAATGAAATATTTCCATAGAAACTACATCTTTCTACTTATTGCTTCAGCCTTAACCACAGTATCTGTGGTCACTAACGTATACCACCTCACGTTATTGCACTCGATTTTCACTGATGGCACTGCCGAAATGTTTGGTTTTGCAGACAACATTGGACTACGGCCAAACAGCCCGGGAAGGAGAATTTTAACAACAAACTACTTCATTGTTGCTGATAACGTAGTATACATATAAAAAATTTCCCCTCCCACTTCAACTATAATTTTCATTTATAGAAAATTACACCCACCCCGTTCAACTAGCCTCTTCATTTATAGATATTTCATCTACATTTCTACAGTGGATTATTATGATCTTCTTATCAGGATACTTTATTTATCAAAATTAAGTAATTTACTCTTGTTAAAATATAAAATGATGCAGGTAAACTACCCCTTTATCTTAACCGATCTTCACCAAAATCAACAAGCTTTGAGTCCTCTACAATTCAGGGATGTATGCAAAAAATTATTTGATTCTGTTTGAATGTCCGGCAGTTATCGTTGGCCATAGAAAAAATTACCCTTGTAAAACGTTGCAGGTAAACTACCCCTTTCCCTTAACCGATCTTCACCAAAATCAACAGGCCTTGAGTTCTTTACAATTCAGGAAAGTATGCTAAAAATTATTTGATTCTGTTTGAATGTGGGCAGTTATTGTTCGTCATAGATAAAATTACCCTTGTTAAAACATAATACGTTGCAGGTAAACTACGCCTTTATCTTAACCGATCTTCACCAAAATCAACAGGCTTTGAGTCCTCTACAATTCAGGGATGAATGCAAAACATTATTTGATTTTGTTCGAATGTGCGGCAGTTATCGTTCGGCATAGAAAAAATTACAAACATAAAACGTTGCAGGTAAACTACCCCTTTCCGTTTACCGATCTTAGCCAAAAACAATAGGCCTTGAGTCCTCTACAATTCAGGAAAGTATGCAAAAAATTATTTGATTCTGTTCGAATTTGCGGCTGTTATCGTTTGCCATAGAAAAAAATCTACTCATAGACACATACAGATAGACAGACACACACACAGACACTTTTCGGAAAATGACTTTTCTTCATGTTTTGAGGGTAGTACAATCAGATTCAGCCGTTATCTCGAACACGATTTTTTTCGCCATGACCATACTTCATTTCCTTATGGAACATGGAAGTAAAATACATCAAAAATATAAGCAAGTTATTTTAAACATTATACACGAATTTGTTTCGTCCCAAATAGGGCAGACATTTATCTGACTATATGAAGTTAATATACTATTCAAAATTATACAATCTGGTCACAGACGGTAATCTTTTTCCTTGTGATAGTTACACATACTTTTCAGTTGTACACGGGAGACAACCTTGGCGTGTTCCCCTCCTTCTTGCTACGTCACAATCCCCTCTACAGGTGTGGTACAACCTTGTCCAGATGTTGCATTATTCAGTGTACTGTACAACGTCCAGTGACTTTAATGCGCGGAGTGAACGTGAAAGATTTTGCGGGCTCTTTATAGAGGATGTCATTTCAATGATTTAATTAATGAAAATCGGTGACACACCTATTTGTGGAGATCTCGATTTTACCTTTTACCGTAAAACGTTTTCTTTGTTCAAAATGTGATATATATTTATATAACATATATTTGATATGGTTCATGGTGATCTGAGAGAATCTTAGTGGCTCCAGTTTGTCGATATTTGAAGTGGCAGTGATACATTTCAAGCGGATTACACTACTAGTGGCAATGGCAAACTTCAACATTCACACTCTGGTGCTGCTGATATACGCAGCAACGCATACGGTAAGTACTCTTTCACCACCGTTTCAGTTACATTTTTTAAATCTAATGTACAGTCAGCTGAATGAGAATTGCAGTTGCACACTATTCGGTATAGCATACCGTATCAAATTAATGTTTGCACGTGATCTCCAGTCGTCAGAAAAAATATGTTTACTTTTAAGTGGGTGTGTCTGGTCAAGATTTCATATTTGGTTACTACTTACAGGACAAGATTCATGTGGAAGGATAAACACGCCTGTAGTATGAATGCGGAAACGATAACACACACACACACACACACACACACACACACACACACACACACACACTCACTCAATAATTCGTGAAGTGAAACAGTAGGATAATAATGTTAATAGAAATAATCGAGCCGATTGCGGATTTGCTACCTTGGCGTTTTAATTCGATAAACTAAACCATATTTGTACGGGATTATGTTACAATTATTTGACTGAACTGCAACTAAATCGTCTAATGTAGTGTTTGTAGAGGTTTACAGCCAGAACTAGATAACGTACATGCTGTGTAAGATGATTCTCGTTAGTAGTAGTGACTAGTGATAGTCAGTTTAATAGTGCGAAGCGAAAACAATCGTATTTTCTTCATTATCGAGGAAGAATGTTACCCCAAAATTGTATAAAGTAACAGAAGACACAGGCAAATGGCAAATACATGCGTGTACGGAATTTTTTCCGAAACTTTGTGAGCTCAAAACTAGAAATAAAGTTACAGTGCTGTAACGAGCCGATCAAAAACACCATAGAGCACAGTAGTCACTATACTACATAGTAAACTCCCGTTGCCCGTTGCCGATTAAAAACACCATAGAGCACAGTAGTCACTATACTACATAAGTAAACTCCCGTTGCTGATCAAAAACACCATAGAGCACAATGTCACTATACTACACAGTAAACTCTCGTTGCTGATCAAAAAACACCATAGAGCACAGCGTCACTGTACTACATAGTAAACTCCCGTTGCTGATTAAAAAACACCATAGAGCACAATGTCACTACACTACATAGTAGACTCCCGTTGCTGATCAAAAACACCATAGAGCACAGTAGTCACTATACTACATAGTAAACTCCCGTTGCTGATCAAAAAACACCATAGAGCACAGTGTCATTATACTACATAGTAAACTCCCGTTGCTGATCAAAAAACACCATAGAGCACAGTGTCATTATACTACATAGTAAACTCCCGTTGCAGATAAAAAACACCATAGAGCACAGTGTCACTATAGCCTACTACATAGTAAACTCCCGTTGCTGGTAAAAAAAACACCATAGAGCACAGTGTCACTATACCACATAGTAAACTCCCGTCGCTGATCAAAAAACACCATAGAGCACAGTAGTCACTATACCCCATAAGTAAACTCCCGTTGATGATCAATAACACCATAGAGCCCAATGCTCATTATACTATATAAACAAACTCCCGTTGCTGGTCAATAACACCATAGAGCACAGTGCTCACTATACTATATGAACAAACTCCCCCGTTTCTGGTCAATAACGCATAGAGTAGTGTTCACTATACTATATGAGCAAACTCCCGTTGCTGGTCAATAACACCATAGAGCACAGTAGTCACTATACTATATAAGCAAACTCCCGCTGCTGATCAATAACACCATAGAGCACAGTGTTCACTATACTACCTATATAAGCAAACTCTCGTTGCTGGCCATTAACACCGTAGAGCACAGTAGTCACTATACTATATAAGCAAACTCCCGTTGCTGGTCAATAACACCATAGAGCACAGTAGTCACTATCCTATATAAGCAAACTCCCGTTTAACACAGAAATTTATCAGGCCGAAGAGATATGTTTTCTATGTTCGGCGTGGTCCAGCAGTTATTTCGATACCGTTTTTTACAGTTGTGAGGCTATCAGAATGTTGCAACTAATATTGAACAAGTTGAATGTTGAAGAAACCGACATCGAATTCTCGTGAAGAAGTTTCCAAACTTGGAAATGTTACGAAATACTGGTCAGCCTAAACTGAAGAGAGTTTAATTAGGTTACCTCAAAATAGTCCTACACTGAATTACATTTAATATTAACATTACGTAGTCCTAAACGTGTGAAACGTAAGTACACGAAAAGTGGGACCAGTAACAGACAGAATTGTCAAATTAATTTTCGTAAAAGTGATTTAGCATTCTGAGTGTTCTGTCAATAATCAGAACCTATTGTCGCAAAAACTCCGCTAAATCCAAGTATCTGGTTAAGAAAACGTCACACCAGCGAGAACAGTTGTCTGAGGTTTTAGCTGTGAATGAGTTTTGAATGTTACAATTATGTTAAGTGCTCATTGGTGGCTGCAGATTGTCTTAACAGAGGAACACAAAAATGCTTGGTTACTGAAACACAAAATTTATGTAATGTTAGAATTATTGTTAAATTCAGGTATTAAGTTTCCTTCATCCTTCATCATATTGTCTGATGAACAAACTTGATCACTGTGCAAGGTCACAGTGTAGGCCTATATAATCGAAAATAGTTACATGAATATTACATGTTTTATAATGTCCAACTAAAGAAGTTAGGTCAGCACCATTCTCAGTATTAGAACCACCCACTTACAGAGAGCTTTTTTGTTCCATGTTACCTTATGAAATTATGAAGGTAGTATTACGAGCTATAAAATCTTCCTGCTCAGAATCAACTTGAAAAAAAGTTTCCTTTTCTTGTGTGTTTGTGTGGAGGAGCAGATATGGAGGTTTTCATGAGATCGCAGTTGCAGAATCCATACATGACTAAACCTGTTATACAATGACTAGGCCTATTAATTTGCAGCTCATTTACATCTAGTTTAGTCAATACCGATGAAATTGCGTAGCGCAAGATAAAAAGAAATCGTATGCTACTTATTTACATGCTCCCCAGGACCGCCGCTAGGGTGCTTGCTGCCCGTGTGCAGTTCCTTTGCAGCCCTCCTGAATATACTTTTTATATCCCTGCTTTGCCACACTATTTAATATTATTTAAATTTAAAATTGATACAATCATAAATAGTAAAACTGACAAAAAATAAATATATTTTTCAAAAACTTATTTAGCTTATTACTTACATGATGTAAGTGGAAGATGTGCTCATAGAAGTGTTGAATACATTTTTCCGTCTATACAATTTGGCAGTTTACGGCCGCCCCTTGCTATGGCCGCCGTGTGTGGTGCACATTTTGCACATGTAGTAGCAGCGGCCCTGATGCTTCCTAGCAGCACGCCTTTTTATATTTCATATTTATTTGATATCAGAAAAGTTTATGCTTCTTACATAGTGTGATACTACTTAAATCTATCGAACACAGTGTGTTTTCAACAGGCAATGAATAGAATAAAAGCACACAATGTTAAAAAATACTCAAATTGAACTGTAAAGAACAGTTCTCTGGTGTAAATGTCAGGAACCTCACTATCCACGACAACGTGTAGACCTTCTGTAACTACAGAACGGAAACAGCATACAGACAAAAACTGATTTTGCAGTCTACAAGGAAAGACTACTGTATTCGCTTGAATGCGCTGTCATTGAGGCAGGGCATAAATAAAGTTTCATAACAAGACAATTCACAGGTACCATTCATCTTGGACTATTTTGCAGTTATTATGTGGTTGTGCTATCGATAGAACCGACCACACGCGAATCACTTTAAGTACGCATCAACGACAGCCGAATTACAACAGTTTGCTGAGTACCATTCTTGTATTAGTACCCACTATAGTATATTAGTACTTACCAAATTGATTTCGAAGAGGAAACACTGTTGTTCCTTTCATTAAGTTCATGAAAGCGGGTTCATTTTTTTGCAGAAAATGAAAACTACAGCCAGTTTAACTTATTTTAATGTTCGTGGGGAATGTGTTATGATAAATTTTAAAATTATTTGAATAAGCAAAAATACATTTGATTATTGATAATGTGAATTAACGGGCAGTATACCTATTTAGATATCAGAATGACACGAGTATAAGGTAAAGCATAGGCCTACAAGCTGAGGAACTCCTCACTATTAGAAAAATTATAATTATGTATTATAAAAGTTATGAATTATTTTTTATTTTCTTATTATTTATGTATTTCAATTTACAAGCGCACATCTATTTGTATCACATAACAGAAATAAACAAAGTAATTAACAAAATGTATTACAAATATACAGAAAACATAATATACATACATTGCAGACTAAGTAAAAAAGGTCTCAGCTTATTATTTACTTACTAAATAATAATAATAAATAAATTATACAACACACATATAGAGGCCTATATATAGACACACCTAAAAATGAGTGAGAGCTGAGAGCTGTCGCTTTGGCGGGTAGTGGTCAGCGTGTTGCATTCGTGGGTGATACCGACCACGTACTGGGACGGCCGTCGAAGGTGAACATTGTCATGAGTTTCCTTATTATTCATGTCAACCAGGGGCGTGCCGGCTACCCCAAGAGGGCGGTGGATAGACCGGTACGGGGGCGGCGACTACCGGGGGGTCTGGGGGCTGGCACCCCCCCCCCCCCCCAGAAAGGGGGGTTCGGGGGTCCTCTCCCAGAAATTTTTGAATTAAAAGATGCCTAAAAACACGATTTTAGACTATCTAATGATATCGTTTTAGAAGGCTTTAATTAAAAATCTGATTGCAAAATTTGGATTAAACAATGATGATATTTAAATTACAGGAAGGGTTATAGTTACCTCATTCGAATTTTCTGGCCCTCCTATGTATACTTATTTTCACAGCATAGTCAGAATTTTCGACATAGTCCTCTGATTTCTCCAACTGACTATGGTGTATTTATTTATTTATTTAAAACCTGAGATGAGTAAGTCCAAATTTTTCTTACGAAACATTAATTCTAAATTTCTGCGTCGTAAAACATCTTTAAATAGGAAGAGAGGGGAACAATAATTAACATCACGAATTTCGTTGCTATAATACGTATATATTAATAGGCCTAGATACTATATGCACATTTGTTGAATACATCATACATCATGAAATAAACAGGGTTTATTTGATGAACTGAATACATCATCAGGTACTTGTTAGGCTCAAGTGTAGTTTAACAAATGGTAAATATAAAATTAATGAATACCTATATCGTACTGTAATTAGAATTAATTGAATAGTCATTCAAAATCGAATTCAAAATTGCTTAGTTTTATTATTATCTAAAAACTAAGCAATCGTCTCATTTCAGAGCTCGATTGACACAACTTGTCAATATTATGGTGTCACTGTCTATGGAGTTTAATATATCTGTTTCGGATTGCATTAATAATAATGTCTCCAAGTTTTCATTGCTTAAAGTGGATCTTAATCTTGTTTTAAAAATCTTGAGCTTGGAAAAAACCCTTTCACATGTTACTTGAGTCATCGGGATAGTCAAGAGCAGCATATATACTTTGAACAGTTCATTGTACTGACGAGAGTACATGCTATAGTTAAGAAGCACTGTGTAAGCACATTTTAAGCAAGAATTGCACTCCTTTTTATTGCAAGGTTGAAATGTTGGGCTCTCCTCTTCGTCGAAGTCATCATCAGACAAATCACGTTCTGTGAGATCTTCTTCTTGATACTCATCACTGATTGTCTTGTTGCTTATTCGTGGCCATACCTCAGCAAATGAAGTAATCTCTTCAACAAGCTTTCCTTTGTCAAGTCCTGGAAGAATCTCCACTATTTTGTCCAAGGCTTTGGGAGGCAAGGGCTCTTTATTACCCTTGTGTTGTTGCTTAAAAAAGTAACTTGATCTCCTCTTCCTGCTGGCCTTTTCTTACTTTCTTGATTTTCGTGGGTTTCCTGTTTTGGAGGTTGGTTTTACTTTTTGAAACCACATTGCTCAAATGCTTCTCTAGAACCGCATCATATTTTCTTAACATGAGAATAATTGCTAAAAAATTTCCATGGTTAACTGAGTCGTCATCCAGAGTATGAGCAGATTCTACCTTTCCCCGAAAAGGAAGACCTTGCTTCCCTATGAGCTTCAAAACATCAACTACTGTTTCTACTACATGTCGTCTTTCTTTTACTTCCTGTTTCCTTTTGGCCATTTGCTTCCCAAACATAAGATCGGGCAAACTTTTCTTATCTTTTATTATCATGAAGCAATTCACAGATTCTGTGTGAGTTTTCGAGGTTTCGTGCTCCTGTAGTCTCTGATGGACATGCTTCCAATCACTCAGTCCAGAGCAAAATACTGAACTGGATTTGCTAAATGCAACACAAAGAAAACAGAACAGTTGTTGTGTTTTATCGTTATAGGATAACCACTGCCTTCGGAAGTTTTGGTTACCAGTCTCACTTTCTTCAATTTCAAATATTGATTTTCTATCTGCAGAAGGCAGCTCCTTTTCATCAGGCTGAACTGGGTGGAACGCCAAGTATAATGTCAAGTCTTTTGCTCGCGGTTTTTTCAAGTAATCAATATCTTCTGTTGGTGTATCAAATGAAGTTCCTTGGCTTGAGTGCGGTTTTAAAGTTGACGATACTAGTTCTGGTAATTGTTCAGAAGTTGTTTCTACATTGTGTGAACTCAAGCAAGTTTCAGGAAATTCTTTTACAAGGCATTGTTCATCAATTGAATCAGCCGACTTAGCTCTTCCTTGACTTGATAGTTCATTATCATTTTCAATCTCAAGTGATGGTGTTGCTTCACAATCTGAGGGTTTCGATAAAAACGCTGTTATTTTGGGACATGCTTTAGCAGATTCTTGCAACATCTTACTTCTTTTCTAAAGTCATAACCACTTTTCTTTCTTTTTTTCTCTTCCATTTCATCTGAGCGCATGCGCAGAACGGCTAGTCAGAGTTGCCACCTCCGCAATACAATATGCAGTAGGCGATTGTACCGTTTTCTGCACCGAATTAATCGGATCGATTAGCCTCACACTAATTCAATATACTGTATTCATATATTTTGCTTTTTAATACGTAAGCGATTTGAACGATAGTTTCATACCATTTATCTCAAATGCTTAGTCTTATTTTCCTAAATCTAATAACTTCACCAATATGAATATTTTACATTATTAGGCCGACGGCGAGAGGGCACCGAGGGCGTCATGAGAGGAGGGCGCACCGGGACATGTCCCGGTGTCCCGGTGGGCCAGCACACCCCTGATGTCAGCCCACAAGCAACCACCGTTTTGTCATTGTGGAGTGGTACGTCTGAGTTTACCCTACTGATTCATGACTACAATAGCTTCCTCTCAATGAACGGTTACTGGAGAACGACTACTTTAATTCTAATTACATTGATTTGACTATAAATAAATATTTTGTTTGTTCTTTTGTGTAAGTTCTTACATCCAAATCCATCAAACCATACCCATTCTGCTTACCCTGCTGTATAAGTTAATCAGACATTTTTCTCGTATTTAGTTCTTTCATGTAATCGTCCTCCTTCGTATTCACCGTTATCTAAATTTATTTGAGACTTGTAAACGCCCATCACATGGATGTGTAGTCCAGGCAATGAGGTTCGGTCATGTGTGGAAGAGTACAGCTTTACGCTTTAAATATACGCGTATTCCTAACTGTATTGCTTGAAACTGTAACCGCTTGTGCTCCATGTTTGGATTTCATGTTAAGTTCAGTCGTTAATTTGTTATGTCCAAAATCAACTGTTGCAGTTTTACTTGAGGATTTAGGAATTTCACACACACACACACACGCGCGCGCGCACCACACACAGTATATAAAAATAAAATTCAACGAAAAAATATTTCTGGGTGTTTTTTAATTGTAAAAGCTGTTCAGTTATAAATTGTTTGTAAACTGTGAATTACAAAGAGTCTTCAACTTTTGTAGAAAACAATTCCAGAAAACGTATACGAAATTCGAGCCATTTATTTACATGCAATTAATGAAGATACGTTTCCGGAAAAATCCTACTACTGCACAAGACAAAAATTATTTTCTCTGTTTAATGTTTGGTTCTTGATTATCGTCATCATTATTATTACAAGTTGTTTATGAAATGCAATTTTAATAGCAATAATAATTAATAATAATGTTAATATTTTAATATTCAGTAGTAACTTCACAGTCTTGCTGTGCACACAGTAAACAGTATTATACATTATAGGCCTAGGTACATACTTTAAGAAGTAGCAATTTGTGTCTGACTACAAAATGTTAACGGAAAACAGGTATGTTAAATTTCAAAACTTTATGCATAGATAAGATGATAATGACGGTCACAATAATTGTGTTGTTGCTGCCCTACGAGTTTCATTAGAATAGTTAGGTATGGACTCTTTTCGTCCCAGTTTTTAGTTTGCGAGTAAATGAATCTGTTCCTCGTGTCTCATAAAAAACCGTTTTATTCGCTATTGAACATCTTTTCATATTATTTATTGCGTACCATTATTGATTAACATTTACCGTTTGAAAATTCAGCATGTGAGCAAACGCTTCTTTTAAATTTTAAAATATGTTTTTCGTTACTTTGGTTGTATTATACAATATGGTTGTATTACTTTTTATCATTTAATTTTTATTTTCTCATTTAAATTTTATATTATTTATTAGTAATTTTTTTCTGAATAGGATTACTTTCGACACCAGATTCGAGATTTTATTAATTAATCTGAACACTCAGTTGTAAAATAATCCTGAGTGTTCTATGCAGCAAGCATAGCGCGCGCGTGTAAGTGTGCAGTCAACAAATATCTCAAGAAAAAGAGGAAATAGTGCCTTAGCCACCTTATAACTGTAGTCGATTTCCAGAATTGGAATGAGGTGATGTTGGAATGTGATGTTGTTTCCATTTTGCATAATTATCTCAGTACGATCAGTCATTGTTTTCAAACAAAGTGTAGATCCGTCATAGAATTTTAAATTCTGTTTTAAAGGTTTTTCTCTGATGTGAGAATACTGAAGTTGGTAAATGATAGGGATCTTAACAATATGAACATTGAAAATCAAAGAATCCGTAAGAAAGTAAGAAAAGAAGTGAATGTAAATTCTACTCACCAGCCATATTTTAAATATGAAATCTAATTTTCAAAAATATGTAATGTGTAATCTACGTAATTTAAATTACTCATTTGTGGGTCCAACAAAATGTATATTCAAAACCTTTCACAACTGAGCAGAGTAGAAAGTGAAACTTCTAATACGCGTGTGTTTGCATTTGCGTGTGTTATCATGGTATCGCGAAAAACGAAATAAGGTAGTAAACAAGAAATTTCTGGAACCAATTAATAACATTTTCTGTGATGCACCTGAGTAAATGTATTCTGAAGAAAAGTGATAGACTACATAGCGTTCAACAAATACCAAAGAATATTTCTACGTATCAAGTATGAGGGAAATGGAAAAGTCCGTTACTCGGGGACAATATACGGAGGGAGGGAGAGAGAGAGAGAGAGAGAGAGAGAGGGAGAGAGAGAAAAACGTTATGTCAGAGAGACGCAATATTAAGAGATCTGGTGGCGAGCATAAGTTAGTGATTTTTTGAAATTGTTTACTTATTAGAAAATTATCTATTATCCTTTAACAAACTATTCTTTGACCTTTAGCCTAGTGAACGTATGATGTCTTCATTATCTAAGCTGGCTCAATTTTCCTTTTCGAATACACTCGACAGCTGTTCATCAGCAATTGTCTCTCACTATCATAAGTCGATCACTTAACTACGCGTATCATAAATTATGACACAGACCGCGTATTATGTTTCGTATTTGTAAAGACGTTTGATATATTTATTTAGTATAACTTATGTTGAATTAAGTCGATTGAATAAAACTGTAACTATTTTATTGCCTTGCCTCCACTACTCAAAAAAAAAAAAACTGTAATCCACATTTCCCGATGTAGCAGTAGTATATGTGTTACCGGCAAAGTATGTAATCAGGCATTCTATAGAATACCTAGGCATTTTATACAATGCCTGAATCCAGCCGGCAAAGTATGAAATAAAACACATTTCATACATTTCCTAGGCATTGTATAGAATGCCTAACGTCTTCTAGGTAATTTATAGAAGACAATGTGTGCTCTATGGTTTCATGTCACTGTCACAACATGAATCCCCCCTCCGTTACCACGTACCACTGTTCGCGCCTACCTCCCGCTGATCTTCAATAAGGTCCGGGATGTCGCAACCACGTGCTGAGTCTACTGCTATGCAGAGATATGCATAGTACGTGTGGACATTTTTTGAACACTAGTGGCAATAGTGGAGATAAGTGTGACGATGGCAAGAAGCTGTGTACTCTCTGCTTCAAAGTGAAAAATGCAACTGAAGAAAGAAAAAGATCAAAATCATTTCTGGAACTTCAGGCAAAAAAGATGAAATCTGATTCTGACAAAACATTTTTCCTCCAGCTCCTGTGGGCGCGTCTGTTCGTGTTCCAATTCCTGAAATAGACAAGGGGCGGGGAGATCTTCGAAACATCCTAGCAATTGTCGTGAGTATGACAGAAAACGGATTTTACAAACTGGAAAACCACTAACGGATTTTTAAAGCAGTTGTACACAAGATCGCAGTTCACTGTATGCCCAAGACCACTAATGGGGGTTGAAGATGTTCCTGAACGAGAAACCGCACTTCGTTCTGCTGCTACTGCCCAATCATCAGGATCCGGACAAGGGTTCGTAAAATGTGTGTGCAAGACTAAATGTCAAAATAAAAAATGTAATTGTGTAAAAAATGAAAGAAAGTGTACTTCAAAATGTCACAGCTCTCTGTCTTGTTATAATAAGTAGAGTATATTCCATATATTTAGAATTAATAAACACCAATAACATCTAATGTATTTTTTAAAACCAGATTGGTTAAAAAACGTTCTTATACAGTATAATTGTAATAAAATAGTATATATATATATATATTACAACAACACAAATTATTTAATATAATTTATTTTGTGGAGCCCCACGATTTTGGAGCGCCAAAATTATACAACGATACCTTTTGTATATGCAGGTTGTAAATAATTATAACAATACCAGGTGTAACTATAATAAGAGTAGTAAATTTATGAGTAGTTAAAATTTCATGTTTATTGTTTTAACAAGCATTATAAATAATAAAACATTGTTATTAATCTCCGATCAAGATATCACTCATTATTAAGTTCATCTCTTAAGCTATACGGTGTTACACACATTTAAACACTCTTACCTCTAGACATGTTAATAATCTTAATCTAGACATTTATTCAAATTGATTTAATAAAAAAAAAAAATCAAATTTAAATGTAATTAAGTTTTATTTTAATTGAATTCATTTTCAGATCTGACCTCAGCTTGCTCAGTCTATACCAGTGTTTCTTTTTTTTTTTTTAATAATTTAAAATTATATTGTTTACTCTTAGACTGGCATTTGTTTCGTATTCAAAATTTAAATTATTCTTTTCTACAAAATGCAAATATCAAATCATTTAATTATTTTACTTTGATAAAAAAAATATACTATCTCAAATTTAAACTCTTTTTTCTATATTTCTCTATATGCGATCGCACGTTCTTACGACTAAAACATTTACATACGACTCTATTACATTCTTTCTAATTATAAACTTTTTTTTGTTTTAATTCATTGTCTCTTTATATAGTCTTTATGAGCTCTTTAAAAAAATCATTTATAAATGCATTATGCATGTCACCTCGAGTTTTGATGACCTTACGACTTATTGACGGGGTCCAGCGTTGTCCAGAGTTGGGTTTCCGTTACTCCTGGCTTGGCGTGGTCCTGGATATGTCCAGAGTCCAGCGTCGTTCACCAGCAGTGTGTGGTCCGTCCCAGAGAATTACTATCTGCTGCGAGGTGGATCTCGTTCGGCTGTTAGGCGTCTAAAAAGCATCTCCTAACGTCTAGCATCTCGCGTCGCTCTTTGTAGCTTCTCTGTTGATATTCTTGCTGACCTAAACGGTCCCGGTACTCTACGTTTCCCGAAATAGTGTAAACATAATTACTGAACGTCTTTATTCGTTCGTAGATGAGACTTATAATAAAATAAAACTGTTCTGACGACGGACAGCATGTCCGACTGCACTGTGTTTTGAAAAGAAGAGAAGGGCTTCCCGTCGAACCCTTAATTTATACCCTCTCGAGATTCCGCACCTGTTGGTTCAGAAATTGTCCTGTCGAGACCTGCAGATCACATGATAGCCCCCACTCCCGAACCTTTTCATATATTTGCAATTTTTTGCAAATGGCAATGTTTTGTACGGAATTGAGATAGCACAAATCATAGATAATTTGCTTAAGCACTCACTGTATTAATTTGAGCGTCTTAGTGTAATTTGTGTATTTTTGGCACACTTATTTCGCACTGACTTCGCGTAGTGTGTCCTACTAACGTCATTTTCTTACTGTGGATAACTATAAAATTTACACACACTTTGGTGCCTTTTGTTTGTTTATACAATTAGTTTTCACACAGTGAATTAAAATAATTATTTTAGTAATTAATTGGGGAGGGTTGCTGGGATTCCTGTTTGTACATGCATCACTAACACACACAAGATACACGCGTAACACACATACAATCGAGCAGGCGTTCTTTGCCTGTTGGAACAGGTTAATTTCTCCCCTAGTATAACAATGAAACATTTTTACAATCCCAGACCTGTCCATTTACCCCAAACTTATAATAATTTTACAAATTTTATATTTATTTAAATCAATGCTCAATATAGCATATGGCTGTACCGTTGCAATATATATATATATATATATATATTATAACGTACTGCTTTTTTTTGATATAGGAGAGTTATATTATATGCCCTACGTTGTTATGCGCCAAATCTGTGATGTAGCGTTTTTTGTAGAGGTTTTAGCGAAAACTTTGTAAGTGGCTTATTGGGTGTTCGTCTTATTTAATTAAGCTCCCAATGTTGTGTACGCCAATCTGTAACGTACTGCCTTTTACTTTAGAGGTGTTAATGTTTCCGCCTCTCCGCAGTCGCCACTTATGAATTATAATGACCGAAGTTTAAAAATAAAGTGTTTGGCAATGTTACTCAATCAAAAGCCGAAATCGAGAGTGTGTGATCTGGGGTCAAGCAGGGAAGTTGTTCAGCCTTATGTTGAAGAGAGAGTAAGTGCCGATTGTTTACATTCGGTTTAGACGATTTCTGAAATTTTTTTCAAATGGTTCGCCGTGAATTTAATCAGCTGATTGTGAGACGAGTCTCCACACATAGTACAACCAGCCTACACTATGGCAAAGTATGACCCGATGGGTCGATCTCTTCTATTTTATTCTGAAATCTGTTACAACTACCCGCTACAAAAAAATATAACACATATTTATGATTCAATATAAATTTTTCAATAATATTTATTATTTATTATATTGGTTTTTTTTTTCTCTGCCGCCCAGATACAAATATCACAGTCGATCTTCTTAATTAAAACATAATATCGACTTCATCGAGTAAACATGGAATTGTCAAAAGAAAAAAACATATATGGTTTTGTTTACCAAATTTTATACTATTTTTAAAACATCAATCAATATATAATTCTTAATATTTCCCCAGGGTTAAGGGTAAGTTCTTTTTGTTATGAGATGGTCAGAAATGGATAACTATACTACGCTTTACAAATACCGAAAAATATTAAAAATTTTGTTTATTTTCGTATAGTACGTAGTTTCAGAAATGTCCGTAAGAGAGCAGCGTGCGTTTGTTTACTTTAGAACATATGATTAATTTTGAATAGTTTTTTCGTTCTATCCAACCATTCGGAATGAGTTTTCTTCGTTAAATATGAAACGAAATGTTTATATTACCTCTCTTCTTATAGTTCTTACTGGAATGAAGCCTTTTCTCTAGTGATGTCCGTCTTAGGTTGTAATTTCATTACCGTCTGGCCCATATTATATCGCCAACTTGAAACATGGCGAAATTCGGCCGAATCATCAGAATGGTTTTCTTTCACTGTTTATTATGGAGTATAACCATTTAATTTTGATAAATAAGGTAGGATTATATAATGTTCATATGGCTTTTTAATTTTGTACTAATTTTGCACTTCTCCAAAGTTTCAAAAAGGATATTTTAATAGAATTGTGGTAGCATCATTTTGTCAACTCGCCAGGTTTGATTTTCAAATTTTATTATTAACAATACTTGTTATTTCCGTCACTCTTAGTAACCCATAATATTTTTATTATACAGGCAGTTTGTAATTATTATAAATTTATATTTTATTTACCGAAAAATAACTCTTTTTAATTCAGGTTTCTTTCCCAATTCGGTTTACATAATAGGTTTCTGTTCATTTTCTTATGACCTTGTATATAAGTATTTAATATTTTTATTATCTTTAAATGAATTTATATATTATTTATTAGTCTCTCATAGTATTCCTACACTGCACTACTTCCTTCTGCCATTTCCCTCATATAGTATTATTTTAATTTTTTATTATCATTTGATATTTAAATCTTTTATGTTTTTTTTTTAAAACTAACCCTGGGTTATCTTATACTAACACAAATATTTGCAAAAATATAAAATTAACTTAGGTATTAAACTTGGTGGTCTACACAATATAAATATTACAATAAATTAATAAAATACAGAATCAGTTAGTAGCATTATAGTCTACTATCATAGTTTATAATTCCCAAACCTACAGCACAATTCTGTAATAAGTTACCTTTACTTTCACTTTTTACCTCAATGGGTACACTATAACTCACTTGTCACTGTATATCACTCAAATTGTTTATAATGTTTAGTGACATAATTTAATTTAGAGCTAGTTATAGGTTACCCATTTCTGACCTTTATGTTATCATGATTTAATTTATTGGGACCGGGTTATGTAACGTTACATAAAGCCCCCCCACTAGAACAAATTTATTTTGGTTTTTCTCATTTATTAAAATAAATTGTTGATGGTTTCAATTCTCCTAATAGTCTTGGCTTTGTCTTCATAATAGTGTTTCATTTCCGACTGATTATACACTCCCTTTATTCTATTATTGTTAATTGTTTTAATTTCATAAGTATTATTCCCCTTCACCTGGGTTATGAGGTAAGGTCCAGTATAAAGTAACAGTAGCTTCCGAGCAATACCCTCTATAGAACTGGGTAGTTGTCTATTTTTGATTAGTACCTTATCTCCCATCTGGTATGTATCCAATCTTCTCTTTTTTACTTGATCCCTTTTTTGTTGAAGTTCCACTTTATGCAACACTCTGTTGTGCATTTCCACTTGGTCAAACTCTACTCTCTCTCCTGGAGGGAAATTTATCAATGAGGTAATTTCTCTTGGTGGTGGTTTATCAAACATTACCTGATAAGGGCTAGTACCGATAGTGTCATGGTATGACCAATTCAGGAAAGTCTCTGCTGGTTCAATATACTGACTCCAGTTTTTATGTTCTTGATGACAGTAGGTACGTAGAATTCTGCCAACTTCCCTTAATACACGTTCAGCAGGATTGCTACTAGGGTGGTACACTGATGTCTTGTAGGTTCTTATTTGCCAATTTCTCAATTCTTCTTTCCACCTTTTTCCCCGAAATTGCGTTCCATGATCAGTTATAATTGTTTCCGGTTTTCCCACCTCAGGTAAGTATTTTTTTATAATTACTTCTAGAATTTTCTTCGTTGTGGCTCTACTAATAGCGTAGAGTTTTGTGTATTTCGTATAATGATCAAATAATATGATGATATATTTATATTTATGTCTTCCTCCACTTCTGGGAAAAGGTCCACAGATATCCAAGAATGTCTTTTCAAGTTTATTATTAGATTTTATTGTAATCATTGCGCCCGTTCTCTTCTCATTATTTACTTTTACTAGCTGACATATGTTACAGGTTTTTACTATCTCCCTTACTCTTTTATTTATAGCTTTCACGTAACAATGTTCAGATAGAGCTTTAATAACTTTAAGTGATCCCATGTGGCCATATCTTTCATGATAATCCTGAATCAATGCTACTTCTGTTGCTGCTGGCACATACATCTTCCAGACATGATCCTTAATGGTAGGACGAATAAAAAGGACCTCTTCATAAACACAAAAAAATTTCATTATTATAGGGTCATGTTGTAATATTCGTTCCTTAATTTTTTGTTAATTTAGTGTCCTTTTGTTGATCGACTTTTATTTTATTAATTATATCTTGTAACTCCTTTGCCATCTTAATAATGTAATATATTTTTCCAATACTTTCTGGTTCTATTTCACAAGTTCCTTTTTCGAGATTAATCCGGGATAATCGGTCTGCTATTACATTCTTCTTACCCGGAATATATTCCCAGTCAAAATTATATTCTTGAAGTAATAATACCCATCTAGTAAGTCTGCCGAGGTTAAGTTTGCAATTTTTTAAAAACGAAATTGATCTATGATCAGTTCTGATGGTCACTGGGTATCCCAATATGAATGTTCGAAATTTTATACATGAGAACACAACACTCAGCAGTTCCTTTTCCGTTACTGTATAATTCCTCTCACAACTACTCAGTACTCTGCTTGCAAAACTGATAACCCCATGATTTCCTTCCTCATCTTCCTGATATAGCTCACTTCCAAGGCTAATGTTACTAGCATCACAATTTATGAAAAAACGTTTATTAAAATTTGGGTGATGTAACATGATGCTGTCAAGAAATTTATTTTTTACTATCTGGAAATTATTATCTTCACTTTCTTCCCATCTCCACTTGTTTTTCTTTGAAAGTAAACATTGAAATTTGGCCGTTACTTCTGAATAATTCTGTTGAAATTTTCTATAATAGTTGCATATCCCCAAAAAGGATTGTAATTGTTTCAAGTTTTTTGGTTTAGGAAAATCTTGAATAGCCTTTACTTTTTCAGGAGATGGTTTAATTCCAGTAGCAGATAAAATGAACCCTAAAAATGGTAGTTCATGTGTGATAAATTTAGATTTATCCAGTTTTAAAGTTATATTATGTTGCAAAAGTTTATTTAACACTGTTTCCACTCGGTTACAATGCTCCTCCCAAGTACAAGACGTAATTAATATGTCATCCATATATATGGTAGTAAAATCTAAAACTTCCTTACCTAAAATTTGGTCCATGCACTGGATGAACACGGCCACAGAATTTACCAATCCAAAAGGCAAACGCTTAAAGTGATAATTTCGTCCTTCGAATATGAAAGCAACATATTGTCTGCTGTTAGGGTGCAACTCTATTTGCCAATATCCACAGACTGCATCCCAAGTACTCATGTACTTGCATCCATAGAATTTTTTCATTATCTCTTCAATCTCACCTGGAGACGTGCGATCGTTAATGAGCATTTTATTCAACTCCCGAGCATCAAGACATAGTCTGACTTGACCATCTTTCTTCGGTATAGCTACCAATGGGCTGGTATACGGAGAACTACTTCTTTCAATTATGTCTTCTAATATCATTCTTTGAATTTCTTTCCTTGCTGCCTCTTTCAAAGCTTGAGCAATAGGGTATGATCGTTTATTAAAATTTACATTTTCCTTGAACTTTAGTTCACACAAGAAGTTTTTTGCTTTTCCTGGTGATTCTGAGAATACTGATTTATATTTATTATAAATTTTTATAAGTTGTTGTTTCTGTTCTATACTAATTATTTCCGGTGCCTGCCTATTCTGAAACTCAATTATTTCTTCTATCTTCTCTTGCCAAATCTTTGATTCTGTTACTTCTATGTTGTTACCTAGGGTTAATCTATTATCCTCCCTAACAAAAAATGAGCTCGGACACTGAGGGGCACTTTGGCTACCAATTATCTCAGCCGTTAACTCACCATTTTCTGTGCTCAAGGTTACTATACCCCTGGCCAGATTTATAATTGCAGTGTGTCGCCGTAGCATATCACACCCTATTAACACCCTAAACGGTAGCCCTTTTGCTACTAAAAACCCCATAGGTATTCCTATTCCATTAGTGGTAACATTCAAAGACACTTGTTTTTTGATTGTTTTATTTTGTTTCCCGGTAGCACCAACAATTGTTAAATTATTAATTGGTAAAGTAGGTATTCTCTCAGTAGTTAGCTCAGTAATACGATCTAGTTCTAATTGGTCAATAATTGAAATATTGGCTCCTGTATCAATCAAAGCCTCTGCTGACACTCCATTTAATTTTATTTGTATATAGACTATGTCATTGTTTGGTGATGACTCTTTAATTGCTCTCTCTTCCATTAACTCGGACTGTATATTTTTTAGAAAATGATTTCTGATAATGGTTATTGGTTGATTTAATTTAGTATTATTATTGGGTTTATGGTAAATTCTGTGCCCTGTAGTTTCTAGCAGTGACGGGCAATCATCTCTTCTCACTGCTGGTACCCGTTTCCCCTATTTACATCATTATTATTGTTTGGCTCAACATTTTCATTATGTTGAATATTGCTTATCGGTCTCCTTTCTTCATCACTATCTCTGAATCTAGGTTGCTCAGCGCTCACACTCCTTTGTGGACCTTCTTCTCGGCGATAAGAATCATGTCTGTAATTTTGTCGATTATTATTAGGCCATCTTCCTCGATATCTATTATTGAAATAATTGTTATTAGCATGCACATAATTAACTCTGGGCCGATTCTCTCTTGGTGGTTCATTCCTCCGCTCCTCAGTATTCCCTGACCTCCATCTACTTCTCCTATAATAAGATTCCTGTTCATAATTTTCCAGTAGCGTTTCCATGCCTCCAATAGTTTTTACTTGTCCACTTAATCGGGAACTGATGATCTTCTCTTCAAAATGATACGCCATTTTGGTCACTAGACACTCTTCAGGTATCTTAGGGTCTAAATACTTTGCTATACACACCTTCCCCAAAAAGTAAGCAGTAGGTGTTTGTCCCACTGTACGGTCATACCTACCATGACAGATATCGTCCCTAATAATGTTTTGTACTGACCCTGACCAGTACTTAAGTTTGAACATTGTTTTGAAACCCCCATAATCACACACCTCATTCCTAATTGCTGTCCACCAATTATCATTGATATTTTTGAACGATTCGTCTAATATACCTTTTATCATATTCCATCGATTCTCCTTCGATCTGTTCAAAATTTCGTCTACTCTCCCTAAAAATTCAAGTGGGTTCCTGCGATAATCCCGAAAGTTTACACTTTCCTTACTATCTTGATAAAAATGAGGACTGCTGCATGCAGCTCTAGAACTTATTCTATCTACATCACATTGAAAATTGGTTTGTATTTGTTGCAAACTATCTAATTTCTCTGCTTGGCTATCACACTGATTTTTTACATTCTCTACTGTTTTATGAAACTCTGAAATTTTACAGTTTAGACTGCTCTTGATACTATCTAACTGGTCATTGTTTTCTTGTCGTATGGCCATTACACGAACTTGATTATTTTGTTCTTCCTTTTCCATTCGTGCCTCGACTCCGGTTTTAATTAATTCCATCTTCTCTTCAGTTTTATCTAATCTTTGATTAGTTTCTATTACTTTCTTCTCTGCCTCTTCCTTATATTCATCTACTCTTTGGCTTAGCGTATTACTGACCAGTTCAATTTTACTCTCAAGATTTTCTCTTAAATGCCATATTGAAATTCTCCATCTTACCCTCAATTTGTTTTAAATTCTCATTATTCTCTTCAAATTTTGCATTCATCTCTTCTCTTTGTCCTTCAACAGTTTCTTTCAATTGATGGTATTGTTCATTCATGGTTTGTTTGATATTTCCATGAATGGTCTCTATTTTTTCATTTAGTTGTTTGACTAAACTTTCCTGAATGCTATCTATTTTCTCATTGGTCTGTCTATTTTGTTCCTCCTGTTTCTTAAAATTCTCCTTATTTTCCTCATTGGTTTGTTTTAAGTTTTCCTCCTGTTTCGTAAAATTCTCCTTATTTTCCTCATTGGTTTGTTTCAAGGCTTCCTCCTGTTTTCTAAATTGTTCATTAGTTTGTTTATTCTGTTCCTTAAATTGTTCTGCCATAAATCTCATCATGTCTTGCCAGTTAGGTTCTTCTCTGGCTACCGCTTTGTCTGGTTGGTCCCCTTGGGCATCCTCTTCAATTATTTCCGTTTCCGTGTCCATAACTACTTCGGTTTCTTCTTTATCACCTGTCTGTTGGTCCATTTCACTGTCCGTGACTAATTCTATTTCTTGTTCCTGTCCACCTTCTTCAAACTCCTTCTCTTCTGCCCTCTTCTTCGATTTGCCTCGGGTATTATGCATTTCTTGTTTTCTCATAACTGCCGACGATAATTAGATTTTTTGGTATATATTTTTATTAAATATCAAAATTCTTTTCTAATTACAGCCCTTTTACGTTGAGCGCCATTTCTATAACGTAGCGGTTTTTGTTGAGGTGTTAGTGTACTACAGTTACAGGTATATTGTTAATTCAGCCCCACTATTGGAAGCGCCAATTCTATAACGTACTGCTTTTTTTTGATATAGGAGAGTTATATTATATGCCCTACGTTGTTATGCGCCAAATCTGTGATGTAGCGTTTTTTGTAGAGGTTTTAGCGAAAACTTTGTAAGTGGCTTATTGGGTGTTCGTCTTATTTAATTAAGCTCCCAATGTTGTGTACGCCAATCTGTAACGTACTGCCTTTTACTTTAGAGGTGTTAATGTTTCCGCCTCTCCGCAGTCGCCACTTATGAATTATAATGACCGAAGTTTAAAAATAAAGTGTTTGGCAATGTTACTCAATCAAAAGCCGAAATCGAGAGTGTGTGATCTGGGGTCAAGCAGGGAAGTTGTTCAGCCTTATGTTGAAGAGAGAGTAAGTGCCGATTGTTTACATTCGGTTTAGACGATTTCTAAAATTTTTTCAAATGGTTCGCCGTGAATTAAATCAGCTGATTGTGAGACGAGTCTCCACACATAGTACAACCAGCCTACACTATGGCAAAGTATGACCCGATGGGTCGATCTCTTCTATTTTATTCTGAAATCTGTTACAACTACCCGCTACAAAAAAATATAACACATATTTATGATTCAATATAAATTTTTCAATAATATTTATTAAAAAATATCACTATAATATTGACGACTCGGAACACAAAGTTTTTTATAAGTAAAAACGTAAAGTTTTATTTTAAGTGATATTTAGTTAAGTAACGGACACGTCATGGACAACGAAATCCAAGAATATTTATTATTTATTATATTGGTTTTTTTTTTCTCTGCCGCCCAGATACAAATATCACAGTCGATCTTCTTAATTAAAACATAATATCGACTTCATCGAGTAAACATGGAATTGTCAAAAGAAAAAAACATATATGGTTTTGTTTACCAAATTTTATACTATTTTTAAAACATCAATCAATATATAATTCTTAATATTTCCCCAGGGTTAAGGGTAAGTTCTTTTTGTTATGAGATGGTCAGAAATGGATAACTATACTACGCTTTACAAATACCGAAAAATATTAAAAATTTTGTTTATTTTCGTATAGTACGTAGTTTCAGAAATGTCCGTAAGAGAGCAGCGTGCGTTTGTTTACTTTAGAACATATGATTAATTTTGAATAGTTTTTTCGTTCTATCCAACCATTCGGAATGAGTTTTCTTCGTTAAATATGAAACGAAATGTTTATATTACCTCTCTTCTTATAGTTCTTACTGGAATGAAGCCTTTTCTCTAGTGATGTCCGTCTTAGGTTGTAATTTCATTACCGTCTGGCCCATATTATATCGTCAACTTGAAACATGGCGAAATTCGGCCGAATCATCAGAATGGTTTTCTTTCACTGTTTATTATGGAGTATAACCATTTAATTTTGATAAATAAGGTAGGATTATATAATGTTCATATGGCTTTTTAATTTTGTACTAATTTTGCACTTCTCCAAAGTTTCAAAAAGGATATTTTAATAGAATTGTGGTAGCATCATTTTGTCAACTCGCCAGGTTTGTTTTTCAAATTTTATTATTAACAATACTTGTTATTTCCGTCACTCTTAGTAACCCATAATATTTTTATTATACAGGCAGTTTGTAATTATTATAAATTTATATTTTATTTACCGAAAAATAACTCTTTTTAATTCAGGTTTCTTTCCCAATTCGGTTTACATAATAGGTTTCTGTTCATTTTCTTATGACCTTGTATATAAGTATTTAATATTTTTATTATCTTTAAATGAATTTATATATTATTTATTAGTCTCTCATAGTATTCCTACACTGCACTACTTCCTTCTGCCATTTCCCTCATATAGTATTATTTTAATTTTTTATTATCATTTGATATTTAAATCTTTTATGTTTTTTTTTTTTAAACTAACCCTGGGTTATCTTATACTAACACAAATATTTGCAAAAATATAAAATTAACTTAGGTATTAAACTTGGTGGTCTACACAGTATAAATATTACAATAAATTAATAAAATACAGAATCAGTTAGTAGCATTATAGTCTACTATCATAGTTTATAATTCCCAAACCTACAGCACAATTCTGTAATAAGTTACCTTCACTTTCACTTTTTACCTCAATGGGTACACTATAACTCACTTGTCACTGTATATCACTCAAATTGTTTATAATGTTTAGTGACATAATTTAATTTAGAGCTAGTTATAGGTTACCCATTTCTGACCTTTATGTTATCATGATTTAATTTATTGGGACCGGGTTATGTAACGTTACATAAAGCCCCCCCACTAGAACAAATTTATTTTGGTTTTTCTCATTTATTAAAATAAATTGTTGATGGTTTCAATTCTCCTAATAGTCTTGGCTTTGTCTTCATAATAGTGTTTCATTTCCGACTGATTATACACTCCCTTTATTCTATTATTGTTAATTGTTTTAATTTCATAAGTATTATTCCCCTTCACCTGGGTTATGAGGTAAGGTCCAGTATAAAGTAACAGTAGCTTCCGAGCAATACCCTCTATAGAACTGGGTAGTTGTCTATTTTTGATTAGTACCTTATCTCCCATCTGGTATGTATCCAATCTTCTCTTTTTTACTTGATCCCTTTTTTGTTGAAGTTCCACTTTATGCAACACTCTGTTGTGCATTTCCACTTGGTCAAACTCTACTCTCTCTCCTGGAGGGAAATTTATCAATGAGGTAATTTCTCTTGGTGGTGGTTTATCAAACATTACCTGATAAGGGCTAGTACCGATAGTGTCATGGTATGACCAATTCAGGAAAGTCTCTGCTGGTTCAATATACTGACTCCAGTTTTTATGTTCTTGATGACAGTAGGTACGTAGAATTCTGCCAACTTCCCTTAATACACGTTCAGCAGGATTGCTACTAGGGTGGTACACTGATGTCTTGTAGGTTCTTATTTGCCAATTTCTCAATTCTTCTTTCCACCTTTTTCCCCGAAATTGCGTTCCATGATCAGTTATAATTGTTTCCGGTTTTCCCACCTCAGGTAAGTATTTTTTTATAATTACTTCTAGAATTTTCTTCGTTGTGGCTCTACTAATAGCGTAGAGTTTTGTGTATTTCGTATAATGATCAAATAATATGATGATATATTTATATTTATGTCTTCCTCCACTTCTGGGAAAAGGTCCACAGATATCCAAGAATGTCTTTTCAAGTTTATTATTAGATTTTATTGTAATCATTGCGCCCGTTCTCTTCTCATTATTTACTTTTACTAGCTGACATATGTTACAGGTTTTTACTATCTCCCTTACTCTTTTATTTATAGCTTTCACGTAACAATGTTCAGATAGAGCTTTAATAACTTTAAGTGATCCCATGTGGCCATATCTTTCATGATAATCCTGAATCAATGCTACTTCTGTTGCTGCTGGCACATACATCTTCCAGACATGATCCTTAATGGTAGGACGAATAAAAAGGACCTCTTCATAAACACAAAAAAATTTCATTATTATAGGGTCATGTTGTAATATTCGTTCCTTAATTTTTTGTTAATTTAGTGTCCCTTTGTTGATCGACTTTTATTTTATTAATTATATCTTGTAACTCCTTTGCTATCTTAATAATGTAATATATTTTTCCAATACTTTCTGGTTCTATTTCACAAGTTCCTTTTTCGAGATTAATCCGGGATAATCGGTCTGCTATTACATTCTTCTTACCCGGAATATATTCCCAGTCTAAATTATATTCTTGAAGTAATAATACCCATCTAGTAAGTCTGCCGTGGTTAAGTTTGCAATTTTTTAAAAACAAAATTGATCTATGATCAGTTCTGATGGTCACTGGGTATCCCAATATGAATGTTCGAAATTTTATACATGAGAACACAACACTCAGCAGTTCCTTTTCCGTTACTGTATAATTCCTCTCACAACTACTCAGTACTCTGCTTGCAAAACTGATAACCCCATGATTTCCTTCCTCATCTTCCTGATATAGCTCACTTCCAAGGCTAATGTTACTAGCATCACAATTTATGAAAAAACGTTTATTAAAATTTGGGTGATGTAACATGATGCTGTCAAGAAATTTATTTTTTACTATCTGGAAATTATTATCTTAACTTTCTTCCCATCTCCACTTGTTTTTCTTTGAAAGTAAACATTGAAATTTGGCCGTTACTTCTGAATAATTCTGTTGAAATTTTCTATAATAGTTGCATATCCCCAAAAAGGATTGTAATTGTTTCAAGTTTTTTGGTTTAGGAAAATCTTGAATAGCCTTTACTTTTTCAGGAGATGGTTTAATTCCAGTAGCAGATAAAATGAACCCTAAAAATGGTAGTTCATGTGTGATAAATTTAGATTTATCCAGTTTTAAAGTTATATTATATTGCAAAAGTTTATTTAACACTGTTTCCACTCGGTTACAATGCTCCTCCCAAGTACAAGACGTAATTAATATGTCATCCATATATATGGTAGTAAAATCTAAAACTTCCTTACCTAAAATTTGGTCCATGCACTGGATGAACACGGCCACAGAATTTACCAATCCAAAAGGCAAACGCTTAAAGTGATAATTTCGTCCTTCGAATATGAAAGCAACATATTGTCTGCTGTTAGGGTGCAACTCTATTTGCCAATATCCACAGACTGCATCCCAAGTACTCATGTACTTGCATCCATAGAATTTTTTCATTATCTCTTCAATCTCACCTGGAGACGTGCGATCGTTAATGAGCATTTTATTCAACTCCCGAGCATCAAGACATAGTCTGACTTGACCATCTTTCTTCGGTATAGCTACCAATGGGCTGGTATACGGAGAACTACTTCTTTCAATTATGTCTTCTAATATCATTCTTTGAATTTCTTTCCTTGCTGCCTCTTTCAAAGCTTGAGCAATAGGGTATGATCGTTTATTAAAATTTACATTTTCCTTGAACTTTAGTTCACACAAGAAGTTTTTTGCTTTTCCTGGTGATTCTGAGAATACTGATTTATATTTATTATAAATTTTTATAAGTTGTTGTTTCTGTTCTATACTAATTATTTCCGGTGCCTGCCTATTCTGAAACTCAATTATTTCTTCTATCTTCTCTTGCCAAATCTTTGATTCTGTTACTTCTATGTTGTTACCTAGGGTTAATCTATTATCCTCCCTAACAAAAAATGAGCTCGGACACTGAGGGGCACTTTGGCTACCAATTATCTCAGCCGTTAACTCACCATTTTCTGTGCTCAAGGTTACTATACCCCTGGCCAGATTTATAATTGCAGTGTGTCGCCGTAGCATATCACACCCTATTAACACCCTAAACGGTAGCCCTTTTGCTACTAAAAACCCCATAGGTATTCCTATTCCATTAGTGGTAACATTCAAAGACACTTGTTTTTTGATTGTTTTATTTTGTTTCCCGGTAGCACCAACAATTGTTAAATTATTAATTGGTAAAGTAGGTATTCTCTCAGTAGTTAGCTCAGTAATACGATCTAGTTCTAATTGGTCAATAATTGAAATATTGGCTCCTGTATCAATCAAAGCCTCTGCTGACACTCCATTTAATTTTATTTGTATATAGACTATGTCATTGTTTGGTGATGACTCTTTAATTGCTCTCTCTTCCATTAACTCGGACTGTATATTTTTTAGAAAATGATTTCTGATAATGGTTATTGGTTGATTTAATTTAGTATTATTATTGGGTTTATGGTAAATTCTGTGCCCTGTAGTTTCTAGCAGTGAAGGGTGTCCAGCTTTATCTTGAAAGATTCGAGATATACAAAGCCATAAAGAAGGATCACAATCGTGTCCTAAATGAAAAAGCAATACATAACAATAATGTTTTATTTAATAGAATCGATCTTATGGAACGAGAGATTGGCTATATCAGATCGATGAAATTGAACCGAGGTCAAACTGGCATTGATTAATCTTACCATGGGGGTGCGTTCCTGTACAGGTTCGTTTGCGGCCGCATTGTTTTTATATTCTTTTATTAATGTTATTTTATTGTGATATAGTTTATTTATTGTTTTATATAATGTTATGTGTTGTTTTTAATCTTTTAAATATCTGACGAGATGCATATGCATCGAAATGTTTTAACCTAATTCATATTCCGATCTGATGATGACACCAAATGGTGTTGAAACTCAAGTCATCCTAAAAGGATTTTAAGAAACGTCGACAGAAGGTAAATAACCTATTTTATAGTCTTAATCGTTTCTGGAGGCAAGAAAAATGTTTAAATTGCTTATCGGTCTCCTTTCTTCATCACTATCTCTGAATCTAGGTTGCTCAGCGCTCACACTCCTTTGTGGACCTTCGTCTCGGCGATAAGAATCATGTCTGTAATTTTGTCGATTATTATTAGGCCATCTTCCTCGATATCTATTATTGAAATAATTGTTATTAGCATGCACATAATTAACTCTGGGCCGATTCTCTCTTGGTGGTTCATTCCTCCGCTCCTCGGTATTCCCTGACCTCCATCTACTTCTCCTATAATAAGATTCCTGTTCATAATTTTCCAGTAGCGTTTCCATGCCTCCAATAGTTTTTACTTGTCCACTTAATCGGGAACTGATGATCTTCTCTTCAAAATGATACGCCATTTTGGTCACTAGACACTCTTCAGGTATCTTAGGGTCTAAATACTTTGCTATACACACCTTCCCCAAAAAGTAAGCAGTAGGTGTTTGTCCCACTGTACGGTCATACCTACCATGACAGATATCGTCCCTAATAATGTTTTGTACTGACTCTGACCAGTACTTAAGTTTGAACATTGTTTTGAAACCCCCATAATCACACACCTCATTCCTAATTGCTGTCCACCAATTATCATTGATATTTTTGAACGATTCGTCTAATATACCTTTTATCATATTCCATCGATTCTCCTTCGATCTGTTCAAAATTTCGTCTACTCTCCCTAAAAATTCAAGTGGGTTCCTGCGATAATCCCGAAAGTTTACACTTTCCTTACTATCTTGATAAACATGAGGACTGCTGCATGCAGATCTAGAACTTATTCTATCTACATCACATTGAAAATTGGTTTGTATTTGTTGCAAACTATCTAATTTCTCTGCTTGGCTATCACACTGATTTTTTACATTCTCTACTGTTTTATGAAACTCTGAAATTTTACAGTTTAGACTGCTCTTGATACTATCTAACTGGTCATTGTTTTCTTGTCGTATGGCCATTACACGAACTTGATTATTTTGTTCTTCCTTTTCCATTCGTGCCTCGAATCCGGTTTTAATTAATTCCATCTTCTCTTCAGTTTTATCTAATCTTTGATTAGTTTCTATTACTTTCTTCTCTGCCTCTTCCTTATATTCATCTACTCTTTGGCTTAGCGTATTACTGACCAGTTCAATTTTACTCTCAAGATTTTCTCTTAAATGCCATATTGAAATTCTCCATCTTACCCTCAATTTGTTTTAAATTCTCATTATTCTCTTCAAATTTTGCATTCATCTCTTCTCTTTGTCCTTCAACAGTTTCTTTCAATTGATGGTATTGTTCATTCATGGTTTGTTTGATATTTCCATGAATGGTCTCTATTTTTTCATTTAGTTGTTTGACTAAACTTTCCTGAATGCTATCTATTTTCTCATTGGTCTGTCTATTTTGTTCCTCCTGTTTCTTAAAATTCTCCTTATTTTCCTCATTGGTTTGTTTTAAGTTTTCCTCCTGTTTCTTAAAATTCTCCTTATTTTCCTCATTGGTTTGTTTCAAGGCTTCCTCCTGTTTTCTAAATTGTTCATTAGTTTGTTTATTCTGTTCCTTAAATTGTTCTGCCATAAATCTCATCATGTCTTGCCAATTAGGTTCTTCTCTGGCTACCGCTTTGTCTGGTTGGTCCCCTTGGGCATCCTCTTCAATTATTTCCGTTTCCGTGTCCATAACTACTTCGGTTTCTTCTTTATCACCTGTCTGTTGGTCCATTTCACTGTCCGTGACTAATTCTATTTCTTGTTCCTGTCCACCTTCTTCAAACTCCTTCTCTTCTGCCCTCTTCTTCGATTTGCCTCGGGTATTATGCATTTCTTGTTTTCTCATAACTGCCGACGATAATTAGATTTTTTGGTATATATTTTTATTAAATATCAAAATTCTTTTCTAATTACAGCCCTTTTACGTTGAGCGCCAATTCTATAACGTAGCGGTTTTTGTTGAGGTGTTAGTGTACTACAGTTACAGGTATATTGTTAATTCAGCCCCACTATTGGAAGCGCCAATTCTATAACGTACTGCTTTTTTTTGATATAGGAGAGTTATATTATATGCCCTACGTTGTTATGCGCCAAATCTGTGATGTAGCGTTTTTTGTAGAGGTTTTAGCGAAAACTTTGTAAGTGGCTTATTGGGTGTTCGTCTTATTTAATTAAGCTCCCAATGTTGTGTACGCCAATCTGTAACGTACTGCCTTTTACTTTAGAGGTGTTAATGTTTCCGCCTCTCCGCAGTCGCCACTTATGAATTATAATGACCGAAGTTTAAAAATAAAGTGTTTGGCAATGTTACTCAATCAAAAGCCGAAATCGAGAGTGTGTGATCTGGGGTCAAGCAGGGAAGTTGTTCAGCCTTATGTTGAAGAGAGAGTAAGTGCCGATTGTTTACATTCGGTTTAGACGATTTCTGAAATTTTTTTCAAATGGTTCGCCGTGAATTTAATCAGCTGATTGTGAGACGAGTCTCCACACATAGTACAACCAGCCTACACTATGGCAAAGTATGACCCGATGGGTCGATCTCTTCTATTTTATTCTGAAATCTGTTACAACTACCCGCTACAAAAAAATATAACACATATTTATGATTCAATATAAATTTTTCAATAATATTTATTATTTATTATATTGGTTTTTTTTTTCTCTGCCGCCCAAATACAAATATCACAGTCGATCTTCTTAATTAAAACATAATATCGACTTCATCGAGTAAACATGGAATTGTCAAAAGAAAAAAACATATATGGTTTTGTTTACCAAATTTTATACTATTTTTAAAACATCAATCAATATATAATTCTTAATATTTCCCCAGGGTTAAGGGTAAGTTCTTTTTGTTATGAGATGGTCAGAAATGGATAACTATACTACGCTTTACAAATACCGAAAAATATTAAAAATTTTGTTTATTTTCGTATAGTACGTAGTTTCAGAAATGTCCGTAAGAGAGCAGCGTGCGTTTGTTTACTTTAGAACATATGATTAATTTTGAATAGTTTTTTCGTTCTATCCAACCATTCGGAATGAGTTTTCTTCGTTAAATATGAAACGAAATGTTTATATTACCTCTCTTCTTATAGTTCTTACTGGAATGAAGCCTTTTCTCTAGTGATGTCCGTCTTAGGTTGTAATTTCATTACCGTCTGGCCCATATTATATCGTCAACTTGAAACATGGCGAAATTCGGCCGAATCATCAGAATGGTTTTCTTTCACTGTTTATTATGGAGTATAACCATTTAATTTTGATAAATAAGGTAGGATTATATAATGTTCATATGGCTTTTTAATTTTGTACTAATTTTGCACTTCTCCAAAGTTTCAAAAAGGATATTTTAATAGAATTGTGGTAGCATCATTTTGTCAACTCGCCAGGTTTGATTTTCAAATTTTATTATTAACAATACTTGTTATTTCCGTCACTCTTAGTAACCCATAATATTTTTATTATACAGGCAGTTTGTAATTATTATAAATTTATATTTTATTTACCGAAAAATAACTCTTTTTAATTCAGGTTTCTTTCCCAATTCGGTTTACATAATAGGTTTCTGTTCATTTTCTTATGACCTTGTATATAAGTATTTAATATTTTTATTATCTTTAAATGAATTTATATATTATTTATTAGTCTCTCATAGTATTCCTACACTGCACTACTTCCTTCTGCCATTTCCCTCATATAGTATTATTTTAATTTTTTATTATCATTTGATATTTAAATCTTTTATGTTTTTTTTTTTAAACTAACCCTGGGTTATCTTATACTAACACAAATATTTGCAAAAATATAAAATTAACTTAGGTATTAAACTTGGTGGTCTACACAATATAAATATTACAATAAATTAATAAAATACAGGATCAGTTAGTAGCATTATAGTCTACTATCATAGTTTATAATTCCCAAACCTACAGCACAATTCTGTAATAAGTTACCTTCACTTTCACTTTTTACCTCAATGGGTACACTATAACTCACTTGTCACTGTATATCACTCAAATTGTTTATAATGTTTAGTGACATAATTTAATTTAGAGCTAGTTATAGGTTACCCATTTCTGACCTTTATGTTATCATGATTTAATTTATTGGGACCGGGTTATGTAACGTTACAATATATATATTATAACTATTCATATAGTCGACCTATCAGATCGTTATATGAAAGTGTCAAACTGTGCTAGTCTAGCGGCGTAAGCAAGAGAGAGAGGGAATAATCACAGCCATCTCTGTCTAACCTCGCCACTGCTACTACTGACGCGTGCACAGACATGAAATATTATTCAATTAATTTTATTTATTAAAACTGCAATATCTTCAAAACTAATAAATATACGGCAATTCTGAAACCTGCATAGTGTTCAACAATTAAAGCTCTATAAGTACCCAAAATATCAACTAATATAATTAACATTTAAAGAAGTTATACAGAAGAAGAACGCCAAGAGATATAACTAGAGAATTAGGCTAGGTACGAATTAGGTGTTTTCACACACATACAGAGAAAGACCAAAGCAATAATATTCTGTGGTCAGATCTTTGAAAATACGTTTGCAAATACCTGTAATCAAACGATTTGCAAACAGCGGAAGTATGAAATTAGCCAGAAATTCTCTACCATCTCAAACTTGTTAAGGAGAGTTTGACCGACCTGTTCGATATTGTTTCAAATGGAAAACACATGATTTATTTGGAACAGCCAATCACAACCCTGTATTAAGAGTAGACGCTAACTCAGAATGAGGGAATTGATCACTCTTCGTTTGGGCATTAAATAAGCAAGACGTGTGTTAAATACGATCTCAATTGCACAAACAACGCAAAGTATTTATTTAAATAAACAGTTCGCGAAGTGGTCCGCAATAGTAGAGGAACTAGTAAAGTTCAATAAATAATCTCGTTGCGTAATAACTAATTAATTAATTAAATAATTAATTAATTAACAGTGAAGTGACCTGTGCACCAGAGTAGCTACATCATCTGTAATTGCCCAGGATCATCAGTCAACGTTATTGGTCAACATAATTTCTTCTGAGCCGAACCATCAAAAGGAGTATCTCTATTGATTACTATCTACGGTCGACGCATCAATCAGATAAGAAATATATTCATTGATCAATGAACATAAAATAAAATAAATAATTAAATCAATAAACATTTTTAATAAAAGACACTATATAAATTCAAATTTTGTAGTTAATTATTAAGATTAGATATAAAGTAATATAGGAGTGTTGAATGGAGAGTGAGGTGTAGTATTGAACGTGCAAATTATTGCAGACCCGTTCTTTAGCACTGGTTTGGGTGATATATAAATCCCTAAATCAACCAGATAAGAGCAATTGGTCGTTTGGACGTTTTAATCTTCACTTTTCAAGCACACTCATTAACAAATAAGATTTATGTTAGCAATAAGTCATTAAATTAACTTTTAAAGAAATTAATTCAATAACAAAGTCATTAATTAAACAAATTTCAACATTATTTAAGAGTTATTTGTAACGATTCCCCTTAAATATTCCACTCACTGAACGAATCCTGAGATAGTGTGTCTCTGTGCTCTGAGCTAAGCTGAATCCGTGTCATTTGTATCTGGGATTTGTTCTGGCGCCCAGGTAAAGTAAAAAGTCACGGGTAAGTAAGATTTGTTCTATCATTATATACAGAAAATAAATAGATAGACAAAAGGTCTATATAATTTGGCGCCGCAACTAATGGGCCCGATTAAACTCGATTAAACCGATATTAACCCAAGTGACTAGTTTGAATTGTAATAATACTTAATTTGAAACGAAGTGGAGAATTTAAGGTTACAAATAACTGTTGAAGGATTAAATAATAAAATAAACTTTGTTAAATAGTTATTGTAAAAAAAAAAAAAAAAAAATGGCTAAATCACAAGCAGTAGATATGGCAGCAATTGAACAGATGTTCAAGCAGTTGACCACTAAAATGGATGAAAATAATAGTAAAATTGAAAGTAAAATTGAAAATACAAATAGTCAATTAAATAGTAAAATTGATAGTACAAATAGTCAACTATCTAATCAGTTATCTAGTGAAATAAAAGATACAAATAATAAAATTGAAGAAAATAATTAAAAATAGAAGAAAGTAATAAAAAATTAATAAATGATGTTAATAATAAAATAGATCAAACTAATAAATACTTATCTAGCGAAATGAAACAAATAAACGAAAATTTAACTCGCCAAATAGAACAAAGTAGTAAAGAAGCTACATTTAAAATAGATGAATAAATAGCTAATTTAGCTAGTAAAATAGATAGTACCAATAGCAAAATAGATGAGAGTAATCTTAAGTTTGATAAGCATACCGAAGAGGTTAAAGCTACAATAGAGGAATTTAAGAAACAAGTAAATACTAATTTTCGCCGCCAAGACGAAAAACTAAATAAATTTAGAATCGAATTTCATGAACGGTTAGAACAGAAAGTAACCCTTATTAACCAACAATTCAGCGAAGTAACTGCTGAGTTAAAAACCCAAACGCTTCTAAATAAAGAAGAAATCCAGAGTACTAGGGTAGAGTGCACCCAACTGGGTGAAAATATTAAGGAGGATAAGAAACAAGTAGAAAGTAAGGCTGACCGAGACGAAGTACATCAAAAGGTAGAACAGCAATTAAAAGTAATGCGGGAGGATCTGACTAAGGCAATGAAGTCACAGCAAACCAAAGTCGTGAGGTGTGGCAGCTATAAGGAAGAACCGGAAAACCTTGTATTCTCAGGAAACCCACATGAGAATCCTGTGGAGTTTCTACGGCTGTTTGAGGCTTATGTAACTCGCGTAAACCCACTGATGGACGACGAGAACAAGAAGGACATGTTAAGCCGATTCCTCAAGAATTGGGCAGGTACGTGGTGGAAAGTCATCTCGGACCGAGTCCAAACCTACGCCGACTTCAGAGAGAAATTCCTTGCTCAATACTGGAATGTACAGATTCAAAGAAGGGTGCGTGATCATCTGGAATTTGGTAATTATCACCCGTCCATGAATATGACAACCACCAACTATATGCTAAACGTAATGGCACAAGTAAAGCATTTAACACCACCAATAGAGGAGAGAGACCTAGTGTACATACTAGCGCGTCATTTCTCGGAACGCACTAGAGTAGCAACCACTACTAGAGGAGTGGATACCCAAGAAAAGTTTATAATGGTCGTGGATGAATGTCAAGACCTAGAGAGGGACCTGAAGCGAGTAAATAATCAGCTGAGTAACCACCCTAGAGGCGATCATCAGAAACCAACTTTCTACCCAACGAGGAGAAGAGACAATGAGCGCCCAAAAGAAAAAAGGTTTACCCCATATCCGGGTAACAAACCCCAATATCGGCAGGAATTGGAAGAGAAGGGTAGAAGTAGGAGCGTTGAAACCCGACCAAGTAAAGGGTTTAAGGTATGTAAGACAGCCATATCATCAACCGAGCCACAACCGTCTACTAGTAAAACGGATACGGGAAACGGGAAGCCACTGCAGGTAGAAAAGAAACAAAACTAAATCTACCATTACCTGCAGTGAAACAACCCATTAATACAGTTAAAAGGAAATTAACAAATAATATAAATCAAGTGAACGATAGGGAGTTCTTGTTAAAAGAAGATCTTCTCGGTCTTCCCCTTTTTCTCCTTCTGAATGGACTCCATTCCATCACTTTGTTGATCCACCTATTTTGGGCTCTCCGGACATGACCGTACCACACCAGTCTTTTTCCTTCGATGTAGTCAATTATACTTCTTTTGATCTCCTCCTTTGTTATTCGGTCTGCTCTTGTTATTCCACAGCACCTCCTCCAATATTGCATATCCGTTGCAAGAATCTTTCTTTCATTCTTTTTGTTAATAACCCATACTTCCGCTGCATACGTCATAATGCTTTGGACTATGGTCTGATATATCATTTTTTTGTGCTTTTCTAATATTTTTGTCCCATATAACACTGTGTAATTGTCTAATCCCTGTTCTAGTCTGCCCTAATCTACTTTTTATTTCCTCTTCAGTTGTGCCTTGTTTACTCAGTGTAAATCCTAGGTACTTGAATTTGTTTGTTCCTCTAATTTTAACATCTTCGTCTACTTCTAAATCTGTTGTTTCTTCATCTCTAATTGCCACGTATTCAGTCTTTTTTATGTTTATTTCCAATCCCATCTTTGTGTATTCTTCATTCAGCTTTCTGACCATGTAGTTTAGATCTTCTTCATCCTGGGCTATAACTACCTGGTCATCGGCAAAGCATAGTGTGTACAGGTGTTCATTTCGTATCGGTATTCCCATTCCATGGCATTTCTGTTTCCACATGGTTAATGCATATTCTAAAAATATCTTAAACAGCGTGGGCGATGTTGGGGAGCCTTGCAATAACCCTTTGGATGTTTTAAACCTACAGACAATAATACAATAGTATCTGAACATAATTAAGTAGAGAATAGATAATCTTGAAATATCACTCAAAGTTCTCCTCTGTGTAAAATTAAACAATTATGTGTGATTTTGTAATAAAATGTTTTCATTTTGACCGCAGTAAGCTTATTTTACACTTTGCCTAAAGAATCACTGGCATTATATAGAATGCCTAGGCAATGTACAGAATGCCTAGGAAAAGTATAAAAAACATTTGAAAATTATTCTATTATATACTTTGCCTAAAAACTCCAGGCATTGTATGAAATACCTAGGTATTCTATAGAATGCCTGGATTACATACTTTGCCGGTAACATATATATTCATTTTGTACTAATAAGTGTTACTTCATTGCATGCAAGAGAAGTGTCTTTCATTTATTCGAATCGTTTGTTTTTAATAAGTTTTTTCAAAGTAACAAAGAAAATTGTGAAACACAATTTTCTTCTTAATTTAACAACAGCCTGTACCTTTTTCGAAACATCCAAATCCCACCATGGTATTGTTACACAGCCTCCTTCGGACCGCCACAACGAGGTCGCGGGGTGTGGCAGTCAGTCCTAACGTTAATGCCGATACTTCCAATTCACATCCACGAAAAAATATTTGTTCAAATCGTCTGTTGTTATAATCCAGAGTCGAACCAGATGTTTAGTTTCTAATCCGTAAATAATTGAAATAATTGTAGAAAGTCTAAATAACAAGTGAAAGTTATTTATACTTTAAATAAACATTTATTTATTTGTGTGTCATAATAAATGATCGAAATTTTACCCCTACTCAGTGTGATAATTAAGAGAGTACAGCAGCAGATAGCTTTTATAATATGAATTGCGTACTTATTTGGAGATCATTACAGTAACTTTAATTTTATTTACAGTTATTTAATTTTTAATTATGTAAGACGTATAGAAATAATGATACGTAATGGCTGCGTGCAGTGAGTAATGCGTGCATACCGTTATGGTAGGTAGGTCACGAGGAATTCACGCAACCTAGTGAAACTTTTCATAGTCACTTCAACACCGGCAAAGGCAAAAAAAGTGCAAGTAATAAAGTTGATACAGGTTACGGTTATGATTACGTACTGAATCCTGTTACTGTAAACGAAAGTGGACATTTATACATGTTTTGAAATTAATGATTAAAAAATATCAAGAAAACTTCAGGTGTGGGTAGTTTTTCTTTGGCGAAGTAAATTTAATTAGGGATAAATTTTATTACATCATTACTTCAAGTTTTGATTTTTCATATCTACAGTTACAGATCCGTCGGCCAGTAGGATGACAATCGGCCTTTGGCGAATAATGTGTTATTAATTGTGCTGCACTTCCCGATACTGTCTCTGTGCACCAATCAGATTGCACCGTTAGTGAAATGAAATTACTGTTTTGAGTCCACGTTGTCACGGTGTCGCCATAATCAGTATTAATCAAACCCAACTTATCATTTTCAATGAAGCCAACTCATCGAGTCCCCGTCATACTGCTGTCGATATAGCCATTAGTTATTAATGTGTCAACAATATAACCACATTGATTAGAGATTACAAATTAATTATCACTGATAACAGTTGTTATCAGCCTTCTGACCGAGGGAGCTATAAAACATACTCGTGTGTATAATATGGATTTTTTCTACAAAGAAGAAAAATAGAGAATAAAATATAATTTAGCTTAAATATAAATTCTGTAATACAATACATGTGACTTAGTCTTATAGCAGACCAATGTTATAATACGTTATTAGAAAACATTTCTTTTAGCTATCTTGTTAAACGTGTAAGGCAACAGGACGAGTACCGTGCTTGCTAGCATCTGCAGAGTTAATAATGATACACTTAGATCTGATACTACATGATAAAATTACTTGACCAAGGACATTCTCTTACTTAATTTCCTGTTTAATATGTAGTAAAGCGTTTTCACATTCTTCGCTATACATAAATTTAACGTTTGCCTGATCATGAGATTCTCAGTGATGTTAGGCATAACTAATTAAACATAAGCAGTTGTCAATTACGCGGATATACGAGCGTCGTAATTGTGAGCGTCCTGTATTTATTTATTCCGTTACTTTCTTCATTTGGGACGTTTCTTCGGAATTTTTTAAATTTTACTTAAGCCTATTTGAAGTTGTAATGTTTCAAACACTGACTTATAACGACCGAGCTGAAACTCGTCTGCTAAGAAAGAAATAGCCGAGCCATTGTAAACATCTGTGCTCTTTCGATATCCTGATAATTTTTGCCATCGCTTTTGCATTGTAGCGGAAATATAGGATTTCATAAAGGGTTGGTTGTGTTAACACATATCCCTTCGTGCTGTGTACCTTAAGACATACGGTCAGATCGTATTACAGTAATGTCAAGGAATGGCTCGGACACACTAATTCACAGTCATCCAATTTGGAGAGGGGGAGATTCCAACTACCTTCGGTGGTCATAAGCTATACACACTACTCCATCCTACCCTCCAAAAATGGCTAGTCCATTAGAGAGGCGGCCATTGATTTCAGTTAGTTCGACCCAATACATTAATTTACGTCTTTCAATATCTGTTCATTATCTTACTGTCAGTAGAAATAAATTAGTGTAATCTATTCTCAAAATTATTACGCAGTTAAAGACACTAAAATAAAGGGTTTTTTAGTAACTAATAAATCGTTTGATATAAAGTGACTGACTGACTGTCTCTCTGGCGCTACAGCCCACGATGAGCCTTGGCCTCCCTCTCCAAACACCTCGGTTCTCCAACCTCCGCCTCCAATCACCGATACCCATCCTCCTGAGTCATCTTCTAGGTCTGCCTTTCCTTCTTTGCCTATCTATTGTCCTTCTCTTGACATAAAGCACATTGCTAAAAAATTTCAGATTTTTGTAGTGAATGAGTGGATTTAACATAGTGGTTTTTTAACATAGTTCAGTGGTTGTCCTCTGGGTTTAAGACTGTCCAGTGTAAGACTGATTGACAACGGAACAAAACAGCATCTTGTCTATTTGTTTTCATGCCCTGGTGCCCAAAATGTTACAGGGAGCTAGGTTTTAAATATTGTATTATTTTTCCTCTTAATCACGGTAAGGTACCGTATATTTTGTTATGTAAAACAAGACTCAGATGTGTTTTTGTGTGGACGACTGTCTGAAACTGCTGTAGTGCGACCCACCATTACGCGGAGAAGTGTAAATTCCAGTGACTTTAACTGATATTCGTTTTATCTTAAAACATTACTATGTTATATTTTAAAGATCTTAAAACATAATCAAGAGAACTAATGCCTTTTATCTATCTTAACAACCCATGTCATATTCATAATAGTAAACAAAAATAGAAATATGAGAAATATGAAATAAAAAGAAATTACATTGGAATGCGAGAGCTCGTGTAAGGGTGGAAGTTAATACGCGAACGCGCGCGCGTGTGTAGCGTGATAAATAGTGTGCGTAAGCTTCTTTCATGAGCAGCCACGTTATAATAGTTCGGTGCATCGATGTATACTATATGGATCGCGTGCTGCCAGGCAAAGTGAACGGCAGAAAACGGTCCGAAGCACGTATAGCTTCCCTTACAATAAAGCGTTTGGCGCTAAGTTAACACGTGTATTAAACGAGTCATTCAGTCAGTAATGCACTTGTTTTAACAGTTTACAATTATTACATTTGGGACAGTTCTGCTGAAAATTTGTGCTTATGAAGATTTTATTATTATAGCCTAACAGTTTGTTTTTACTTTTGCCTAACTGATAACAGATGACAATAACTTAAGCGTTTACACTCATTTTACTGATTTTGTATCAAGCGGAAAATTAATTAGAGCGTCATTAGACGTTTCAAAGATTGTAAAATATATGTATAATTTATTGATTATATCTGACGGTAAACTTAATACCAAAAAATGATTATATCAGCTTGCAAAAACTTTGCCGGCACAGTGTTTAGAAAACATATTTCAAACAATGATTTTTCTGAAGACAGCGATGAAGTCTTATCAAATTAATAGTGACATTCTTTTATAAAATCTTGTGCTATAATACTGCTAAGGAAAGAACCGCTGCAGCTACCTTCTCTAAGCTTGGTGTCTGCCAAAAGGTAAATAAATTTGTATTATTTAGTAATGTTTAATGTAAACAATTTTTATACAGTTAATACGTAGCTAATTAAATAAAATAAAAAAATTAATGTAAATTAGCATTGCTTATTGAACACTTTAACGACCATGACGAGCGTATACGCCAGCTTCTTTTACGCAATAAACATTTTAAAGTTTACGGCCCACGTCTTTTATTCCTTGTTTCCCTTATTCTTATCTTTATTCGTCTGGCTTCAATAATAAATGTTCATAAATAAGAACGCAACAGAACTTTGCGATAAACTTAATTATGTGTCAGAATACTGAAATCTTACAGTGAAACAAATGAGTTTATTTTGGAAAAGAACTCATTAAAAACCTCCCACTTTGGAGTCATTAATTGTTAAAATGACACAGTTATACCATTTAACGCAAAATATAATCCGCTAAAGCAACAAAAGCTATAACAAAGCAGAAATGTCAGACTTTGTACAGGTACAGTATATAGCATACGAGTGTTCTTGCCAACCACTGATGCAGCGGTCGGACCGAATTCAGTGAATGCAGCAGGCGATCCATATACTGTAGTATACATCGATGGTTCGGTGGCACGACTTGCGTGAGGCGTACGGCTTCATTAACCAAGCATGTGCTGTAGGTATACAACGTTCAGAAGCTTATTATTACCATAGAAACCCTTATAAACTATTTTTAAAGGATGAGACGACCTGGACTGAAAAACGTATCTCGATTATTATGTGGTGCTGCTCAGGAATCGAAGCCAATGACCTCTAGACTAGTAGCGAACTGCCAGTCTAGTCTACTGGGGGACTAGTCTACTAAACTCCCTGAAAAATAAAATTTGATTTATTATTTATAGAGTAAAATTTTTAAGTTTTTTTTAAGTTTATTTTAATTTAAATGTACAAAATTGCTTTGGAGAAGTAAAAATGCATTAAATTATCTAACACGTGTTATATGGGAAACATTTGCGCCTGTAGCGAGTAGGCTACTAGTGTAGCAGAATGTGTTTTGGTTAAAGTACTACTAATTTTATTAGTTAAAATATGTTAGTGAGAGTGTATCCAAGTAGACCAACTACAAAGCCACATTTAATGAGGGCTTGTGGATACTTTTACAGATGTTTTCTGCAACTTTTATTCTCTCACAATTAATGTCAGTTTTCGGTATAACACTCAGTGAACGAACAGCCAACTCTACATATAGGCCTACTAGAAACAATTAATTACGAAACTGTGTGGTAATCAGTAACATTCTAGCGCCCCTCCCATACTCACACTTTCATAAGTGAGACACACATACACACAGACACACACATGCGCGTGTATAAACATGCGCACGAGTAGCTCAACACGCGTAGTATCAACCACTTTCTAAACATCAATACCATTGGCGACAGCGCGGGCTACTCTCACGCACACGATGCTGCACTGATTCTCTTGTCTGTACCTAACTCTGTTTTCATATTTTATGCTCTACGTATAAGACATCCATATATACATCTGATCGGATCCTTCCGTTTAATGACCATAGTTTTCTATTCGTTTCTTGCTGGCAATATTCAGTTTGTATTCTTTGTTTTTTTAATGCAGCAGATAGATACGTCTTTACAAGTCGCCTTCATTCTCAGCCAAAAGTTGCCGTTTCCACAGTGTACAAGACAGTGCACAAAACTGTTTTACTGTCATAAGTAGCATTTACAATGTTTCATAAATTTATTTGTTCGTTTGTCAAATATAATGTAAGCTAGTCACTTTCGTAACGCAGTATTGTTCGCTGCAGATCAAATGAATGGAACAATAAAATAAAAGTGAATAAGATCCTAGATTTTCAAATATCAGAAAATTTTATAAATGTATTTGATCGAACGTCATATAAGCAAAAGAAAACCATATGTAGACCTGTAGTAAAGTATGGATTGGAGCAAGTAGGGATCAAGACAAGCGGGAAATATCCAAATAGGAAGTATTGGACCATGACGTCTTGGGCTGGTTCAGAGATGAATTTTAATTTGCATAACCCCCGTATCATTTGATTATGGAAGCAACAATCGGATCTCTAAATGAACAATGGGGAATCAGGAGCCGACGATTGGAGGAATTTATTAAAACAGTACGACACTGTGGTAACTGAAAGATAGAATGGGACGTATTTTACAAGAACTAATGAAAGAATAATATGAAAAGCTTTCGAACTGTGAACTCGTGTTCGATCAGAGGAGAGAATTTCTGCAGGGATGTTCAGAATAATGCTTCTCTCTAAGTATTACAGTTATCTACAGTTGTCGATAGTTGATTATCGAGGGGGGGGTCATTCAATTTCTTTAATGGCTGCGTAAGACGTGCAGATCCTCTAATACGTCGAAATTAGATAAGTCCACACTGTAGTGCTGCGTTCAGTCACAGTTGGTTTGGACTTTATTTGACAGTTGTGTTAAATCCTTACCATCCGGACCCTTTTTAAAAGATTCAGAGAAAGTTTGTGTACGTACGTCTCTAATTTCGAGGGCCTTGTGAAATTGAGTTTCAGTTTGTTGGCGATGTGGCAGCCCTGAAAATCTTCGAACATACGAGAAAACAGCGGACAGAAGATCCTTGTCTCTTCATTTTGTTGCTGTACAAAGGACCCGGTTATGTAAAGCTCTGAGCAGCATAACTCGTAGTGGTTTTGCATTTTGGTTGCCATTACTGATGCGAAGTAGGTATAAGAGCTAATTCCTGACTAGGCTGGACGAGGTCCGTGGCTGTAATTGCCGCATGGTGACCGAAGGCATTTCTTATCTCTTTCTACCGCGCCGTTTGACATCGATAACAGTCACCTCAACATAACAGTTTCTTCGTCGTGGACGTTCAAGCCTAAGCACGATACTTCTGGTTCGTCTTGGCTGTCATCTATTAGGGTACAGATGGGTTTGAAGAGGATCAGAGCGGTAACATGACCCATGGCAGGCAGGTGATATACGTGATATCTCTCAGGCGAATCCCTGGTGACAACTATAGTAGAAGTTCATGGAGAGCCAATAGAAAGTGCTGATGGGATAACTGTTGCTGGTCTGCACAACTTAGAGTAATCAACAGTATTTTTTTTTTGGAGAGCGCGCGGAGAGGATTCATGTAATGAATTAACATAATCGACGCCAACAACTAGAATCTATTCGAAAATATCGCGACACTCGGACCGGCTACGCACAGGCAGAATCGTGCCTCCCGGATTACTTTTACCTACGAACAAGTCGTTGGTAGACCAGTTCAGAACTGACGGTAATTCCACCAACAATGTCACGGTAAAATAGTGGTTCTATTAATAGGTAAAGAAATGGCGCCTACAAAATAAAAGCTGGCAATATGTTCTGGTAGAACATTAGAAAATCTGCATTCGAATGCAGAAGTAATTCGAGCACGTTTATTTTTTATGAGCGTTGGACAATTTCTGACGTTACGTTAGTAGGAGTCGCGTAATTTTCTGGTTGATAATACAATTGATTTATAAAGCGCAATGCTTTGAAAATTTAAAAATCGTCAATGAAGTATGTTTTGATTCTAGGCTATACTCGTTTCGTAAAACTGAAATATTGTTAATACATTTTCAGTTAAGTAAACGTAGTAAACGTGAACGGTTGGAATCTTGATTGATTAAAATAAAATTATACTCCAGCTGTTCGGCCGTGGTCTAAATCAGTTAAAATTAGACTGATTTTATCATTATTATTATTATTGAAGGTGGAATTCATAATAATAACCGTCAATAAACTCTTAAAAAAACTTAACAAAACAGGCGTTTCGGCAGTGCTCACGACGGCCTTCTTCAGTGTTCCGGGAAAAGTTAACAGCCCCTCGTTAAGTCATATGTCCCAGGCTTACATAATGCTTGTTACTTTTCCTGCACCATTGAAGAAGGGCGTCATGGGCATGGCTAAAACATATGGTTTTGTTAAGTTTTTTTTAAAGAGTTTATTAACAGTTATTATTACGACTTTCATTTCAGTAATATTAATAACAACTGTATTTTTAACGGATTTATACCACCACCTAAGCCCGGAAAATTTAATCAGCATTTTCAGTTTATCACTATCAGATCGTATTATAAATATTCTAGCTGAAGGATGAAAGTAAAACGCGTAAATTTTACATAAATTGCGATGAAAGTAAATCGCATAAATTCTCTCTATCAGAATACAGAAAAAATATTCTCTGTTAAGATGAGATTTAGGCCTATAGACTTTCATAAAATAATAATGTTGGACACACACACACACACACACACACACACACACACATGGAAGTTTCTGATGGAAGTAAATACGGTAACACGGTGTAAATAGGCCTACATATATTTGTATATTTTTCTAAATTATAGTGAAAATGATTAAAATTTCTAAAAAGTTAACAATATTATTTGTAATTTATTGTTGGGAATTCACTAAATGCTTTTTTTGCAAATATCCAAAAGGCTGAGTCCTCAGTTCTTGCATATACACGTAGCCTTTGTATTCACTTATTCGATTCTTCGTAAAGAATATGGAAGTTTCAAACGTAAAGCATTCGTACATTGCAATCATGACTCTTGGTGTACAGGAGTAAAACAAAAAATATGAAATGTTACGGTGAATATGAAAATAATATTAGAATATTAAAGTAACATTTAATTTTGAATCTTATGTCAAACATAAGTTATACGTGTTTATATATACTCTTGCTAATACACATTTCGTAATGACAAAAAATGAAACTCGTCGTAGTAGGAATAACCGTTGGATCAATCTGTTACTCATTCTGGTGAATTGAGAATAAATATTTAGTCTCTATTAAATCGATAGCAAGGAATTTATAATGTTTCAGTTCACTGGGTCAGATTATAAAATAAATACTAATTGATGCAATCTGTAGATAAGTATTCTCGTATCATTTAATATTCTTGTGTTTTAATTATATCATTTTGGAGCTGATTTGAACTATTTCACATATAAAGCGTGTTCTAACATTCGCAAAATTAACTAACGCAGAAACATTAGTATAGGCCTACATCATGTATAAGACAAAGTTCCAATGTCAATTTATTGATAGTGCTAGTAAGTTCAGTGAGACGCAGAACTCGCTCAATATTTTAAAAAAGTACCTTTATTATAAGATAATGTTTAATTATTATAAATATTACGAAAACTCTGTTATAATTGTTAGTAAAATAACTATTTTAAAGAAACAGTCATACAATAAACTAAAATTTCCGAACTACTGCGTTGTTTTTTGTTTAGTTAAATTTATAACCATACTTCCTAAACGACAAGTTTTAAGAGCGGGCCGAACATCGCCAGCCGGCCGCTAGCGGCTAGTCCTGTTTTTAACATGGAGCGCAACTTAAAATAGAATTTTATAACACTTAAAATATGATTTAAAATTAAAATGTCACTACCGGAACATTAAATATTCAAAGTTATAGTATTTCAGCCATTAAAGAACTGGTTAAGTAAAAAAAAAGTGTAAAACGAAAAATTAGAAGTATGATTGTCCATAAGTAAAGGCTAAAGTTGTATGGTTATTTTATTAACTCTTTTAGTCCCAGCTTGTAACCCCTCTTTAACTTTGATTGGTTAAAAAAAAAGATTATTTTTTTTTTGAAAATTTTTTTTTAATTTTTTTTTTTTTTTTTTGAAAAGAGGGGCCACAAGTTAATTAGAACTAGACCAAAGCCTAGAGAAGCCAAAAATGCGCTGGATCCAGTGAGACGGGACTTGCAATTAAAACTCATAAAATTAACAATTAATAAAATCCGTTTATTATTCTATCTCCTTTTAAAAAAAAAACAATATTAACAACAAAATCAATAAATGTAACAGTCAGAATCTATTTTCCCCTTAAATTGTTAATTAAAATAATTTATTTCTTTAAATAATGTCACCTGAAAATTATTAACACATATAAAATTTAATTGCTATCTTCTCTTTAAAATAAATTAAAAATTAAAATTATTAATTTTCTTTAAGTAATATTTCCTGTAAATTATTATTAAATATAAAATTTATTTTCTATGTTCCCTTTAAAATGATCAATTGAAACTTAATGGAGATAATTTTTATAGACTTCTTGATAATATTAATTAGAATAACTAATTCTCAAACAAAATTAATTAAAATTAAATAGAGACAAATCTCATACTCTTTATTAAAGTTAATTAAAATAAATTACTTTCTTAGAAGAAATATTCAGCAAAAATTAATTGCGATAGAATAAATTAATGTCATCAAAAATTAAATGGATATATAACCCTATGTTTCATCTTTTCTTTTATAAGAACCCTATATCTAACTCCCCCAAAAATACACCCAAATGTACAATACATAAAAAACCCCACAAAATACACACACAAATATACAATACATCACATGTTCCACAATACAGTACAATTATTACAGAGATCTCTTGCCACGCCCTTTTCTTACCCCCATGAGGTACATTATTAATTATTTCATGGAAATCCATGTTCGGATTACAATTCTTAATTTGTGCATAACACATTACATGTGTTTTAGATTATACATATGCAACTCCAGTAGTCCCCAGGACATAATCAATTCAAATTTTGGCTAAGTGCCTAATACTATTATAAAATACGGCCACACTGGGCACTTATACTGGGAGAAATAAAAATTTAGAAAACAATGAACACCCCAGTTATCATAATTAATTAATAGAATTTATATATATAGAAATATTGTTAAGTTGTGAAAATAGAAATATGTCATGAATCTTATAACCCTTTTAAAAGGTAATTTTGGCCCAGAGACCGACATGTTCATTTGCCAGTCAGTGCATAATTCAACCTGTCTCAACAACATGTTTAACACTGCATGAACAGGCACCAGTACAGGCTTAAACTTGTGAATCTACTTAACTACCCCAGAAATTTCTATCCCTATATAAACCAAACTGCATTTAAAAATGAGAAAATATATATATATAAAATGAACACTAAATTGAAACAGAGAAATTACAAATTGAATGAATGACTTAATAGCAGTAATGAAACCCTTATACGGAAAATAAGAAGGAATTGTACGTTTGAATGTTGAGCTGCCAAGGATGCATGTCAGCCTCTGAGCTCACAATTATACAAGCAAATGAATAAAATTTATAAAAGATATCCCTCCCAGTTCACGCACTATACTGTCCCGTTAATTGGGGATCCAATTAAAATATTTAAAACTTGAAAGTCATGTTGTTGACTGATTGAATTGGTTCACTGGCTCTTATTGAGTGCATCACTACGTGTAAAGAATATAATGGGTTGAGATCACCTTATTTTTGTCCATGGGGGTGAAGTGGCAATCTCGTGGCCTACATTATAGGTGTTGGTGCTTCGTCATGGCAATTCCTCCCCGGCAGATGAAGTGAGAGAGACTCTAGGTGTTACATATTCAGGTTGTGGGGCTGTTTCCTCGACTTCCTCGGGGAACCCGCAGTTCTATTTAGATCTAGCTTGCCATAGTTGGAAGAATGGTGCAAGAAAATTTCTTCATCTGTCCGGAGGGAACGACGCAGCCAATTTTGACGAAGTTCGGAGCGAGACAAACTTTGCATAAAACGTTATTTCCGCTTGGAACTCGCAAACTGGGTTTCTCGCTAGAGGTCAGCACCTCTCAAGCGCTCTAAATTCACGCAGTAGTATTGCTTAACTTAACTGCTAGGGTGCGGCACTAATTAAAGAGCTTTAAATACTGTACTGCATTTAACGTTTACCTTACGTTAATTACTGAACATGCGCCGATTCTATCCTAGACTCGGCACACCCTCACCCCAAAAGGGCAACATAGTTGCCTCGCAGTTAAACGCCGGGAGGGTACCCTGCAGTGTACCCCCTCCCCAAAACAACCCAGTGGTCATCGTGCTTAGGTCGGCCCAGCAGCAGTTGCTCTCAGGAGAACAGAGGCTCAGAAAGAAAACGAAAGAGACGAAAGAAGGCATGTAGTATGTAAGTGTGCGGGTGCTGCACGCTGACCTGATCAGGGTCAGCCCACAGCAAAGAGGGACAGCTGAGAAAGACTAAAGAACAGTTGAGACGTCTCAGACTTCCGACCTCCTGAGGCTTGTCCACTAAAGCCAGAACACGACTGCCACCTTAAAAGGACATCTGCCCTATCTCTACGGGGACTAACCCCCTTCAAAAGTCCTCGATTGCCCCCGACAGCGCTTCAATTTAGAAATATGGCTTACCACTATTTTAACATTGTCCCCCGGTACACCCAGCCGGGCTGTCACCGGTGACGTGAATCCCAGGATGCGATATGGCCCCGACCAGCGGTAACACAACTTTGCGGCACGTTTGTCTGCGGCTGAGCTGAGTGGGTGGCTTTGGCAATACACCCAGTCACCAATTCGGAAGGGGTTTGGAACTCGCCCCTGATTATAACGCCGACGGACCCGCTCGTGCGTTCGCAGCAAATTCTTCCGAGCTTCCTTCCACCTCTCCGCTGTTTTATTATTGGGCTCCCGCGGCAGAAGATCTTCGATATTCCACAGATTGGTCAACGGGAGTGCGGGCGAGAATCCAAACAGGATTTCAAAGGGCACGGCCTGATGACTATCGTGTCGGGCCGTGTTGAAAGCTAACTGTAACCACTTCAGATTCTGATCCCAGGTGGTTTGTTGCTCTGCGTGATAAGCAATCAGGGCGGACCGGAGATTCCGATTGAATCTCTCCGCATGGGACGGTTGTGGGTAATAAGGGGAAGTGGTTACGTGTTTGATCCCACTGGCGAAACACATACGCCGGAATTCACCTGAAATAAACTGCGGGCCATTGGCCGAAACAATGATGGTCGGAAGACCGAAATGCTGAAACACATTGTTCTGTAGCGCGTTAATGGTTAAACGAGCGGTTGCCTGCCGTAAGGGCAGTAGCCAGGCAAACTTAGAAAAAGCATCCACACAAACAAGCAGGTAAGCATTACCTGACTTGCTACGGGGGAACGGCCCCACGTAGTCGATGAACAACTTCTCCATCGGTCTGCTCGCCACCTCAGATGACAACAACCCTAGTTTGGTGTTCTGGGCAGGCTTGCTCAAGCCACAAAGATGACAGCTCTTAACCCTTGTCGCGATGTCCCTATCCATGCCCTTCCAGATAAAATGTTTCCTAACACTGGAAATGGTCTTAGAAATTCCCTTGTGGCCTCCTACTGGGGAATTATGGTAATAACTGAAGACCATGGGCACTAACTTGCTAGGCAGCACGATCTTAGGGGCACGTCCTTTTCTCTCTCTACAACAGAGGACTCCCTTGGACAAGAAATAAGGGGCCTGTAGGTTACCCTCCTTGATATTTTGGATGACTGGACCCAGCACTTCATCGTTTAACTGATGGGGTAACACATCAGTGAAGGCTAATGGAAAGTCTAAAAGAACGGAACAGGGTTGCTCAGATTGGGCATCACTGGGTTGGGAAAACATGCGGGACAAGGCATCTGCAACCACATTTTGAGATCCCCTAATGTGTTGCACGGTGAACTTAAAGGATGAGATCTTCACCACCCATCTACCAATTTTACCCAGTTGCCGGGGATGAGCCAGAAGCCATGAGAGAGCCTGATTGTCGGTCTCAAGCAGGAACTCAGCATGTTCCAGGAAACGCCTGAACTTGTCTAGAGCGTACACTACAGCTAAACACTCTAGCTCATAGACAGATGATTTTCGTTCTTGCTGGGTCAATGTCCGGGAAATAAAAGCCACAGGCTGCCTAGCGTCGTCTACAACTTGGGATAGAACCGCCCCGAGCGCAACCGAACTCGCGTCCGTCTGCGGTATAAACGGCTTCGAAAAGTCGGGCATCCGTAACACCGGTGGGGAGATGATGGCTTCCTTCAAGGTGTCGAAAGCTTTTTGTTGATTTTCACCCCATGTAAATTTGGCGCCCTTCTTCCTTAGTTCGTTCAAGGGTGCAGCAATTTCGACGATGTTCGGTATGAAACGTCGGTAAAAATTTACCATACCGACGAATCTCGCTATGCCCTTCGCATCCCTAGGGGGAGGGAAGTCACGGATGCCCTGTGTCCTCTCGGGGTCTACCGTAACGCCCCGGTGTGAAACTAAGTGGCCCAAGAAAGAAATACTCTCTTGGGCGAAACGAACCTTCTCGGGATTGACAGTGAGACCAGAATTCCTTAACCGACCCATCACTTCTCTGAGATGACCCAGATGATCATCGAAGGTCTCGCTATATACTAGTAAATCATCAAAATAGTTAAACACGAACCGGAATTTCACATCGTGAAAAACCGTATCGAGAAGACGAGTGAGTGTCTGGGGCCCCCACAGCCAAACCCATGGGAACCCTTATGTATTGGTACAAATTCCAGGGTACACAAAAGGCCGTATATGGTCTACTTTCTTTGGCCAGAGGAATTTGATGATAGGCCGCGTTAAGATCGATTATAGTAAAATATCTGGCCCCACTGAACCAATCAAAGGCCGAATGTAAATCTGGGAGGGGAACAGAATCCACCTCTATATTGGAATTCAACTTCCGATAATCTATTACCATTCTTTGCTTGCCCCCAGGCTTTGGTACTAAAAATGCTGGACTGGCATAGCTCGAATGAGAAGGTTCAATTACCCCTTGTTCTAACAATTCTTGAACCTTCTCTCGCAGAATGGTCATCTTCGGAGGAGCGAATTTATAAGGGTGTGACCTTACTATTTTGGAATCTGTAAGGCGTATCTTGTACTCCAGCAGGTGTGTGAGTCCCAAAGTAGGAGTTAACACCTCGGGAAATTCCTCACACAATTGGTCTAAGGCCTTCTGCTGGGATGGAGTGAGATGATCTCGTGCAGAATCGGGACAAGCTACTTCTTGGATACCCGGCTTTGCGCCCTGGTACCCAAGGAACGGAATTAGAACTTCCCGATTAAACTTAAAGAAACATTGGTGCGCTTGGATGTCCAGCACGAGACCACTTTTTGCGATGAAGTCGGCACCAATTATGCAATCCACTCCCAGAGCAGGAGAAACCAGAAAAGGCCACACCCACGAAAACCCATCGATTTTAAATTTAAAGGTGATAACCCGGGAGATAGGCAAGATTTCCCGGGATGCAGTCCAGCATACTGCAGATGACAAGTTCGACTCCTTAATCAAGCCCTGCTTTTCAAGGTCCGCGTATACCCGAGATGAAACGATGGATCGGGCTGAACCGGAGTCAACTAAGGCTCTGAGCTGACCTCCTTTTACCTCGAGCGACAGAAAGGGGCATACTGAAAGGTGTTGCGAGGTAGTGGACCGGACCTTGATGTCGGAAGAGTTGGATGCTAACAATTGCCTGGAGGTCGTCGGAAGTTGAATAGATTTAGAGCGGGGGGAAGACATCCTCCGAAATATCTTCCCCTGTCTATTTAGTTTTTTGGTGCTGGTCTAGACAAAGGTGGTGCTGGGCGCGCGCGCCCTCGAGTGCAAATTCTAGCCACGTGTCCCGGGCGGTTACAATTGTAACAAACAACCGCATTCCTTTGCTCGCGATTTCGAGCTGCTGGCTGGGCCTGTCGGGGGAAGAAAGGCTCCCTGGGTCCTTCCGATCTCTGCGGTCTTGGTTCTTCTCCTCTACTGTCTCCCCTCGCGTGGTCGCTCATCTGGATGGCCTTGGTCATGACGCACAGCCGGTCCAGGTCCGCAAACCACCGCGGCCGCTCTGCAAAAACTAGACGCAATCGGTCCTCGGAGGAGACGCCGTCGAGAATATTTTGGACCACTTCCTCCTCCGACATGCCCAGTCCCAGAATTCGAGCTACCTCTCGGATTCTTTGTACGTATTGGGCCAAACTTTCGCCCCGCGCCTGCACTCTATAAAAGTGTCAATGTCGCAACTGCTCCATTAATCTACCGGGGACGAACGTCCCCAACACCACCCGGTGGAACTCCGCCACTCCACCATTGCGACGCATGACCTCCGCCACCCTCTCAGCCATTGTTCCGCGACAATAAGGGAATATGAGTTCGAGCACCGTACGATCGGACATGCCCGGGTAGTCTACCAACTGGAAGACGGTCCTAAAAAAAGGTAAAAGTTTTTCTGCCTCCAGTCCATCCACGACTGGTAGTTGTTGGATAATGTGAGACAGTGGGTTGGGCAGCTTATGATAAGACGCCGCCCCCAAACCGGCGAGAACCGGGGTACTTGCTACAGGTCCTACCGCTCTATAAGAGGAGTCTACTGCTGAGACCACGGACTCAGCAACTGAAACCGGGGTAGGTGGTCTAGCCGGTTGAGACCCCTGGAGGGTCGAGGTGATCATCTGTATTAGTTCATTTATGTTATGGGCCGGCTCAAGTTCGCCGCCTTGTGCCTGAAGATTCTGCAGCCTGAGTATCACATGCTGCAGACGTTGCCGGATTCGTCGGACGCCGATAGAGCACCCCGGTCCCGCCTCCAAACTTTCTACGCAGCGAGCTAACTCTCGCAGCTCCTCCCACTTCTCATTACAATTTTCCCACTCGCTCTCTTGGTCAGGAATGGTGACACTGGAGAGCGCGTCACCCGCGGCCAGCGCTTCTCGGAGCTGCCGTCGTAAAATTTGAACATTCCCTCGAGGGTCTTTGCCGCGGGCCCGTAGCTCGAACTCAAGTTCATCCCGCAAAAACAGCTCGGGGTTTAGTGCACTCATCGTCGAGCTTCGCGGTCGGCACACAAAACAAAACACAACACCTTAGAAAACTAAAGACAATTAATACAGGAAAATCTTAAGTACTGTTTCTTCCATTAAGCAGACTGCGGGTCCCCCTACCGTTGCGAGGACCCAGCCCACTTACCTGAACTGCTCTCTCTCAACAACTCTACACAAATGGAACGCGACACACACACTAACACACAACACGACAAAATCACCGACCAACGACAATTTTCAAAAATATTTCTAATATTTCTTCGGCTCCCGTATGTCGAAGGAGACCGACTGCCGATCGGGCCATACCGCATAAATTATACACCTCCCCTATTATGGGCAAGGTAATACGCAAACCATCTCCACCAAGGCACAGATCTGCGATAAGTCGCGTTTCCAAAGGAATGTCCCCTTCTAAAATTTCTCACCACGTGGCAACCTACGGTTGAACTATTCAAGGCGGGCAAGTACATATACATATTAAACACAAAACCTTAAACCTAACAAAAATATATTCACTTTTAGATATAGGGCCTTTCAAAGATTTTTCTAAGTTCCATTAGAACTCCCAAAATGTCTCCTGAGTTTGCAAGCCCCGTCACACCCAAAGGACCCACGGGTTGACCCTAATCTCAACCACGCTCTGCTACCAAATGTAACCCCTCTTTAACTTTGACTGGTTAAAAAAAAAGATTATATTTTTTTTTTGCAATTTTTTTTTTTTTTAAAAGAGGGGCCACAAGTTAATTAGAACTAGACCAAAGCCTAGAGAAGCCAAAAATGCGCTGGATCCAGTGAGACGGGACTTGCAATTAAAACTCATAAAATTAACACTTAATAAAATCCGTTTATTATTCTATCTCCTTTAAAAAAAAAACAATATTAACAACAAAATCAATAAATGTAACAGTCAGAATCTATTTTCCCCTTAAATTGTTAATTAAAATAATTTATTTCTTTAAATAATGTCACCTGAAAATTATTAACACATATAAAATTTAATTGCTATCTTCTCTTTAAAATAAATTAAAAATTAAAATCATTAATTTTCTTTAAGTAATATTTCCTGTAAATTATTATTAAATATAAAATTTATTTTCTATGTTCCCTTTAAAATGATCAATTGAAACTTAATGGAGATAATTTTTATAGACTTCTTAATAATATTAATTAGAATAACTAATTCTCAAACAAAATTAATTAAAATTAAATAGAGACAAATCTCATACTCTTTATTAAAGTTAATTAAAATAAATTACTTTCTTAGAAGAAATATTCAGCAAAAATTAATTGCGATAGAATAAATTAATGTCATCAAAAATTAAATGGATATATAACCCTATGTTTCATCTTTTCTTTTGTAAGAACCCTATATCTAACTCCCCCAAAATTACACCCAAATGTACAATACATATAAAACCCTACAAAATACACACATAAATATACAATACATCACATGTTCCACAATACAGTACAATTATTACAGAGATCTCTTGCCACGCCCTTTTCTTACCCCCATGAGGTACATTATTAATTATTTCATGGAAAATCATGTTCGGATTACAATTCTTAATTTGTGCATAACACATTACATGTGTTTTAGATTATACATATGCAACTCCAGTAGTCCCCAGGACATAATCAATTCAAATTTTGGCTAAGTGCCTAATACTATTATAAAATACGGCCACACTGGGCACTTATACTGGGAGAAATAAAATTTAGAAAACGATGAACACCCCAGTTATCATAATTAATTAATAGAATTTATATATATAGAAATATTGTTAAGTTGTGAAAATAGAAATATGTCATGAATCTTATAACCCTTTTAAAAGGTAATTTTGGCCCAGAGACCGACATGTTCATTTGCCAGTCAGTGCATAATTCAACCTGTCTCAACAACATGTTCAACACTGCATGAACAGGCACCAGTACAGGATTAAACTTGTGAATCTACTTAACTACCCCAGAAATTTCTATCCCTATATAAACCAAACTGCATTTAAAAATGAGAAAAAATATATATATAATGAACACTAAATTGAAACAGAGAAATTACAAATTGAATGAATGACTTAATAGCAGTAATGAAACCCTTATACGGAAAATAAGAAGGAATTGTACGTTTGAATGTTGAGCTGCCAAGGATGCATGTCAGCCTCTGAGCTCACAATTATACAAGCAAATGAATAAAATTTATAAAAGATATCCCTCCCAGTTCACGCACTATACTGTCCCGTTAATTGGGGATCCAATTAAAATATTTAAAACTTGAAATTCATGTTGTTGACTGATTGAATTGGTTCACTGGCTCTTATTGAGTGCATCACTACGTGTAAAGAATATAATGGGTTGAGATCACCTTATTTTTGTCCATGGGGGTGAAGTGGCAATCTCGTGGCCTACATTATAGGTGTTGGTGCTTCGTCATGGCAATTCCTCCCCGGCAGATGAAGTGAGAGAGACTCTAGGTGTTACATATTCAGGTTGTGGGGCTGTTTCCTCGACTTCCTCGGGGAACCCGCAGTTCTATTTAGATCTAGCTTGCCATAGTTGGAAGAATGGTGCAAGAAAATTTCTTCATCTGTCCGGAGGGAACGACGCAGCCAATTTTGACGAAGTTCGGAGCGAGACAAACTTTGCATAAAACGTTATTTCCGCTTAGAACTCGCAAACCGGGTTTCTCGCTAGAGATCAGCACCTCTCAAGCGCTCTAAATTCACGCAGTAGTATTGCTTAACTTAACTGCTAGGGTGCGGCACTAATTAAAGAGCTTTAAATACTGTACTGCATTTAACGTTTACCTTACGTTAATTACTGAACATGCGCCGATTCTATCCTAGACTCGGCACAAGCTTTTAGTCTGTGTATGTTTCCAAAGATGGATGTATGTAGACCTATATCCAACGCTTTTCTGAGATATACATGATTGAAAACAATATGTGAAGTTTATTGCAAACACAGCTTACAAACTTTTTAATGTCGGTCCAGCGTTTGCAGAGGGTGTTGAGAGATATTAATTTTTGTCATGCCCCACGTAGAATTTTATTAGTTTTCTTAAAATTGTGACTTCAATTTTTAGTTTGTGATGCCTCTAAACTTAAAAAATGTTCAGACTAAATACTGCTTTCAGATTTTGGTTAAAAGTCTCTTTAATTTGATATGTTTGATATCCCATGTGGATTTTCCGATTTTATCAAAATATTTCCACCTCACATTTTACGTCCTTCCTATTCTTGGGATGGAGCAATGTCAAGATTTGTAGGAGTCTGGGGGGTTAAAGTGTACACACGCGCCAGGTTTCACGATGCATTCGTACGTTTTCGTGACTCGTACACAGCTATTTAGACTAATGACCCAAACGGTCAACCTAAAACTAAGAACCCGCAACACTCATTCAATAATTATTAAATTATTAATTCAATAATTATTATTAATTTTGATCTAGCTACTTTCTTCGCTCAGGGTCTTGTATTTCCCCGAGGCGCTTATGAAAAACATACTAAATGTGTAGAATTGACAGTAATAACCTATGTTATGCATTTGTACAGATAAAAACTATTCTGATCGCTAAAATCCGTGCATATTAAGTTAACATCAGCATAGCAGATCTCAGTTATATTTTTGTGTGAAACACAAGTAGGCCTACGTTCGATCGTGTTTTAAATTTGTAGCTACATTTCACTTACCGTTACGACCAGAAGTAGGGAAGTAGTTTTCATAACTCGTCACTGGTTCGATTAAAATTAACAAGGAGGTAAAGCATTTATTCCAATTTCGGAATGGCTTTTATTAAACGAAATAGACCCTGTCATATAGTCATAATTAACACACTTAGAAGACTACATCAAAGCTGCTATTTCAACAGTCTTCGGTACAATTCTCATTAAAACAGTCGTTATGTGCTACATATGGACCAGTGTTTACATTAGACCTGTTTGCTTGTATACTTAGTAACATACGTACAATAAACAAAATTTATTGTTTCGTAAACTAAAGTGCGTTCAGTGTAACTGTTATGGAATTGATACCATGTTCGATTCTTCAGCACATTGAGATGGTGTTCCTGATAAATTAATTATAAATACAATCCATCGCATTTAGTATTATATTGTTCAGTGACTCTTATTTCATTCTTAACACATACTAACATGACTAGCAAATTTCCGAGGGCAGGGGACTTCACGCTTTAAAAATTAAAATTCTTGTTGTGTGACTTCATCGTTATTCAGTAGGCTACATCTTCATTTTTTTTTTTTTTTTTTTTTTTTTTTTTTTTTAATAGGAATAGGGTAAACAACCACAGTACCCATAAATTAAAGATAAGTTGTAATTCCTTCAAACAAAATGCATATTCGTAAATAGTTCTACCCAAGTTGATATCAGTTTTTTGCGAAGATATCAACCAACTCTTTTTGCCGCATTGGCCAAATTATTTCTCTTAGCATTCACTATGGGTTTTAAAACCAGTTCTTTTTCAGTGTAGTCCTTAGTCACTTCCTCATTCATTGAATGTTAATAATGACTCTCAGGAAAAAGAGAAAATTCAACCAAGGGAGCTGAAAGAAATTCTTATAGTGTTTGTAGCGGTGTGCAGGTTTGAAGTCTTTCTTAGTTTTTGTTTCACATCTGTAAATTTAATTATACTCTTTTTTTAGAAAAAGCATTAGGACTACCGTTTCGACCAGAAATAGGGAAGTGACAGTTTTCATAACTCGTCACTGGTTTCGATTAAAATTTAATTTACTTTTAAGTGGACTGATGTGCAGTATATAGACAGAATTCACTTTGTAAGAAAAGCAATAAACGCACATATAATCAATCACTTTCTCAAGTTGGCAGACGAGACGGTTTGCAGAATTGCTCCAGCACCCCACTTCTACAGTAGTTTGTACTGCAAATGTCTCGTCGCTATCATTGCCAAGAAGGCGCGCGCGCGTCTATTGCCCAGTTACTAACATTTCCTCTGTTGAAGTTACATGTCTAGTTATGTTTGTTTAGATATATTGATATATTTATCTATAAGACGGTACTTCAGGGAAAGACAGCCTTTGGGTGATGGAGGAGGGGGGAGGTAGACATTCGTCCCGTAGCCTTTGATAGCTTAATAAACAACACTGGTAGGTTAATAATAATGTAAGTTATGCGGTGCGGTCGTTTTAAAAAGAGTTTTGTAAACGTACCTTCAAACAGTTCAGTGTATGTCTAGTAAACGCATATTAATGTCCAGCAAACATTAGTAAATGTAGTTTCAGACTAAACCGTTAACAGAATTTTCGAATAAAAATGTAGCATCATACTTTTGCTTGGCTAATTGAGTACAAAATCAATCATCGATCTTAAAAATTAATATTCCCGTTAGAAACTAAAAATCTGAAATAATACTGATTATTGTGTCCTCATGTACGTTCACTGTGATCAGTTATCTCTCTGTTCCTAAAAACATATTGTTTATCCCAGTGTCATTCAGATATAACGGGCTGACTTGTGGGAAATTGTCTGTAGATTTAGATTTCAGTTATTGGGTCAATAACAGTAATAAATTTGTTACTAAAATAAAATAGTTGGCTATTACTAACCGTGTGAAGCGGTGTGCGGTTAATGTAGGAAGTTACTGGAAGAGGGATGCAATTGCGGAAAGGCCAGCATTGTTTTGTGTAGGAACTTGCCTAATTCCAAATAATTTACAGTTAAATAGATAAACAACGTCCGGAAATACGGTGTATTGTTGCCAACGCGACCATGTACTTGTTTTGCAACGCAGTATTCTACTGAATGACGCATAACACACACACACACACACCATATTTTTGTAATAAATGTATATGTATATACTAACGTAAGGAAACATTAGTAAGTAAATATTATTTTTTATGGACAATATGCATTCATTAATCTTTATCGATTCAACTAACATGAGTGCGCGCGACTGTGTACACCAACAAGTACCCATGTTGCACAGCAAAAGGAATTTTAGTTCATTACAACATTAGTACATTTTAGTCCATAACCTGAAGTTCTATTTATTATTGGTAAACGTTTAGAAGTAATATGTGCAGTAAATATGGTAAGCACTTAGTAAACCCACACTGTGACTACAAGTAATATATAGGCCTATTTATAAAAATAACTATTATTATTTCGATTTAAATTTAACACTTTTTATTTGACATAGCGAATGGGACATGTAACTAACGTCTTTCAGTAAACACATGTTATAAAATTATTACTCTTTATAATGTTTTAAAGTAAGATATAACATTTTCCTAGAAGATATTGTTTTTAGAGAACCAAGTTACTTTCAGATGTAGACAGTAACATTTAGTTCAGTTTTCTCCGTAGAAGGGAATTAACTAAATATAAATAAATCACTACCGACACGGAACACAAAGTTTTTTAGTGGGTAAAACGTAAAAGTTTTACCTTATAGCCTGAACCAGTTTTCGCTTATTATAAGCTTCGTTAGAGGCTGCCACTGGGAGCGCCAAAACAAGACGGACAGCGCTCCCAGTGGCAGCATCTGACGAAGCTTATAATAAGCGAAAAGTGGTTCAGGCTATAAGGTAAAACTTTTACATTTTTACCCATAAAAAACTTTGTGTTCCGAGTCGGTAGTGATTTAATTATATTTAGTTAATCAACGGACAAGTCATGGTCAACGAAATCCAAGAGAATTAACCTTTTTCTTGAAATTAATTTGTCTATTTTATACTATTGTTCTGATCTGTTACGTAAAAGTAGACTATTTTGTACCCAGCGGCGATTCCTGACCCGATGGGTAGGGCAAGCATCGACTCTAAGCACATTATAAGCACACGTACATAAAATTCCAGTGCTAGAAAAGCATTAAATAATATTTATGTACGCACTTGTTTGTGTCGCTGTGAGAAAAATATTTATCAAGTGTAACTAGTATGAGTATTAAAAAAATGACGTTTAGCAAGCTGTGATGCTACTTCTTAGTTTTAAGCAAATTATGATTTTAACAGCCAGCACCCAGGACACACCGTGGGGAGGGAGGTACGCCACGTGTGTCCTGCACGGCCCACCCCAACCAATTCCCAACCATGTGGACCGAGAGAGACATTTTTTTGGTCGATAGAACTTTTTTTTTCAATGTGACTAGATATCTGTTAGAATCACTTGAAAACATATTCCATCCGTCTTTCTTGATGATAGGCACTTTATCTTAGCTTGACACTTGCAATCCAAAAGCTAACATCAAACGGCGACAACCAAAACAATAAACAAGAGAAAAAAATCGCAGCATTTTCACCGAGCCGTGACACTATTAGCACTCCTGGCGGCTTAAAGCACTACAAAAGAGTGCGTGCTTTTTGCGTCTCTGAGAGCCAGGTGCTGTGCGGTTAGGATTAAAAAATCTCACAATAATATGAAATTATGAATAATTTGTACAGAACAAAAAATTAATGGTTTCACTCATGTATATGTAATTTAAATTTAAATAATGTGTTACCGTCTAGTTATTGAAGCTGTCAGTTCGGGCACTGATAAAATACAAATAACTATAATTACATTAATAATAATATTTGTCGTGATAATGACCATACATTTGAATAATATTAGCTCTGAATAATGATGATATTGTTACGGTTACAAATACACCGAACTTAGAAACGTAGGGAGTATACTACTTATTAAAAAAATTTTTGTTGTTGTTTTGAAGAGTGCGTGTACCGAATAGTACTAAAAAGACGTGACTTAAAGAGTAACCAGAAATAGAAAAATTTAGTTTTCAAAAATAAATAAGTTATTGTTTGTCGTCTGAGGATTTGTGGTCTGAATTACATCAGAGTAACTCACTCTTACCTTTTTGAGAACGCACAAACCACATTAGTATGCCTGTCGTCAGGGGCGGATTAACCATTAGGCTGACTAGGCTGTAGCCTAGGGCGCGGCACTTTGGGGGCTCAAAATTTTCGCTAAAAAATAATAAAATTTTACAGCTAAATGTAAAATTGGTAATAAAATACAAGGATAAAAATTTGAGTTCATTTTGAATACAGGCGCCTGTTTGCGAGAAATTATGGTAAAACTGTACATAATTAATAGAAGTGCTTTCCAAACTGTTTTTTCCGGTTATGAGTAAACAAATCCACAAGATATTTAACTGATTGTCTTCTTTGTTTAAATTATATTAAATGTAGACTACCCTTAATAAAACTGTTATAATTCTGTAACTACTTAGTTAATTTTTTCCTTATACGAAAGCCATGAAATCTACAAATGGTTGAAAGTGTAACACTAAAACAATCTCTGAAAAATAGGCTCAGTTTTCAATTCTTGAGACTATTTGCAAAAACAGTAAGATATTTAAAATATTCATAACTAAGAATATTGTAGGGTGTTTAAAGCTTCATTCAGCCCCTTGGAAATAAACGTAAGAGTAGCTAATGGGTGGTGAGGGGGGGGATAAAATATAATTAGCCTAGCGCGCCAAGATACCTTAATCCGGCCCTGCCTGTCGTATCAAACTCAAGTCACTGACAGTCATATTCTGATTGGATTAATACAGAGAGAGATCGCTACACGAATTCATACTAACTTACGAAGTTACGAGACGTTCTAGATGATAAATCTGAAACCATCGACCGTTTAATACTGTTTCTGAAATCCATTGGCGTTTTCCACAAGATCTACCTGCGTCACGCAACATGCCTCCAGCCACCCGACACGTTAAACAAAAAAATGTAAAAAAAAGTTAAGTGTTTCAGTAATTAGTGCAGAAAAATATTACAAAGTAGTCCAATCAATAGGTACAAAGGTATGCAAAAATTCCAACCCGGAAACAAAAAATATGGCGTTGTAGGAAAAAAAATTCTAAGAAAGAGTATATAAAATGAAACTCGGTCAGAAATGGCGAAGTTAACCTAAAAAATTCGCAAAGTTGGAAAAAACGGTTTTTCGAAAATTAAAAAAAAACTACAACTCCAATCGAAAAATAGTAAATTACAAAGTTGTAGGTAATAAAAAGATCTTTCGATTGCTATTTTTGTGAGTATCAATTGTCATGTTACTTTTCATGATATATCGGAAAACCGTCTAAAATCGACTATTTTTGTTTTAGGCGTATCATTTTCAAATTTACGTTTAAAGACTTGATATTTATTGTGAATATAGCTCGTGGCAAGCCAAAAAGTACGTATTTGAAAAATTGGAAAATTTGTTTCATTTGTCGAGATATATCGATTTTTCGAAGAAAAGACGTTCTCGAAAATCGGCCACTCTTGCTCGACGGATAGTCGTAGAGTAACGAGCTTGGGCTTATTTTCTTCTTGGAGAGTTGTACGTTCATGCTGTAAAAGATTTATAACGATTTTATGAATTTTAAGTACCGAAAAATGACATTGAACAATTTTTTTAGGTTACGTTTTTTTAAATATCTTTTTTAATTTTAACTGTACGAAAATGCCCTTAACAGAAATCAGTTGCTGGCATTTTTCACGAATTTAAAAAATGTTGATGTACGACCGTCTGGAGCCGAAATTTTTTTTTTTTTTCATAAAATTCCAGAGGACGCAATTTACATCATACAGCATTAGCCTTTGTGGAGATTACTTTTGAATACCTATATTTTCAAAAGAAAAATACAGCGGTTCATTTCATTGACTTTTACTATTAACAATCAAGTGTGAAAGTGAAGCGTGCGAGGAAAACCTCGCTCGGCCGCTCTTAAAACTGGATTCGCTCGTTCTAAATCTTTCGCGCTCGAAAAAATCCTCAATATCTCGGCTTCTAAATTACGTACAAAAATCCTTTTGTACTTAATCTGGGGTAACTCGACGAGATAAACACGATTATTATAGTTTCAGTCGCCTTATAAGCTTAAAAGTACGTTAAAAACTTAAAAGTACGTGAATGTATATGAGTAGATATCGACGCCCACTACGAAGACTAGCACAACTCAGATTTTTCAATGTTATTTTAAATGGGAAAATCTGAGTTGTGCTTTTCTTCGTAGGAGGCGTCGATACCCTCTCTGCATTCCGACGAAAAACATATCATTTTAATATTCCCGAGGAAAATATACCATTTTGATTATATTCTACATAACCTCAATTCAACATGGAATATTTTTCGTATATTTCTATAGTTCATAGATTCTCGAAATGTAGGAATACCCTCTTTCTTTCTCTACATATGTATATTGTAATATAAATATGTATAATAATAATAATAAGACTATAAAAAGGTTAAATAAAATTTTAAATCCAACATTTTGAATTTAAAAGTCCGAATAATAAAAAAAATAAAATAAAATAAAAAAAAAACAGATGAATAAAACTTTGCCTAGTTACGGTATTTGTTGATAACTCTGTTGTTTTATATTAAATCTGTTAAGGGCATTTTCGTACAGTTAAAATTAAAAAAGATATTTAAAAAAAAAGTAACCTAAAAAAATTTAATTTTTTCAATGTCATTTTTGGATACTTAAAATTCATAAAATCGTTATAAATCTTTTACAGCATGAAAGTACAACTCTCCAAGAAGAAAATAAGCCCAAGCTCGTTACTCTACGACTATTCGTCGAGCAAGAGTGGCCAATTTTCGAGTCTTTTTTTTCGAAAAATCGATATATCTCGAAAAATAAAACAAATCTTCCAATTTTTCAAATACGTACTTTTTTGGCTTGCCGCGGGCCATATTCACAATAAATATCAAGTCTAGAAACCTAAATTTGAAAATGATACGGCAAAAACAAAAATAGTCGATTTTAGACGGTTTTTCCGATATATCTCGAAAAGTAACATGACAATCGATACTCACAAAAATAGCAATCGAAAGATCTTTTTATTACCTACAACTTTGTAATTTACTATTTTTCGATTGGAATTGTAGTTTTTTTTTTTTATTTTCGAAAAATTTTTTTCCAACTTTGCGAATTTTTTAGGTTAACTTCGCCATTTCAGACCGAGTTTCATTTTATATACTCTTTCTTAGAATGTTTTTTCCTACAACGCCATATTTTTTGTTTCCGGGTTGGAATTTTTGTAAATTTAACATTAGGCCGTGACAGATTGATTGGACTTTTGAAGAAACATACTGTACTGCACGTGCACGAATAACAGCTGTATCGTCCATGCGCAAACAGCGGGTAAAGACATGACATTATTAAGCAACATCATGTGTGCGACTGAGAAGCTTGACTACGAACAGTAAGTTTTGTAAGATACCGTTTCTTATGATTGTTCTGGAGTAATAGCTTCTGGTACACTCAGATCCGTTGATAAACATGTTTTGTTTATTCAAACAATGCCTAATTAAAACGACCCTGAAAGACATCTCTTGGAAGTACTGTTGGATATTGCGATCCACGAATGTCTCAGTCGTAAAGTTGTGTCCGACTTCTGCAACTCTAGTGGCATTGAAATAATATAACAATTTTAACTGTAATTAAAAAATAAAATGTAATAAATATAAATATAATGTAAAATACAAATACTTCAAATTATGAAATAGTATAGGTGATTTCAAACATTTGTGAGAAATGTTGACTTCAAATGTGTAAATTTTGTTCCAATGAAATGGAATTACATATCTTTGGCATTTCGTCCGTTATTAAACAGACAGAATAAGATATTGGTGAATAATATTAGCTGTAGGAATCAGATATTCTCGTGAATATGATGTGCAAATGAAAAGAAACTCAGGAGAATATCTGAAGATTTAAAGAAACAACGATGGTAACAGTTTTGAAAGTATTCTGAAGATGAAATGGGAACACTATGCTGAAGGAAAGACGTTACATCTTACCAACATTAAAGACGAAACAAGAAGCAATTTTGCCAGACCAATGGGATCGACTTGATGAATCATGATAGGAAACTTTTAGTATCAGGAAGTGCAGAAGAAGTAGTAGTCGTTCCCTTTCTACCCGTTGAAGTCGAGGAGAATTATGGAATTATAATAAATATTGAGAAAATTAAAGTAATGAGAATATTAAAGAAGGAAAAGAGCAATTACAATAAACGTTATGTCGAAAAATGAAAGAAATAGAACATTGTAAATCTAATGTACTAACAATACCGGTAGGTGTAGAAGAGCTAGAGAGCTGGGGTAGGATAATTTGTAGGTGATGTCTAGTAGCAGTGGCCTACTGGGAGCAGGAAGAAGAAATGGAGTCGGTGTGAAACAAGCGACACTATGGAATGTGTATAACTATGATTTATGCCATTTAGCATCTAAGTTGTGCTTGTACTCAGAATGTCATCTCAGTATCCACGGAACGTTACCGAGTACTAAGTCGAATGTTATTTGTCTTCTGAAGATGAAAACTAAAATCTGTTTTGTAGAAATAGTATTTGTATCTTGTATATATTATCGAGAACTTTATAGGTTGACTGGCCATTTATCTCCCATAATCCAGTCTCATTGTCACACAACTCGTCCATCATACCCCTCCTTTCGATCGCCACGTACACCGTATCCTTGGGCAACCTCGTCTGTTTCTTTCAATGGGAATCCAATTAAAAACTGTCTGTGGACATCTGTTTTCCGGTATCCTGTACCAAATTAATTTCCTTTTCTCTTTTTCTCTATATTGTCTGCGATTGGGGCTTCAACTCCATCACGTGTCTTAAGTTCTACATTCCTAATGCTGTCCAGCCTTGTTTGCTTACAACATCTCTGTTGTCTTCGATGTCTGGTTCAGTTGACTGTTAGGCACTCGTGTTTCAGCCTCATACAGTTTCCAGTAATCATCTTTTGTGTTTTCCGTTATGTTGTGACTCCATAACAAGACGTCAAGCTGTCTCGTCAAACACTTCACTTTGACACATTCCTCCGTTTTTCTTTTTCATCCAACCCCCGTCTAATATTAATGTTACTCTTAGATATTTGGACTCATTTATTATCTCGATTGTCTCAAAATAGTTTATGCAAAAAATTCTTTCAAATGTGTTGTAACTTATTGTCGAACCAGATGTTAAATACTATGTAACAAATAACTGTATGTTATTTGTTAAAATTATGTAACCAATGACTATGTATGTTAAACTAATGTATCCAGTAACTAAATTTTATAACAAATAGGGTATACAATATAGTATAAATTGTACTCACAGATTGCTGCGACAGTAGTACAACATGTAAATTGAAAATTCCATTTTCCAGTTCAAATTGTATTTACAGAGCTGCTCAACTGTTGCTACTTTTAACGGTTTGTTAACTGTTGCTACAACACCTACCCTTTTACACCTGGGAACACACACTAGATGATATAGAATACTGTACAGCTATGCATTTTAATCTTGTATAGCGTTTGAGGAGGCTATGGACGGTTGAAGATTATCAACTTTATTCATAACAAATAAAGATAAATATTTTGTACGTTCTTGACGAAAATGGAAAACCGTAAACGTGAAACGAAAAACAATAAAATATCACTAGACTATTAGAAATTAATATATGCATTTGCACATTACACCGAATAAAATGATAGAATTTTTTATTAACAAGTTAAGTATGCCTGTTACTTATTGCGATTTAGCAGTGGTGCGTGTTAAGCGAAACAGACCTTATCGCTTCCGGGGTACAGATTTTTCTTTTTAGTTAATATAATTTCATATATTATCAAAGAACGAAACAGCTAGTCCACCCTCCCCCCGTTTAGAGATGAAGGCGGGCATAACTTCCTACGTATAACCAATTTTATGATTATCCTCAGTGGCGTAACTACAGGGGGATCAGGGGATCAATCCCACCCCTTGAGCTATTAAAAATTTCAGAGAAATTCAATGTATGACTATTTCTAAGCCAGTTGCGTGCATTAAAATACGGGTTATAAATAACTGTAGAAAAAGAGAAATTACAATATTTGTTGGAAATTATAAAATACAGTTTTCTTAATAATGACAATCACTCAACCTATGGGAAATAACGTATGCATTTGCAGCACACTTCACGTCGGTTTACTCAACGCAACGGAATTTATATAATGTATTTACAAATTATATATGAAGACTCCTGAATTTCTCATTTGTCCTGAAAAAATTGATAATTCGATTTTCAAATCACCCCCCTCCCCCAAAGAACAGCTCTTACGCTACTGATTATCCTACTACCCAATTTACAGATAAATACAATGTTTAATACAGTACGTCTTTTAAATATAAAACGAAAGTTTTTCAACATACATTTAATAGATGTACTTACATTATTACGGGAACTAATTCTAAAATAGTATTCTATGTAAACATTATAAATTGATGTTAAAATAAAATTCGTTGTTTTTATTTCAGGACGGTGGACAGTAGCCAGTTGTTCCACTGTCATAATAAAAATATCGGTATGGAGAACCATAGATGACTTCCATGTTCTATTTCCATACTTCTTTTTCTACTTCTTTCTTCAGCCTTAACCACAGTACTGTGGTCACTAACGTATACCACCTCACGTTAGTGCACTCGATTTTCACTGATGATGGCAGTCGATAGCACTGCCAAAACGTCTGGTTTTGTAGAAAACATTGGACCACGGCCAAACAGCCCGTAAAGGAATTTTAACAACAAACTACTTCTTTGTTGCCGATAACGTAGTACACATGACATAAAAAATCAGTATGGAGAACCATACATGACTTCCATGTCCTAAAATTTATATTTAAAATCATATAAATATTAATTAAATAAGTGGATGCTTGAGTTCTGAAGAAATAACGTATCAGCTAAAATGGTACCCCCATGTCAGATGGGTGAAGACTATCCTCAATCTTCATGAGGAAGGACTGTACTTGTGGATAAAATGTTTGTAGGTCGAACGAAGAGCTGGCCAAAGGGAGCTGCGATCTGATTCCTGTAATGAAATTGGGCTCTCGCTGCGAGTTATCAGCCGAGGGTGAATTATGTCTATAGTGTTATCAAACTCTTTCCTGTCAATACAGTACTATACTAGTAATTTTTCTTTTTTTTAAATCGAGTCTTCTTTCTTTCCATTCGTCTTCTGAGTTCCTGAACGACGATTCTGTTCACCCTTATAATTATACATTTCTCAGCAAAACATTTCTTCCTTAATAAGTTTGTGTCTTCTGTTTAACACCCACCACTCTGATCCATGTCATAACGCTATATTCCACACAGGCTAGTAAATAACTAGCCATCAGGGAGGTCAAAATGTTTTCCAGGAGGGGCAAACAATTTTCCAGAGGCATACATATATATATATATATATATATATGTATATATTTTTCATACATACTGTAAGGGTACATATCTTCAACATACATTTATGAAGCAACATGATAAGAATAAAATACTAAATGATTAACACCATGAATAAAAAGGGATGAGTCAGAGATAAAGGAATGGGTAATTAACATAATTATGCGATCAAACAAATAAAGATAATAATAAAAGTAACCTCTGATAAGAGAAATGTAGCAAGCAACGAAACAAAACTTGAAAAAACGATAGTACAATGCGATTTAACCATAATAACCCAATAGATGGTAAGTGAGAAGGTAGAACCAGCCCCAATACAAGTGATAGGAGATATAAAAACAAATAAAATAAGTGAGTAGGTAGAACAAGCCCCAATACCAGTGATAGGACATATAAACGAAATAAGTGAAATCAAATGAGAAGGTGAATGAAAAGGAAACAAACAATATATGAATGAAATAAAATGAGAAGAAATGAAAAGACACAAACGAATAATATAGAACAGAAAAGGAGAAATGTTACACTCAAATAAAGCAATGAAAAAGAAATCAATAAATGATAAATGTAAATGATAATTATTAGTACCAACTAATTAATCAAAGTAAATGATAAGTATTAAAATCCAAAAAGTAATATATAACTAAAAGTACACTAACCAAATAAATAGAGGGTAAATATTATAAATCACTCTATAATGATATGAACTTGTTAACAGTATAACTAACCATTGTAAAGTGAGAGATAGGTAGATAGTGAACATGAGTAAGTGAGAACAAGAATTTAATGTTAGGGAATACCCGCTAGTAACACTTAAATAATACAAAAAGTGCAAAGTGTAATTGTAAACCCCACAAATTAAATAGAAACCCTATTGATAGGGATAGACGCCCAAAAACCAGTGATAAACACTTAAGGTTAATGGTGAACAGTGTTAGTAACTAAGGATATTGTTATTATTAAGATTAAGATTAATTGTAGATGAGGAATACAAAGATATTCAGGGAAAAATCCCAGGAAGAGTCAAAGGTTAGTGTTACCATGGTTAGCTAGTAAAGATTAGAATAGAAAAATATAGTAAAGAATAGAAATGCAAAAACAATAAATATCCTATGTTCTAAGGGATAGTTAATTAACTAAAGTAAATGACGTGATGATGTTTATCACCAAAAAATAAATAAGAAGTAACAAATTGTAAACAAGAGTAGCATAATAACTGTTAAAGAATTGTTTGATTAAGTTTATGAATAGTTGGCTAAATATATGGCTGAAGGAGTTATACAGACCATGAGCCTAAATGTTATGTTATATTTTATAGAGAATAGTAAATAATAGACCAATTATAAACAATGTCAATATAAATAAGAAAAAAGATATATTAATATAAATCTAATAATACTGGAAAGGCAGTTAGAAAATAATAGACAAACCATAATAGGCCTATGTAAAATAATGAAAACATACAATTATTATAAAACAGACCCAAATCAATGCAACAAGTGAACAAAACATTTGTAACAACAAAACCAGTATAAAGGTAAAATAATATGTGATTTGTATAAAATAAGTAAATATAGCCAATTACTACCTAGGCCTATGAAATGCCTAACTGTAAGAAACCAATAACAAAAATGTAAGAAATTAACTATGATATTAGCAAATCCAAGGCAAGTAACTAGTCAATGATAATTAGTGAATCATTTTAAGAGATAAGTGTTAAATTAAGGACATAAAATAAGAAAGAAATGTAATTAAATAATATAAACATAACTGTCAAAACATAATACATAAGCAAACCCAGCTTTGTGGGATGTCAAAATGATCTTTGAAAGAAATACGAACAGTTGTGATAATATCTCATACTTAAATAAGAAGACCGAAGAATAATAGCAATCAGAAGATATTTAATCATTTTGAATAAAAATTCAAATATTCTAACAATGGGGTTAAGTCATGAATAGCCAATCAGAATCAATCAGTTATCATGACAACTGAACGTTATTTATGAATATTCCGTTAGAAACTGTTAATTCCAAAGTGACGCTCAAGAGGAATAGACGCCAAGCCGTAAATGGCCCAATTTTTAATTTAAAACAATCAAAAGTAACCAAATTTATTAAAATGAAGAACCAAACTACCTGATGAGGAACTAATACATTCAACCTAGGCAACAGACCAGATTAATTAATTCCAAATTAATTAAATTCGATCAACTAATACGAAAAAGACGCAAGGCGTGATTGAATCCCAAGATGATTGAAGATTGAAGACCAAACGATGACCTTATAAACAGATGATCTTATTTCTTTCAAAGATTAATTGAAAAACAAAACACTAAACTTATGTGAACGAGAAAAATAACCTGTACAAAAATTACGAACTTTTGAAACACACTTTATAACACTTCAAGAACAAATTGTAATTACTCCTTATAGTATATAAGTACCAGTAATGTAAGGTAGTGTACTTTATTGTAATCATAACTGATCCTTTTTCGTAAACCAAAAGAATCCAGATTTATTGAACGAAAAAATTAGAAAAAATAAACATTTCTGTAGACGCCATGTCTGACTAACTAAAATCGTTCAAAATCGATTTCGCCAAGCCTTGAGAATAATTGTCTCACTGTCGGAGCAAATTTGTTTAATAACAAAATATAATTATTGTATAATACTAAATAATTACTAATTACAATTTAATAAACGAGTACAGAGCCGTAACCACTGTTCTTTATTCCATAGGAAATTGTGTTATATAATTTGTGTATACTAGGGACGAGCGACAGTGGCGGTAAACGCTAGACATCGGAAACTCTGCGAACTACATGATCAATTCGCACGCGGCGGGAATAATTGAATTCACCATACCGTCATAGCCACGAACACTCAATCGTCCTATTTTTTTTTTATTTTTTTTTTTATTTTATTTTAATTGTTTTCAGTTAAACAATTTGGCGCCACCCGGGAAATACAACACTCATAGAAGAACAGGTAAGGATACCACTCGAGTGTACTGGTAATTCGAAGGATCGCTGCGGACATCCTAGCACCGTGAACATAAAGTAACGACCACACGTGTGAGGCGAACGCACGATATACACATTTAACATACACGAGAAGAGGAGTATAGTTACAAAGTGGCGCACCAACTAGTGAAGTTAGATTTACAAGAAGAATATCTAGCGGCGGTTTTCAAAAAAAGGAGAACAAGATGCATAAGAGGGCGTCATCACTGAGACGGACGAAGGAGGCCGAAAAAGAAGTTAGAGTGGAAGAGAAGGAAGTGAGATCGGTTGAGGATGTAGAACCGGTAGTAAGAGAGGAGAACCAAATTGGCAAAAAATAATGGAAGTAATGGCCGAACAAAGTAGACAAAATAATGAAATTTTGTTAAAACAAATGAATGAAAAATTCGACAGAAACGAGGAGAGTCTGAAACAAATTAAGGAGGATAGTAAACAAATGAATGAAAAATTGGACAGAAACGTAGCGTCATTAAAAGGAGATTTCAAGGAAGAATTTAAGAAAAATAAGGAATAATTTATGAAAAATAAGGAGGAAATTAATGAAAAATTGGACAAGAACGGGGAAGAGACCAACAAGAATATAACGTCATTTAAGGGAGATTTTAAGAAGATGGAAGAAAAAATAGACAGCAACAATAAAAAAATAGACGAACTGAAGCAAGACAGCCAGAGAAATATGGAGGTATTGAACCAGAAGATGGCAGAGAACGACGAAAAGATAAATAAGAAAATCGAGGAGGAGATGACGGGGATCCGACAAGAGATTTCCGAAATAAACGGAAAATGGGAAAACACGAGTCAGGAATTACAACAAACGAAGGAAGACTTCGGCAACCGAATGACTAACTTTGAAGAAGACAGTCAGATTCGAATGGAGTCCATACGAACCGCAACCGAAGAAAACATAACCCAGGTGCGGACAGACTTCGGAAAGAGATGTCGGGAGATCGACACCGCCGTAAGCGAAGTTCGCGGGCAAGGTCAAAACAATCAGGATAAAATTGAAGAGATCCAGAAACGGGAAATCGCCAAAATCAGAGAGGAGTTGGAAATTATTAATAGCAGACCACCCATGATATCGCAATTCCAACACATGGACAACCGGGAGGTCATTAATTTTAAACAGTACAAACGGAACCCGATGGAATTCCTTGAGAGAGTTGATGAACAGCTGACAAAGACTCGGGAAAATCGATGGACCATCATCCGAGGATACTTGGACGAATACTTCCGGGACATAAATGACAACTGGTGGACGGCAACGAGACACGACCTCACGAGTTACGAGGAATTCAAAGATGTGTTTAAAGGAAAATACTGGTCGGAGGCAACCCAGAACATCGTCCGAGATAACATATGTTTCTGCAGGTATGATGCCAGCAGAGGGACGACTTTCACCGCCTATTTTTTGGGGAAGGTCTGTCTAGCGAGGAACCTGGAGCCGAAAATTCCTGAAGAGAACTTGGTAACAAAACTTGCCTTTCATTATGAAGAGGGTGTCTCCAGAGCGCGACTAGGCAGTCAGATCAAGACAATACAATCTATGGCAGCCCTGTTAAAAGATTATGAAAGGGAGCGATACTATCGCAGAAGTCGACAACAGGATGACAGGGGTGACAACAAAAACTTCCAGAACGGTAACCACTTCAATAACTACAATTACCGCTCAAACTATAACAGCCGTAATAACACTACCAACCACACCAATGAGTCGTATAATAGACAAAATAATAGCCATCCGGCCAATCAACCAAACAACGGTTATAATAGTAACAATCGGCCAAACAACCAAAATAATCAATACAACCGGCCAAATAATCCACAGCATCAACCCTATAGGCCGAATAACCCAAACTACAACCGGCCAAATTTAAATAATAATAATAACGACAATAGAAATCGGAATAACCAGGATCGTAACTATCGCCAAGTACACTATGTGAGGGCCGAAGATGACGGGAGAGGCAGGTCGTATTATCAAGGACGACGAAGTACCGACCGAAACGCATACGGACACCGGTACAGTAACAGCAATTACGGACGGGATACCAGAACCAATGTAGGCAGAAGTCGTAGTCAAGAAGTATACCGGCGTGACCACTATGAAGAAGATCGTAACCAGCCTGAATCCCGACCATCAACAAGTGGAAGTCAGCCGACGAGTCAACAAGACAGGCGTGACGAACAGCCCGAGCCGGCTTTAAACTAAGAGCGGCAAAAATCTACTTGTACCCTCACTGAACCAATCTATTGGGTTAAATCGTAACGTTGCTCAAGCAAACAATGAACTAACGATTACAATCGTACGGAATAATTACTTAAAGAATATAAGGAAAGAATTGCTCGAAGAAAAAGACAACCAATCTGATAACAACCACAACAGTGAAATTGCTTATATCTCGACTAAAGTTAACGGAGTACCAACGCGAGTAATGATAGACACGGGATCCAACATTTCATTAATCGACACTATCGAACTTCATAGAATACAGGAGGGGAGTAAGGTGACTATACTTACATTACCCATCAGCAACATTGTCCTTGTAGGAGCGACCGGACGACAGAATAGAACCGTCCGAAAACAGGTACAACTAGAACTGACGAGCGACGGACAAACCATAACAATGACATTCCTAGTAGCCAGTGGATTACCATTCCAGATGCTAATTGGTTGCGATATGCTGCGCCAGTACTCAGCTATAATTGACCTAAGTAAATCCAAACTATTCTTGAAGAAGGGTGACTTGCAATGGACAACGGAATTAATCGGTAGTGACGAAAAACAGTCGCACAAAACCACGTATCATATCCAGAAATACCGAAATACTGGGGAACAAACAACGAACAATGGAATTTGCGACGAGACCGACAATGAACAACTATGGCACGAAAAAATCGAAGAGATCCGAACTTTCCAGAGAGAGAAGACGAACGCACAATTAACTGTTCAACAAGCGGAACAACTTATAGACGTGTACAATAGATACCGACACGTATTTTCAGATACACCTGGGAAGGTCAGAGATTATCAGTGCGAAATTGAATTCCGAGAGCCTGTCAACTTTAATAAAAAATCTTACCCGATCGCATTTTCATTGAAGGAAGCGGTGAGAACAGAATCAACCGATTAATAGCAGAAGACATAATTGAACCAAGCTACTCACCTTACACCAGCCCTATCCTAGCAGTAAACGCTATCCTGGCGGTAAACGCTAGACATCGGAAACTCTGCGAACTACATGATCAATTCGCACGCGGCGGGAATAATTGATTTCACCATACCGTCATAGCCACGAACACTCAATCGTCCTATTTTTTTTTTTTTTTTTAATTGTTTTCAGTTAAACAATTTGGCGCCACCCGGGAAATACAACACTCATAGAAGAACAGATAAGGATACCACTCGAGTGTACTGGTAATTCGAAGGATCGCTGCGGACATCCTAGCACCGTGAACATAAGGTAACGACCACACGTATGAGGCGAACGCACGATATACACATTTAACATACACGAGAAGAGGAGTATAGTTACAATACACACATGCACATATTAGTTTGTAATTCTTATATTATAATAAAACTAAATACAAAGATTATATTAATTTATTAAAACATTTATTGCTTCAAAACATGCATAAAATTAATGGTTTGTAAAAGTTAATGTTTGATCTCCATTAAGTAGTGCTCATTCCCAAAGTTTTAAAATTATGATGTCCATAATCAAAACATCAGAGCAGGTTTTAGTCTGTATGGGGGTACACCGTGGACAAAAGTTTTCAACATTCCCTATGGAGCGTTGCTCAGAGTAAAGCTGCGAATCTACAGTGTACGTTTCACAGAACAAACACGCGGAAAAGAAGGAGCGCTCCCAAGTCTCCCATGGACCCTGAGCATCTTGCAGAGGGTTCATTCCCTAAAGACGAAAAGTCTGTTTATGGACCGTTCCTCTGTAAACATGTGCAGTTACACTGGCGAGCGATCCACAGGAAGCAAATCACTGTCCACGCTGGACACCTTTTCGGCTTGCACGCGTTCTGTTGGTGTGGGTTTTCCATTTAAAAAGCTTGCAAACGTAAGAAAATAAAATGGAAACGTAAACATTACACAATTGAGATAAGCTTGCCTGCCACGAATGATATATTTTCTCTCATACATTGGTTTAAATTAAAATTAAAAATATAGAATTTTGTTAAAGTGAAATGAAATGTTTCCATAAAAACTACTTCTTTGTTGTCAATAACGTAGTACACATATAAAACTTATAAACATTTACTTCCTCCATCAACTACCATTTTAATTTATAAAAAAAATTACCCTCTCCCCCATTCAACTACCCTTTTCATTAATAGATATTTCATCTACCTTTCTACATTTGATTATTATGACCTTATTTTCAGGATACTTCATTTATCAAAATTAAGCACTTTATTCTTGTTAAAACGTAAAACGTTGCTGGTAAATTACCCCTTTCCCTTAACCGATCTTCACCAAAAACAATAGGCGTTGAGTCCTCTACAATTCAGGGCTGTATGCAAAAAATTATTTGATTCTGTTTGAATTTGCAGCTGTTATCGTTTGCCATAGAAAAAAATTCTACACAGACACTTTTCGAAAAATGACTTTTTCATGTTTTGATGGTAGTACAATCAGAATCTGCCGTTATCTCGAACACGATTTTTTTCGCCATGACCAATACGTCCATTTCCTTATGGAACATGGAAGTAAATATCGGTATGGAGAACCATACATGACTTCCATGTTCTAAGATTTATATTAAAAACCTTTTTCGAAATGAAAGGTTTCCATAGAAACTGCTTCTTTCTTCAGCATTAACTACAGTACTGTGGTCACTAACGTATAGGACTACCACTTCACGTTAGTGGACTCGATTTTCACTGATGATGGCAGTCGATGGCATTGCCGAATCGTCTGGTTTTGTGGAATAGATTTACCACACCCAAACAACCCGGGAAGGAATTTTAACAAAACCACTTCGTTGTTTCCGATAACGTAGTACACACATAAAAAAACGTGGCAAGTAAACTACCCCTTTCCCTTAACCGATCTTCACCAAAATCAAATAGCCTTCATTCCTTTACAATTCAGGAACGTACACAACAAAATATTTGATTCTGTTTGAATGTGCGGCAGTTATCGTTCGTCATAGAAAAAATTACCGTTGTTAAAACATAAAATGTTGCAGGTAAACTACCTCTTTCCCTTAACCGATCTTCACCAAAATGAACAGACCTTGAGTACTTAACAATTCAGGAACGTATGCAAAAAAATATTTGATTCTGTTTGAATATGCGGCAGTTACCATTCATTATAAGAAAAATTACCCTTGTTAAAACATAAAACGTTGCAGGTTAACTACCCCTTTCCCTTAACCGATCTTCACCAAAATCAATAGACCTTCAGTCCTTGACATTTTAGGAACGTATGTAAAACAATATTTGATTCTCTTTGAATGTGCGGCAGTTACCGTTCGTCATACAAACAATTACCCTTTTAAAACATAAAACGTTGCAGGTAAACTACCCTTTTCTCTTAACCGATCTTCACCAGAATCAACAGACCTTGAGGTCTCAATAATTCAAGAAGGTATGCAAAAAGTTATTTGATTCTGTTTGAATGTCCGGCAGTTATCGTTCGTCATAGAAAAAATTACCCTTGTAAAACGTAAACGTTGCAGGTAAACTACCCCTTTCCCTTAACCGATCTTAACCAAAAACAATAGGTCTTGCGAACTCTACAATTCAGGACTGTATGCAAAACATTATTTGATTCTGTTTTTGAATTTGCGGCTCTTATCGTTTGCCATAGAAAAAATCTGCACATAGACAGACAGACACACAGACACTTTTCGAAAAATGACCTTTTTTCATGTTTTGAGAGTAGTACAATCAGAATCTGCAATTATCTCGAACACGATTTTTTTGCCATCACCATACTTCCATTTCCTTATGGAACATGGAAGTAAAATATCGGTATGGAGAACCATACATGACTTCCATGTTCTAAGATTTATATTTAAAATCATTTTGGAAATGAAATACAGGTATTTCCATATAAACTACTTCTTTCTACTTACTGCTTCAGCCTTAACCACAGTACTGTGGTCACTAACGTATACCACCTCACGTTATCGCACTCGATTTTCACTGATGATGGAAGTCGATGGCACTGCCGAAACGTCTGGTTTTGCAGAAAACATTGGTCTACGGTCAAACAGGCCGGGAAGGAATTTTAATAACAAACTACTTCTTTGTTGCCGATAACGTAGTACATATATAAAAAAAATTATCCCCTCCCCCTTCAACTATAATTTTCGTTTATAGAAAATTACCCCCACCCCGTTCAACTAGCCTCTTCATTTATAGATATTTCATCTACGTTTCTACAGTGGATTATTAAGATCTTCTTATCAGGATACTTTATTTATCAAAATTAAGTACTTTACTCTTGTTACAACAAAAAATGTTTCAGGTAAACTACCCTTTCCCCGTAACCGATCTTCACCAAAATCAATAGGCATCTACAACTTGAGTCCTCTACAACTTAGGCACGTATGTAAAAAATTATTTGATTCTGTTTGAATTTACGGCAGTTATCGTTCGTCTTGAAAAAATTTCTCTTGTTACAACATAAAATGTTGCAGGTAAACTACCCCTTTCCCTTAACCGATCTTCACCAAAATCAACAGGCCTTGAGCTCCCTATAATTCAGAGATGCATGCAAAACATTATTTGATTCTGTTTGAATGTACGGCAGTTATCGTTCGTCATAGAAACAATTACTCTGGTTAAAACATAAAACGTTGCCGGTAAACTACCCCTTTCCCTTAACCGATCTTCACCAAAATCAATAGACCTTCATTCCTTTACAATTCAGGAACGTACACACAAAAATATTTGATTCTGTTTGAATGTGCGGCAGTTATCGTTCGTCATAGAAAAAAATTACCTTTGTTAAAACATAAAATGTTGCAGGTAAACGTCCCCTTTCCCTTAACCGATCTTCACCAAAATGAACAGACCCTAAGTACTTAACAATTGAGGAACATATGCAAACAATTATTTGATTCTGTTTGAATTTACGGCAGTTATCGTTCGTCATAGAAAATATTACCATTGTTAAAACATAAAATGTTCCTGGTAAACTACCCCTTTCTCTTAACCGATCTACACCAAAATCAATAGGCCTTCAGTACTCTACAATTCAGGGATGCTTGCAAAACATTATTTGATTCTGTTTGAATATGCGGCAGTTATCGTTCGTCATAGAAAAAAATTACACTTGTTAAAACATAAAATGTAGCTGGTAAACTACCCCTTCCCCTTAACCGATCTTCACCAAAAACAATAGGTCTTGAGAACTCTACAATTCAGGGTTGTATGCGACACATTATTTGATTCTGTTTGAAGTTGCGGCTGTTATCGTTTGCCTAAAAAAAAACAATTTCCCTTGATAAAAAAAAAAGTTGTAGGTAAACTACCCCCTTCCCTTAACCGATCTTCACCAAAAACAATAGGTCTTGAGTACACTACAATTCAGGGCTGTATGCAAAACATTATTTGATTCTGTTTGAATTTGCGGCTGTTATCGTTTGCCATATAAAAAATCTACAGACGCACAGGTAGATAGGTAGACACACAGACACTTTTCGAAAAATGACTTTTTTACATGTTTCGAGGGTAGTACAATCAGAATCTGCAATTATCTCGAACACGATTTTTTTGCCATCACCATATGTACTTCCATTTCCTTATGGAACATGGAAGTAAAATGACTTTTCTTCATGTTTTGAGGGTAGTACAATCAGAATCAGCCCTTATCTCGAACACGATTTTTACTTCCATTTTTCATAAGGAAATGGAAGTATGGTCATGGCGAAAAAAATCGTGTTCGAGATAACGGCAGATTCTGATAGTACTACCATCAAAACATGAAAAAAGTCATCTTTCGAAAAGTGTCTGTGTGTAGACTGTTTTCTATGGAAAATGATAACAGCCGCAAATTCAAACAGAATCAAATAATTTTTTGCATACAGCCCTGAATTGTAGAGGACTCAAGGCCTATATTGTTTCTGGTGAAGATCGGTTAAGGGAAACGGGTAGTTTACCAGCAACGTTTTACGTTTTAACAAGAATAAAGTGCTTAATTTTGATAAATAAAGTATCCTTAAAAGAAGGTCATAATAATCCACTGTAGAAAGGTAGATGAAATATCTATAAATGAAAAGGGTAGTTGAAGGGGGAGGGGGTAATTTTTTTAAAATTAAAATGGTAGTTGATGATGGGGGAGGTAAATTTTTATAAGTTTTATATATATACTACGTTATTGACAACAAAGAAGTAGTTTCTATGGAAACATTTCATTTAACTTTAACAAAATTCTATATTTTTTCATTTTAATTTAAATCATGTATGAGAGAAAAATTTTCCATTTTATTATTATGATTACCGCAATAAAATATCGGTATGGAGAACCATACATGACTTCCATATTCTAAGATTTATATTTAAATCTTAATATCGCCTGCCAAGCGCGATATATTTTCTCTTATACATGATGTACATTAAAATGAAAAAATTTTAATTTTATTGCCTGGCAACAAAATTATTTTATTTTTAACAATTACCATTGTTTCAAAAAGTTTAAATAAATTTTCAAGTACTTTACTCTTGTTAAAACGTATAAGGTTGCAGGTAAACTACCCCTTCTTCTTAACCGATCTTCACCAAAATCGAAAGTCATTGAGACCTCTACAATTCAGGGACGTATGCAAAAAATTATTTGATTCTGTTTGAATTTGCGGCTGTTATCGTTTGCCATAGAAAATACGCTTGATAAAAAAACGTTGCAGGTAAACTACCCCTTTCCCTTAACCGATCTTCACCAAAAACAATAGGTCTTGAGTACTCTACAAATCAGGACTGTATGCAAAACATTATTTGATTCTGTTTGAATTTGCGGCTGTTATCGTTTGCCATAGAAAATACCCTTGTTAAAAAAACGTTGCAGGTAAACTACCCCTTTCCCTCAACCGATCTTCACCAAAAACAATAGGTCTTGAGAAATCTACAATTCAGGGCTGTATGCGAAACATTATTTGATTCTGTTTGAATTTGCGGCTGTTATCGTTTGCCAAAAAAAAAAAATTTCCCTTGATAAAAAAAACCGTTGCAGGTAAACTACCCCTTCCCCTCAACCGATCTTCACCAAAAACAATAGATCGCGAGTACTCCACAAATCAGGGCTGTATGCAAAAAATTATTTGATTCTGTTTGAATTTGCGGCAGTTGTCGTTTGCCATAGAAAATACGCATGATAAAAAACGTTGCTGGTAAACTACCCCTTCCCCTCAACCGATCTTCACCAAAAACAATAGGTCTTGAGTACTCTACAAATCAGGGCTGTATGCAGAAAATTATTTGATTCTGTTTGAATTTGCGGCTGTTATCGTTTGCCATAGAAAATACCCTTGTTAAAAAAACGTTGTAGGTAAACTACCCCTTTCCCTTAACCGATCTTCACCAAAAACAAAAGGTATTGAGAACTCTACAATTTAGGGCTGTATGCAAATAATCTTTTCATTCTGTTTGAATTTGCGGCTGTTATCGTTTGCCATAGGAAATACCCTTGTTAAAACATAAAACGTTACAGGTAAACTACCCCTTTCCCTTAACCGATCTTCACCAAAAACAATAGGTCTTGAGAACTCTACAATTCAGGGCTGTATGCGAAACATTATTTGATTCTGTTTGAATTTGCGGCTGTTATCGTTTGCCAAACAAACAAAATTACCCTTGCTAAAAAAAAACCGTTGCAGGTAAACTACCCCTTTCCCTCAACCGATCTTCACCAAAAACAATAGGTCGCGAGAACTCTGCAAAACCGAGCTGTATGCAAAAAATTATTTGATTCTGTTTGAATTTGCGGCAGTTATCGTTTGCCATAGAAAAAAAATCTATAGACAGACAGACACACAGACACACAGACAGACAGACACACAGACACTTTTCGGAAAACGACTTTTTTTCATGTTTTGAGTGTAGTAGAATCAGAATCTGCAATAATCTCGAACACGATTTTTTTTGCCATCACCATACTTCCATTCCTTAAGGAATATGGAAGTAAAAGGCAGGCAAGACACACACACACAATTCGCGTTATTTCTGGCCTCACTCATGTTTATTTTCTTACATTTGCACGCTTTTTAAATGGAAAGTGCCGAAACCCACACCAACACAACGCGCGCAAGCCGAAAAAGTGTCCAGCGTGGATAGCGATTTTACTTCCATATTCCTTAAGGAATGGAAGTATGGTGATGGCAAAAAAAATCGTGTTCGAGATTATTGCAGATTCTGATTCTACTACACTCAAAACATGAAAAAAAGTCGTTTTCCGAAAAGTGTCTGTGTGTGTGTCTGTGTGTCTGTGTGTCTGTGTGTCTGTCTGTCTGTCTGTCTGTCTGTCTGTAGATTTTTTTTCTATGGCAAACGATAACTGCCGCAAATTCAAACAGAATCAAATAATTTTTTGCATACAGCCCGGTTTTGCAGAGTTCTCGCGACCTATTGTTTTTGGTGAAGATCGGTTGAGGGAAAGGGGTAGTTTACCTGCAACGGTTTTTTTTTAGCAAGGGAAATTTTGTTTGTTTGGCAAACGATAACAGCCGCAAATTCAAACAGAATCAAATAATGTTTCGCATACAGCCCTGAATTGTAGAGTTCTCAAGACCTATTGTTTTTGGTGAAGATCGGTTAAGGGAAAGGGGTAGTTTACCTGTAACGTTTTATGTTTTAACAAGGGTATTTCCTATGGCAAACGATAACAGCCGCAAATTCAAACAGAATGAAAAGATTATTTGCATACAGCCCTAAATTGTAGAGTTCTCAATACCTTTTGTTTTTGGTGAAGATCGGTTAAGGGAAAGGGGTAGTTTACCTACAACGTTTTTTTAACAAGGGTATTTTCTATGGCAAACGATAACAGCCGCAAATTCAAACAGAATCAAATAATTTTCTGCATACAGCCCTGATTTGTAGAGTACTCAAGACCTGTTGTTTTTGGTGAAGATCGGTTGAGGGGAAGGGGTAGTTTACCAGCAACGTTTTTTATCATGCGTATTTTCTATGGCAAACGACAACTGCCGCAAATTCAAACAGAATCAAATAATTTTTTGCATACAGCCCTGATTTATAGAGTACTCGCGACCTATTGTTTTTGGTGAAGATCGGTTGAGGGGAAGGGGTAGTTTACCTGCAACGGTTTTTTTTATCAAGGGAAATTTTTTTTTTTTGGCAAACGATAACAGCCGCAAATTCAAACAGAATCAAATAATGTTTCGCATATAGCCCTGAATTGTAGATTTCTCAAGACCTATTGTTTTTGGTGAAGATCGGTTGAGGGAAAGGGGTAGTTTACCTGCAACGTTTTTTTAACAAGGGTATTTTATATGGCAAACGATAACAGCCGCAAATTCAAACAGAATCAAATAATGTTTTGCATACAGTCCTGATTTGTAGAGTACTCAAGACCTGTTGTTTTTGGTGAAGATCGGTTAAGGGGAAGGGGTAGTTTACCTGCAACCTTTTACGTTTTATTTTCTATGGCAAACGATAACAGCCGCAAATTCAAACAGAATCAAATAATGTTTTGCATACAGCCCTGATTTGTAGAGTACTCAAGACCTATTGTTTTTGGTGAATATCGGTTAAGGGGAAGGGGTAGTTTACCTGCAACGTTTTTTTATCAAGCGTATTTTCTATGGCAAACGATAACAGCCGCAAATTCAAACAGAATGAAATAATTTTTTGCATACGTCCCTGAATTGTAGAGGTCTCAATGACTTTCGATTTTGGTGAAGATCGGTTAAGGGGAAGGGGTAGTTTACCTGCAACCTTTTACGTTTTAACAAGAGTAAAGTACTTGAAAATTTATTTAAACTTTTTGAAACAATGGTAATTGTTAAAAATAAAATAATTTTGTTGCCAGGCAATAAAATTATAATTTTTTCATTTTAATGTAATATAATATTTTTCATTTAATACAGCAATAAAAAGGCAGGTAAGACACAGCCTGGCTGTTTGGCTGAAAATGATTTTAAATATAAATCTTAGAATATGGAAGTCATGTATGGTTCTCCATACCGATATTTACTTCCATATTCCTTAAGGAATGGAAGTATGGTGATGGCAAAAAAAATCGTGTTCGAGATTATTGCAGATTCTGATTCTACTACACTCAAAACATGAAAAAAAGTCGTTTTCCGAAAAGTGTCTGTGTGTCTGTCTGTCTGTCTGTCTGTCTGTCTGTCTGTCTGTCTGTCTGTCTGTGTGTCTGTGTGTCTGTAGATTTTTTTTCTATGGCAAACGATAACTGCCGCAAATTCAAACAGAATCAAATAATTTTTTGCATACAGCCCGGTTTTGCAGAGTTCTCGCGACCTATTGTTTTTGGTGAAGATCGGTTGAGGGAAAGGGGTAGTTTACCTGCAACGGTTTTTTTTTAGCAAGGGTAATTTTGTTTGTTTGGCAAACGATAACAGCCGCAAATTCAAACAGAATCAAATAATGTTTCGCATACAGCCCTGAATTGTAGAGTTCTCAAGACCTATTGTTTTTGGTGAAGATCGGTTAAGGGAAAGGGGTAGTTTACCTGTAACGTTTTATGTTTTAACAAGGGTATTTCCTATGGCAAACGATAACAGCCGCAAATTCAAACAGAATGAAAAGATTATTTGCATACAGCCCTAAATTGTAGAGTTCTCAAGACCTTTTGTTTTTGGTGAAGATCGGTTAAGGGAAAGGGGTAGTTTACCTACAACGTTTTTTTAACAAGGGTATTTTCTATGGCAAACGATAACAGCCGCAAATTCAAACAGAATCAAATAATTTTCTGCATACAGCCCTGATTTGTAGAGTACTCAAGACCTATTGTTTTTGGTGAAGATCGGTTGAGGGGAAGGGGTAGTTTACCAGCAACGTTTTTTATCATGCGTATTTTCTATGGCAAACGACAACTGCCGCAAATTCAAACAGAATCAAATAATTTTTTGCATACAGCCCTGATTTGTAGAGTACTCGCGACCTATTGTTTTTGGTGAAGATCGGTTGAGGGGAAGGGGTAGTTTACCTGCAACGGTTTTTTTTATCAAGGGAAATTTTTTATTTTTGGCAAACGATAACAGCCGCAAATTCAAACAGAATCAAATAATGTTTCGCATACAGCCCTGAATTGTAGATTTCTCAAGACCTATTGTTTTTGGTGAAGATCGGTTGAGGGAAAGGGGTAGTTTACCTGCAACGTTTTTTTAACAAGGGTATTTTCTATGGCAAACGATAACAGCCGCAAATTCAAACAGAATCAAATAATGTTTTGCATACAGCCCTGATTTGTAGAGTACTCAAGACCTATTGTTTTTGGTGAATATCGGTTAAGGGGAAGGGGTAGTTTACCTGCAACGTTTTTTTATCAAGCGTATTTTCTATGGCAAACGATAACAGCCGCAAATTCAAACAGAATGAAATAATTTTTTGCATACGTCCCTGAATTGTAGAGGTCTCAATGACTTTCGATTTTGGTGAAGATCGGTTAAGGGGAAGGGGTAGTTTACCTGCAACCTTTTACGTTTTAACAAGAGTAAAGTACTTGAAAATTTATTTAAACTTTTTGAAACAATGGTAATTGTTAAAAATAAAATAATTTTGTTGCCAGGCAATAAAATTATAATTTTTTCATTTTAATGTAATATAATATTTTTCATTTAATACAGCAATAAAAAGGCAGGTAAGACACAGCCTGGTTGTTTGGCTGAAAATGATTTTAAATATAAATCTTAGAATATGGAAGTCATGTATGGTTCTCCATACCGATATTTTACTTCCATATTCCTTAAGGAATGGAAGTATGGTGATGGCAAAAAAAATCGTGTTCGAGATTATTGCAGATTCTGATTCTACTACACTCAAAACATGAAAAAAAGTCGTTTTCCGAAAAGTGTCTGTGTGTCTGTCTGTGTGTCTGTGTGTCTATCTGTCTGTAGATTTTTTTTCTATGGCAAACGATAACTGCCGCAAATTCAAACAGAATCAAATAATTTTTTGCATGCAGCCCTGATTTGCAGAGTACTCGCGACCTATTGTTTTTGGTGAAGATCGGTTGAGGGAAAGGGGTAGTTTACCTGCAACGGTTTTTTTTTAGCAAGGGTAATTTTGTTTGTTTGGCAAACGATAACAGCCGCAAATTCAAACAGAATCAAATAATGTTTCGCATACAGCCCTGAATTGTGGAGTTCTCAAGATCTGTTGATTTTGGTGAAGATCGGTTAAGGGAAAGGGGTAGTTTACCTGTAACGTTTTATGTTTTAACAAGGGTATTTCCTATGGCAAACGATAACAGCCGCAAATTCAAACAGAATCAAAAGATTATTTGCATACAGCCCTAAATTGTAGAGTTCTCAAGACCTATTGTTTTTGGTGAAGTTCGGTTGAGGGAAAGGGGTAGTTTACCTGCAACGTTTTTTTAACAAGGGTATTTTCTATGGCAAACGATAACAGCCGCAAATTCAAACAGAATCAAATAATGTTTTGCATACAGCCCTGAGTTGTAGAGTACTCAAGACCTATTGTTTTTGGTGAAGATCGGTTAAGGGAAAGGGGTAGTTTACGTGTAACGGTTTATGTTTTAACAAGGGTATTTCCTATGGCAAACGATAACAGCCGCAAATTCAAACAGAATCAAATAATTTTCTGCATACAGCCCTGATTTGTAGAGTACTCAAGACCTATTGTTTTTGGTGAAGATCGGTTAAGGGAAAGGGGTAGTTTACCTACAACGTTTTTTTAACAAGGGTATTTTCTATGGCAAACGATAACAGCCGCAAATTCAAACAGAATCAAATAATTTTCTGCATACAGCCCTGATTTGTAGAGTACTCAAGACCTGTTGTTTTTGGTGAAGATCGGTTGAGGGGAAGGGGTAGTTTACCAGCAACGTTTTTTATCATGCGTATTTTCTATGGCAAACGACAACTGCCGCAAATTCAAACAGAATCAAATAATTTTTTGCATACAGCCCTGATTTATAGAGTACTCGCGACCTATTGTTTTTGGTGAAGATCGGTTGAGGGGAAGGGGTAGTTTACCTGCAACGGTTTTTTTTATCAAGGGAAATTTTTTTTTTTTGGCAAACGATAACAGCCGCAAATTCAAACAGAATCAAATAATGTTTCGCATATAGCCCTGAATTGTAGATTTCTCAAGACCTATTGTTTTTGGTGAAGATCGGTTGAGGGAAAGGGGTAGTTTACCTGCAACGTTTTTTTAACAAGGGTATTTTATATGGCAAACGATAACAGCCGCAAATTCAAACAGAATCAAATAATGTTTTGCATACAGTCCTGATTTGTAGAGTACTCAAGACCTGTTGTTTTTGGTGAAGATCGGTTAAGGGGAAGGGGTAGTTTACCTGCAACCTTTTACGTTTTATTTTCTATGGCAAACGATAACAGCCGCAAATTCAAACAGAATCAAATAATGTTTTGCATACAGCCCTGATTTGTAGAGTACTCAAGACCTATTGTTTTTGGTGAATATCGGTTAAGGGGAAGGGGTAGTTTACCTGCAACGTTTTTTTATCAAGCGTATTTTCTATGGCAAACGATAACAGCCGCAAATTCAAACAGAATGAAATAATTTTTTGCATACGTCCCTGAATTGTAGAGGTCTCAATGACTTTCGATTTTGGTGAAGATCGGTTAAGGGGAAGGGGTAGTTTACCTGCAACCTTTTACGTTTTAACAAGAGTAAAGTACTTGAAAATTTATTTAAACTTTTTGAAACAATGGTAATTGTTAAAAATAAAATAATTTTGTTGCCAGGCAATAAAATTATAATTTTTTCATTTTAATGTAATATAATATTTTTCATTTAATACAGCAATAAAAAGGCAGGTAAGACACAGCCTGGCTGTTTGGCTGAAAATGATTTTAAATATAAATCTTAGAATATGGAAGTCATGTATGGTTCTCCATACCGATATTTACTTCCATATTCCTTAAGGAATGGAAGTATGGTGATGGCAAAAAAAATCGTGTTCGAGATTATTGCAGATTCTGATTCTACTACACTCAAAACATGAAAAAAAGTCGTTTTCCGAAAAGTGTCTGTGTGTCTGTCTGTCTGTCTGTCTGTCTGTCTGTCTGTCTGTCTGTCTGTCTGTGTGTCTGTGTGTCTGTAGATTTTTTTTCTATGGCAAACGATAACTGCCGCAAATTCAAACAGAATCAAATAATTTTTTGCATACAGCCCGGTTTTGCAGAGTTCTCGCGACCTATTGTTTTTGGTGAAGATCGGTTGAGGGAAAGGGGTAGTTTACCTGCAACGGTTTTTTTTTAGCAAGGGTAATTTTGTTTGTTTGGCAAACGATAACAGCCGCAAATTCAAACAGAATCAAATAATGTTTCGCATACAGCCCTGAATTGTAGAGTTCTCAAGACCTATTGTTTTTGGTGAAGATCGGTTAAGGGAAAGGGGTAGTTTACCTGTAACGTTTTATGTTTTAACAAGGGTATTTCCTATGGCAAACGATAACAGCCGCAAATTCAAACAGAATGAAAAGATTATTTGCATACAGCCCTAAATTGTAGAGTTCTCAAGACCTTTTGTTTTTGGTGAAGATCGGTTAAGGGAAAGGGGTAGTTTACCTACAACGTTTTTTTAACAAGGGTATTTTCTATGGCAAACGATAACAGCCGCAAATTCAAACAGAATCAAATAATTTTCTGCATACAGCCCTGATTTGTAGAGTACTCAAGACCTATTGTTTTTGGTGAAGATCGGTTGAGGGGAAGGGGTAGTTTACCAGCAACGTTTTTTATCATGCGTATTTTCTATGGCAAACGACAACTGCCGCAAATTCAAACAGAATCAAATAATTTTTTGCATACAGCCCTGATTTGTAGAGTACTCGCGACCTATTGTTTTTGGTGAAGATCGGTTGAGGGGAAGGGGTAGTTTACCTGCAACGGTTTTTTTTATCAAGGGAAATTTTTTATTTTTGGCAAACGATAACAGCCGCAAATTCAAACAGAATCAAATAATGTTTCGCATACAGCCCTGAATTGTAGATTTCTCAAGACCTATTGTTTTTGGTGAAGATCGGTTGAGGGAAAGGGGTAGTTTACCTGCAACGTTTTTTTAACAAGGGTATTTTCTATGGCAAACGATAACAGCCGCAAATTCAAACAGAATCAAATAATGTTTTGCATACAGCCCTGATTTGTAGAGTACTCAAGACCTATTGTTTTTGGTGAATATCGGTTAAGGGGAAGGGGTAGTTTACCTGCAACGTTTTTTTATCAAGCGTATTTTCTATGGCAAACGATAACAGCCGCAAATTCAAACAGAATGAAATAATTTTTTGCATACGTCCCTGAATTGTAGAGGTCTCAATGACTTTCGATTTTGGTGAAGATCGGTTAAGGGGAAGGGGTAGTTTACCTGCAACCTTTTACGTTTTAACAAGAGTAAAGTACTTGAAAATTTATTTAAACTTTTTGAAACAATGGTAATTGTTAAAAATAAAATAATTTTGTTGCCAGGCAATAAAATTATAATTTTTTCATTTTAATGTAATATAATATTTTTCATTTAATACAGCAATAAAAAGGCAGGTAAGACACAGCCTGGTTGTTTGGCTGAAAATGATTTTAAATATAAATCTTAGAATATGGAAGTCATGTATGGTTCTCCATACCGATATTTTACTTCCATATTCCTTAAGGAATGGAAGTATGGTGATGGCAAAAAAAATCGTGTTCGAGATTATTGCAGATTCTGATTCTACTACACTCAAAACATGAAAAAAAGTCGTTTTCCGAAAAGTGTCTGTGTGTCTGTCTGTGTGTCTGTGTGTCTATCTGTCTGTAGATTTTTTTTCTATGGCAAACGATAACTGCCGCAAATTCAAACAGAATCAAATAATTTTTTGCATGCAGCCCTGATTTGCAGAGTACTCGCGACCTATTGTTTTTGGTGAAGATCGGTTGAGGGAAAGGGGTAGTTTACCTGCAACGGTTTTTTTTTAGCAAGGGTAATTTTGTTTGTTTGGCAAACGATAACAGCCGCAAATTCAAACAGAATCAAATAATGTTTCGCATACAGCCCTGAATTGTGGAGTTCTCAAGATCTGTTGATTTTGGTGAAGATCGGTTAAGGGAAAGGGGTAGTTTACCTGTAACGTTTTATGTTTTAACAAGGGTATTTCCTATGGCAAACGATAACAGCCGCAAATTCAAACAGAATCAAAAGATTATTTGCATACAGCCCTAAATTGTAGAGTTCTCAAGACCTATTGTTTTTGGTGAAGTTCGGTTGAGGGAAAGGGGTAGTTTACCTGCAACGTTTTTTTAACAAGGGTATTTTCTATGGCAAACGATAACAGCCGCAAATTCAAACAGAATCAAATAATGTTTTGCATACAGCCCTGAGTTGTAGAGTACTCAAGACCTATTGTTTTTGGTGAAGATCGGTTAAGGGAAAGGGGTAGTTTACGTGTAACGGTTTATGTTTTAACAAGGGTATTTCCTATGGCAAACGATAACAGCCGCAAATTCAAACAGAATCAAAAGATTATTTGCATACAGCCCTAAATTGTAGAGTTCTCAAGACCTATTGTTTTTGGTGAAGATCGGTTGAGGGAAAGGGGTAGTTTACCTGCAACCTTTTTTTAACAAGGGTATTTTCTGTCTTCCTGTGGATCGCTGGACAGTGTAACTGCACGTGTTTACAGAGGAACGGTTCATAGACAGACTTTTCGTCTTTAGGGAATGAACCCTCTGCAAGATGCTCAGGATTCATGAGTGACTTCGGAGCGCTTCGGAGGAGGGATGATTATCTGCGTAGTTCGGTTTCTTTATAAGAATAAAGTAAGCCTAACTAATTTTTATGGATAAAGTGACTGAAAATAACATTATATTAAACGACTACCCCATAATAACAAAAATATCTATAAATAGTGAAATTAGTTTGAGGGTGGGCGATATTTTTTTAGACATTACCGAAATGAATTCAAGTAAATTATTTGAAACATAAATCTTACAACATGGAAGTCATGTATGGTTCTCCATACCGATTTTTTTCGCCATCACCATACTTCCATTTCCTTATGGAACATGGAAGTAAAAATGACTTTTCTTCATGTTTTGGGGGTAGTACAATCAGAATTATCCCTTATCTCGAACACGATTTTTTCGCCATCACCATATTTCTATTTCCTTATGGAACATGGAAGTAAACATGACATATAATTAAAAATTATTCCTTCCCCCTTCAACTATCATTTTCATTTATAGAAAATTACCCCCACCCCGTTCAACTACCCTTTTCATTTATACATATTTCATCTGCGTTTCTACAGTGGATTATTATGACCTTCTTTTCAGGATAATTTATTTATCAAAATTAAGTACTTCACTCTTGTTAAGACATAAAACGTTGCAGATAAACTACCCCTTCCCCTTAACCGATCTTCACCATAATCAATAGGTCTTGAGACCTGTACAATTCAGGGAAGTATGGAAAAATAATTTGATTTTGTTTGAATTTGCGGCAGCTATCGTTCGTCATAGAAAAAATTACTCTTGTTAAAACATAAAACGTTGCAGGTAAACTACCCCTTCCCCTTAACCGATCTTCACCAAAGTCAATAGGCCTTTAGTACTGTACAATTTAGAGATGTATGCAAAATATTATTTGATTCTGTTAGATTTGCGGCAGTTATCGTTCGCCATAGAAAAAAATCTACATACAGACACACACACACACTTTTCGAAAACTGACTTTTCTTCATGTTTTGAGGGTAGTACAATCAGAATCAGCCCTTATCTCTTATACTATTTTTTTCGCCATCACCATATTTCCATTTCCTTATGGAACATGGAAGTAATAATTGTTTAGCTTCAATTAAGTTGAGTCTAATGAAAGCGTGTCCCTTATGTAATTTTAGGAAAAAAATATTGGATTTATGTAGTAGATGACTTTCTTCATGCGTTAGAGAGCCAAGATTATAAAATAAAATTTTTTTGAGATACTGGCTGCTGTGAGTATATATTAGGACAGTGAAGGAAATTGATAACTTTAATTTACTACAAGCTAGGTAACTGTGGGGTAGATATAAACAAACAATTGTGATACGCAGTATGACTAATAGCGTAATAGCGTAATACTCTGATTGACTTCAAAAATGTCATACCACATCATCATTCATTTTATTTTACAAAATGAAACATATGTACCTTACTTTTTTTTGTTCAGTAACTAAATGTTATTTTGAATTAAATTATACGCGTAACAATTCTATGATGTGCTGGTAACAGTGGGCACGCGGTCATAACATTGATCGAGAATACGCCCCAAGTGTTTTGGCTAGACGAGGGCTACAGCCTAGTCGTTTCTCTCACACAAGTTTAACTAACCTGGACTTTGCAGGGCCTCGGCAGACGGACACTCAGGGGCAGCTACGTTACGCGGACCTACGAAGATAATAGAAAAAATATTTTTTGAGCGACGTTATAAAATAATTTAAAAATATTCTGAAATTTTAAATTCATTTTTTCATATTTCATAGTATAATGTAGTATAACCACCCAGTTTGAAATTTCATATAGAAAATGTTTTATAACATTATTTTAAAAAACTAGCACGTTAACTCTAACATTAACGCACACTAAAGTCATTGAATTGAAAAGACTGAAAAAAAAGCACTGAGTGTTAGTCTAGCCACTAAAGGTAGTCTAATAATCATTTGCTAGACGTGGATTGGGCAAAATGTCTGGCAGTGCGTAGACAATATATCTTTAACATCTTTTTAAAGTTAAGACAATGTTTCTGAAAAAATAAAGAAAAATAATGATTAAATTAATGTCTTGTAACTACATTATTGTTATGTAATAATGGATTAACGGATTTATTACATTTACCGATAGGTAGTCTATTGTCCACAACCACGACAAATAATCGTACAAATCTGATGAGTGATCATTTAAAACATCACAACTTCAATAATTGTAACAATTTCAAAAACAGTAAACAAAAAGTAAAAAAGTGAAAATTACAAAATCCAAGTGATAAACTAATACTTTCGTTTTGCCAAAACCTTGCCGATACACGCGTGCGTCAATAACTTCCTCTTTCGGTTACACGACAAAAGGGTACAGCGACAAAAGGGTACAACAGAAATTATGCGACAAAAAGGTACAAGGCGATGGCCTGACACTTGACGAGGGTTAAACGCGAGGCCATAAAAACTGTACAGGCGACAAAACGGTACAACGTCTAGTCCCTAGCTACCTGATGCAACTTTCCCCCGGTTATTTAGTATATCAAATTATCCTATCCATCCTGCGACCTAAATTAAGCTATTTGATTAAGTTTTTCAAACTGATTTCCATCACACTTTTCCCAGGCTTTGGACTGGCAAAATGATAGTGCACACAAATACTATCATTTTGGCGTGTTTAAAATCAGCTTTCGTTTCGTCTTTTTTTTGTAGTTTATTTTATTTTTTATTTTTAGTTTTATTTTTTTATTTTAGAAAATGCCTCTTAACCAAAATCTTAATCTAGTTTCTGAAGATAAGAGACGGATTTCAAACAAGAATAAATATCCCCTGTTTCTTCGTACTTTTTCACTGCTCTTTCTAAAGACTCGTCGAGCTTTATGTATTTGGTTCTCCTCCTCTTCCCTTCCATGTTGAGCTCCATTCGCATGAACATGCAGTTGGTGTTCTCTGCTTCTTTTTTTAAGCACTCTACAACATCTCTCACCTTGGGATTAGGGGTGTGTAGAATGTTGTTTATTTTGTGGTGCCACCCCTCAACAGCATTAGTTGTTCGGTGTCTTCGTCGATGGCAGGACCACAACTCAACCGGGACATCAGCATTTTCGAGCCACTGGTCTACGAAGTAGTCAAAAAACTCTGTGAGATTTTCGTTGTCCGGTGCTTGTGAGTGTATCTCGGCAAATCCCTCTTCGGCGTCTTCTGGTTTCAAAAAACTTAGGGCTGCACACATCCTGATTGACTGTCGGATTTCTTCGTTTTCACGGTATTCTCTCGTTAACCCAATTTCTTGGACCCTCCTCCACAAACATTTTTTCATGTGGAAGAAACAACCGTTGATCTCTGCCTCCGGGAAAACGTCTCGAAGCGCTGAGATTGCCGCAGCTTCAAAATCTACATTAATCTTTTGAGGCTTCCATTCGGGAATCTCATCAAGGATGAGGCGAAACATCCGGACATACGATTCTTTTTTCTTATTTGGCAGCAGAGCAAATGTTACCGGATGCACATTGGTTTCTTCTTGTGTGCTGTCAAAGTCGACATGTATTGTGTAGATTTGAGCAAACTGTTTGCTACAACTCTTGAATGTACCATCCATAAAAAATATTTTTGACGTTTTCATGCTTTCTCGGCCTTTTTCACCGCTGAAAAGTAATATTCTTTGAGCATATGAATCGTCATTCAAAAGAAAATTGCTGCCATCACTCATTCTTAAACAACCTCATCAAGGACAATTTCATCACGCGATTGTGGCTCCCTCTGGTTTCCTCGAGCGACACTTCTGTTTCTTTGCAGTACTCTTCTAACAGTGGAAGTTAATGGCATTTCTGTGACGAAATCATACCCTCTGTTATGAAGATCGCTAAGTTCTTCGGAGTATATCTGAGAAATAGAAATCGAATCCTCTCGTGCCCGCTTCTTTGCCTATAAACAAAGAGAAAACTGACTGTTGCAAGGACATTTTATAAACAATTTTATATGACTTGTGTTTAGGAAGAGACTTCCATCCCTAAGCGCACTTTTCTAACAAGCTTCTCTGGAAATGTATGTTTAAGCCCATTTTCTCTTTAGGCGAGGAACGTTAAATTCGTAACATGTGAATAGGGGAAAAAATTCGTCGGAGGATCGGACCAAGCTGTAGTTCATTAAATATTGATTTTACAGAAAAAATTGTTCTTTTTAAAAATATAGAGCGGAACATTTTACACAAAAACGTCTAAAAACATATTTCAATCAAATCATAAATAAATGACCTGCGCAATAAACAATAGTGCTGTATATACTGCCTATGTGGAGAGAGACGAGGCAGCCGGTGGCACCGTTTTAACACGCGCGCGCTATAAACAAATGCCTATATCTTTTGATCTAATATGGATAATTAAAAAAATCAAAATCTCATTGATTAATAATACCTTAAGGAACAACTTTTGGTTAATTTAAATGAATTTGCTACATTCAGAAATAACATATTATAGTATAATGTTGTCAGATCGAAGTATTTTCGAATTTGTTTACATCGAAACTAACCTTGCAGATTTGCTTCTTTACTTCTAACAGTGCTTCATCTGGCGGCCCACACTGATGGTCTGCAACTTCAAGTACGTCTCCGTTCTTACTTCTCAATCTTCCCTTACATCCCTTTCTTTGCTGCTTCAAACACAACCACGACACAACTCCCTCCGCGTTTTCCCTATGCTTGCGATAACCGTAGCCAAGGTAATGCGCCGATGGCTTTCCCTTATTAGTTAGTACCACTTCCATATTCACAATGAGCTACAGATAATATGAACTTCAGCTAATATATACCGGGAGCGGCTACCTGGCATAAGGGTTGTTTTCGTGGAAATATCTTGCATTTACCGTAATGTAAATTACTAGACGTTGTACCGTAATGTCGCCTGTCAAGTATTTATGGCCTCGTGTTTAACCCTCATCAAGTGTCACGGCAACGCCTTGTACCGTAATGTCGCATGTACCCTTTTGTCGCTGTACCCATTCGTCGTGCTACGCCTCTTTCATATGCCATATAGGACAATAGACGACAGTTGTTCTTACAAGCCTTCTCCACCGTACTATTTCTCCACCGTTTAAGAAACATTTTGTGAATCACTAAACGCAAACAAATGCTAATTTTTTAATATTAAATTTATTCTAATTTATACATAAAGTACTGTACGTGATAAAATTATTTATAACGTTACATAAATGTAATTTAATATAAATGCTGATTTAAATATAAAATTTGTATTTAGGCTACATTGTATTAATATTTATATAAAGTTGTGTTAATATATGTTTATTTTAGACTGTAGTACATTATTGTATTATTATTTTATACTGACATAAGGCATTATACATATTTATATTGAATATAAAATATATGTATAATTTATAAATAAACCAGTTTAATTAAACATACGAATTGTAAACTTCGTGAAAATATTTATTACTTGAAAGCAATAAGACTGGCGGGCATTATTATCAATTAATCATTTTTACTGGGAAAAAATGTTTAATCACACGATTTTTTCATTGATTTATATAGCAACTAGTTACAAACTACCAATCAATTTTGTTCTAATAACTATGTTAGCAGTGTGTAGAATATACTCCGATTGGCGCACTCCTCACTATGGTATACACTTCGTTCATGTATAGATATTTCTTTAAGCACTTCACTTTCCTACACCAATTAAAACGGTTTCTGTTGCTACAATTCCCAAACAAGTCCCCGCATTACAATTCCCAAACAAGTCCCGCATTATCAAGAAATTGTAGTACTTCATTGTTTTGATGTTTATGAAGCCTTTGTTCATATTTATCTGCAACCATAACAGTTTTCACATCAGTAACCATAGGATTTCAGGTCTCGATGGATGTCATCGTTCCTTACATACCACGGTGCATCAACAGTACTGCGAAGCACTTTATTTTGAGAAGTTTGGATTATTTTGATGTTGGATTTCTTTGTGCAATCCCAAAATTGCGCACCGTAAACCCACATCGGTTTCGAAACGATAACAATTTATTATGCAGTGACAGTTCATGGTGTCTTCCAAGTACCCAACACATTTTGTACAGTTCATGGTGTCTTCCAAGTAGCCAACACATTTTGTAAGTTCATAGTGTCTTCCAAGTAGCCAACACATTTTGTACAGATCATGGTGTCTTCCAAGTAGCCAACACATTTTGTACAGTTCATGGTGTCTTCCAAGTATTCAACACATTTTGTACAGTTCATGGTGTCTTCCAAGTAGCCAACACTTTTTGTTGAACGTTCCTAACGTTTTTCTTGACATGTTCTTCCATCTACGCTTAGCATGCAGAGTGATGCCCAAATGCTTAGCCGAATTTGCATGTGGAATTATTTGATGAGTGACTAAAATAGGTAAGTGCTCTATTTTCCTATTGGTGAAGTTGGTGAGTAGATTTTGTCTCATTCAGTTTAATACGCCATTTTTTTGTTTCCATCTAGTGAGATTATTAACTGCTATCTGTAGACTGTTTGTAAATCACACTATAAATGACACTAAATAAATAATAAAGGGCTCAGACAAGGCTGTAGTACGTCGCCGATACCCTGATACTGCCTTAACAGAATATATTTGGGAAATGGGAATTCCAGTTGGCAACATTACACTTTATGCCGATGACCAAGTCATACTAGCACAGGCAGGATTTGGAAGATTTGGAATGTATATCAAAAATCGCCAGGAAGAATATACGAAATGGGATTTGACTATTTGTAAGTAGACAACGGTATAATCATCAAAGGATGCGCAGATTTTATAACATAGGTAAAAATTTTGATAAAACTGGAACATGCGAGGAAATAATCAATACGGGAATCAGCAATGCTATCAAAATCATAGCTACTTGAATTCTGTACTTTGCAGAAAATATAAGAACGAAGACCAAGAAGCATATTTACGAAACAGTAATGTAACATAAAGCACATTAATGTACTGTTGTGAAATGTGACAAGTAAATAAGAAAATGAAGAGAAAACAAGTAGTCCACAGAAATGGACTTCCTCGGACAATCGGTTAAAAATCCAGACTAGAACTAGAAATCAAGACATCCGACAACAGATTGACAATAAAAAACAACAATGAAAGATGATAGGCCTAAAAATTATTATGCAGTAGGCATAAGTACCAACAGATAATAAAAAAAGAGAACGCCCTCGAGCCTTGTGGGAAACGGGGAATCATCGAAGTCATAGACAGATGTTAAAGCGAGAGAGAGAGAGAGAGAGTGAGAGATAGAGAGAAGATTGGAGAATGTGGAGGCTGAGCCGGAAGCCGATGTGGATGATGTTAAGAATTGTATATTTAATCAAACATGTGATTTATTACACTGTCTGTGGAGTTGTTTTGCTTTCACCTTGAAGGTCATCGTATCCTGTCAGCCACGTAACAGTATTTACCGTCTTGTTTAAATATTTTCGTGTGTCTTTTTTGTACAGATGATTTTCATAGCTTTCTGTTTAACTAATATATCGTTCATGTTCCTTATTCCTTGTATAGTAGGAATTACTTTTGTACCCTTAGCGGTCAGTTCGTTACTGTTAGAGGAGAGCCATCAGTGAAAGTGGTACTATTCCTACAGATCCAATCAACTTCGAAAGCTCCCAAAGAACCTTTACGAAGTGGTTAAAGATTAGAATTGAGTGAAAGCGTCCCCAACTCTACTTGGACAGCTGAATGACACTTTTTCCATCACGTGTTTACTTATTGCCCCGTTAATTAAGGTATAATTTATTCCTTGTATGGCATATGTTCCACTTACTTTACAATCGTATCAAGTCATTATCAAACCTTTTTAATTATCTGAGTTATTATTTCATTCAACAACTTTGTAATGGAATAAATTCTTGTATTAAACTCTTACACCATCTGCCGTCTTTAGTGTCTCCTAAATTACAGTTTCCGTACGACCGGTTGTTCCCCGGATATTCCAGGTTTAGTATTTGTCTGATATTTTTTCAAATATCTGTCCTCCCCCCCAAAAAAATTACAAATAGTATACATGCAATAGTATTAATGGCATTGAGTCAATTCTAACTTATTCAGAACTAATAACTAATCTCTAAGGACTCGTATCAATATAGCAGTGGAAGAGTTTAAAAAAGAATAAGATAATAAGCAAGTAGAGTCAAGCAGTTAAAAGAAATGGACATCTATTTTCATTTTACTAGAAGGCTGCGTGTCGTACAAAATTATATAGAAATTGATTGAGTCTTCATGTGCCTTCCAGGTATATCTGCTCCCGTCCAGACAGTTTTCTCGATAATTAATATTATTTGATCGTCTGATCGAGGAAAATTTACAGGTATCTACTGCCATAGAATTTGCAAATATTAAATGTAACTGCAGACTGAAATGTAGTCTACTAACAGTTATAACGTAATTAAATCAAACAAAAATGTTTTGAACAAATTAGTATCCGGTTCAAACTATACATTAAAATATTCCGAGATGAAAGTTAAAATGAAAACAACAATTTCGGTGCTAGTGGTTTGAAATATAACTCCAAAGAAATGCTGTAATTGTGATAAAAGGGATGAAAATTATTTAATGTCCAAATGACTAATCAGAAGTATCATTATTATTAAAAGTTAACTTAAACACAGTTTTTATTATTAAATTTAAATTTATCAAGTATTAAAAATAATAACTCAGTTAATTATTTATTACCAAAGGTTATGAAACATATGACAAATCGTATTAACTAAAGGTATAGATTTTTCTTTTCTGTGTATTTATCAGCTTAAAAAAAAAAAACAGTTATCGTACATTTTTACAAATTGATATTGACAATAAAGGAAAGTCGTTTTTTGGAAAACATTAACGAGCATCGAAAAATTAGGCTATCTTCTTTTCTGAGTTTTCAAAGTGAATGTCCTCAGTTTGGATGAAAAAATATGGTAACCCTGCGTAAATCAATTAGGTGCTTTTACTTTTCCTCAAATTAATTACAGTTTCTTAATCAGAAAAGACACAATTCTGATATTTTCTCTCAAAAATTCGTTTTGCCTCATTGTTAAACTATTCAGGCTATTCCCTTAATAAAATGAACAGTGTCCTAACGATTTCAGGGTTATCTGAAATCCGAAGAAAATGTGAAGATTGTACGTATTCTGAAGTCATATTCTGCTGATTGCCTTCTCCTAACCGTACCTCTCCAGTCATGTCAGTACTAATCCAGTACTTTCCTTACCAATTCTGCCTTTAATCTTCCTGTCTAGCATAGTAGTCATATTGCTGTTATGCCTAATTAACTGCCCCAACCATCGAAGTTTCTTACACCCATTTTTTACACCATTCAACCTGACACCCATTACGACAAAGTGTTGGTGGAACGGTTTCTGTTGGAACGAGATGGTAATTGTCGTAAAGCATGAATACAAACATCTAGTTCTTGTCATATAGTAATTTATTCATCATAATCCGATTGTATTATCATATTTCTGATATTAAAAGTCAAAGTGTAATGTAATGTCAATATCTGATGCCTGTAGTTCACTTGTGAATAGTATAAATTGACCCGATAATGTGGGTTTGCTTATAATAACATAGAATTTACTGTTCAGCAATAAATGTCACCTCAAAATGTTTAATATAGTCTAATTCAGAATTCTACCGAAGCAAATGTCTGTTATTTTTGGTAGACGTGGTAAACATTATAACACTACTGTGTTCGATGTAGACACACGTGGTAATTATTTAAACGAACTTAAAATGAGTGGAACTAGTTATGACTTGATAATGTCTGTCCCATAACAATATGTAATTTTCGCTAATTGTTTGTTAAATTACATTCCAGAATGTTGGCCTACTTAGTTAATAGTCATTGTAAGAGGCATAATTTTTGCTGCCGAAAATTGTATATTAGCGAATAATACGTTACGACCCATGTACCGTTAGTCTTCCGTTGGTTTTCCGTTTTTCCAATCTTTTGTGTCTAGATGATGTTAGTTGTACGGTGATCTCTCGATTGTAGCAATCCCACTACGGTTTACACTTTAATAAGAACTAAAATATTCGAATAATAATTTTTATTTGTAATATTTTAAGTTATTTATTTTATGTACACTTTAAGTTGTTTTTTAATATTTACGCAAATAAATAATACACGCCCCCCTCCCACACACACACACACACACACACACATAGAGAGAGAGAGGGAGACAATGAACTTTGTACTTAATAAATATACAAATGAATATTTGTTGATAACCTTCAAATAATTTAAGGAAGCCATTGTTTAATAGTAACGTACCGGTTAAAAAACAGAATTACATGGAAACATGCTTACTTTAAGTTACCCTTATTAACTAATTAAACGAAATACTCAAAGAAAAAATGAGGTTTTATTACTTTATGATGTTTTAAAGATCGCATAGTTAAACATTTCGATATTTATTTCAATTTTGTAAATGAAACATGAGGGTTTTCTTCTTTTTAAACATATTGCTATAGATAACTATATTAAATTAGAAAGTTAATGTTTTGTAAAATGTTCCCTTTATTCGTGGAAGCTTCATATCAATGTAATTTTTAATATATAATCTGCGCGCGCGCGCGTGTGTGTGATGTCAAGTATCAAAAAGTAAAATGCAAACGCAAAGCAAAACAAAATTCATTGCTTGCCTGTGTTGTTGATCTCGGGGTTGTACGTTCTAGCAAAGCACTTTAGGATAACCGTGCCTGCAAATCTTGAATCTCCCTCAGTTTGCCTAACGTAATAAAACCAAATTGTAATTATCTTTAATTTCACAACCAGTCTTGTGAGTTGAGCAGAAACTCAAAGCCTTTGGATCGCTTTTCGCTAGAGTACCGGAACCGACAACTCGAATGCGAAGAGTTTGTACAAATTCCGGACCCAACTCCGACCCAGGCCCAACCTATGTTCGTATGTACGGAACTGTGTGTGTGTGTGTGTGTGTGTGTGTGTGTGTGTGTGTGTGTTTAGTGCTACGGTTATTTTGTTTTGTCACATTAAAAGGAATAGTGTTTTAGTTACTTGACAGTATGTGTGAATTGTTACATTTGCCGGATATGTGTAATAAACATTATTTGACTTTTTTAAAAGTGTATTAATGTTATTTTTCGTTCATTAGACTTAATTCCTGTAGTTGGTTTATCCTTCGTCTGGACTATTTGGCCTACTCATAGAAATGAATAGATAGAAATCCTTGTGTTGTGTGTTGCCTGGGCTTTTCCTTTTGAATTATAAGTTTTTCTATATGTTCTTTATCTGGCCTCACACACTGATTCGCTTTAGGGTCTTTTGCGTTATACGACCACAAAGCATTGGCATTGGCATTTTGTTCATCTTTCATTAAACTGAGTATAGTTCTCAGAATTTGCTATCTCTGTTTACTGATTAGTTAAAATGATATTCTCTCATTTACAGACTGTCGTACACTATACAAGAATAATTATAAGTTATCTTATCGCTCCACCGTCTGTAGTTGTAGGTCATTCCTGTCTTGTCGGTGCGTTCAGCAACATGTCTTTATTTCATTTAGTGCGGGAAATAAGTAGTAATGAGAAGGGAGTGCAGTTTTTGAAGGACAAAGGTGTTTTACACAAAAGACGATACTGTGATGAACTTTCCAGTTCGTGAAATTAGGTTAGGTTAGGTTAGGTGTTTTTGGTGTATAAAATTTGTGTTTTTGATGAATAAAATATAAAACTACTTCAAAGTCTTCTATGCAGACTTACATCATTATTTTCACACACTCACACACAGAGGCGAGACTGGACGCAGCTTTTAACTAATCAGTAAACAGAGATAGCAAATTCTGAGAACTATACTCAGTTTAATGAAAGATGAACAAAATACCAATGCCAATGCTTTGTGGTCGTATAACGCAAAAGACCCTAGCTTTATTTAATTGAAAGCAGTCTGCGTTGGATATTTAGTTTATGGGTATTGATAAATGTTGTTCGTCTTGCTTTCCAAGAAATTCTGAGTAGGCTAATACCTGCAGTATACTTATGTTGTATCAACTTTCCTTCTCTCATTCCAGAATTCATATCGTATGTAGTGATATGTAAGACCAGATAGGGGACTCGTTTCGTTCGGTATACCAGCAAGGTACTGTGGCCACTGCGACAAATTAATTATTATCCAAAGATGCTATCCTAAGTGTTCATCGTCCATTTCTCCCAGCATCACTGACTCATTCCGTGAGCCCGTCCACTCATCTCATAGGTTTATTGTCAACAGTAAACCCAGAAGTGCTAAGCGACCCAGTCGTACAAAACTCGGTCAGTTACGACCGAGGTGTAAATTTGAAACCGGTAAATCGATTGCGATCGGTAAATTGCGATTCCGTCAGCTGCATGTGAAATGATGAAGGCTCACGCTTGGAACGGGTGTTTCCAATATTTATGTCCTGTTGCGACCAATCAACTGTCTCTGTCCATATTTTGCATATTTACACTCCGAATACTGAACCCATGTGTGACATACCTCTGTGCTGCCCTCGCTTGCCCTACATAGGCATCGAAACGGCGCCTTATTGATTTGCGGGTACTAAAATATCAATCATGTGTCACAGAAATCGAAGCATTAGATCGCAACGCTTGGCCCCTTAACGAGGAAGAATTGTATTTGAATTTTCATAATTACGAAGAGCTGCCACGCTCTTCCCTACTGGTCTGTAGCTGGGCAAAACTGGTGCCCTATTATACTTGAGTAAAATAACTTTATTATGTATCTAATCACAAAATGCTGTTGAACAAATTCAATCAAACTTTCGTTATAATCACTTTTAATAAAGCTTTACCATCGTTTTCAAATTAATAGTGTAAAACAAGTCTCCTATTCGCGTAGCCGCCTTTGTTCGTTTCCACACGAACCTTAACGTGAATCTAATGTATGACGTAACATTGTATGATGTATTGACGGTAACAGAAAAAATATATTAATCTTGATATGTAATTGACTTAATATACATGGAGTTTTTCCCAGTGTGATAGAAGCTGCCACATTAATTCGTTGGTCCCTGCCCACAGACATTACCGGATTTGACCACTGTTTGGTCATTTGGTCATCTTCCTCCCCCGCAAATTGAAAAGCCTTTCTTCTGAAAAGCATTCACACATATTGCTGAATTTTTCACGTTTTAGAATCGTATATGGTGAAATCACATAATCTTAAAATGATATATTTTGTTGAAATAGAATTAGTAACATACCTCGCCCATTCCCATGCGGGTGAAACTGCAATATGTATAAAATCAGAATTTACATAAAATGTTGCAAAAAATAGAAAAAATATTATCGATTGTAGTAACGAACAGTAAATATTTTAATTATCTGTGACTATACAATAGATTCGACAGGGATATGTATGGAGATAATTCGCGCGCGCGTGTTTGTACAAAAATCAAGAAACCATTGTTTCCACGTATTGGAAACAGTACAAAAATAGAGAGCTTTGTGTTGTAGTAACTGAGATACGATGTTTTCGTGAATTCGTGATTCATATATTTTCTAATGTTATACAGTAAAAAAATAAATAAATTAGCAGAAACCCGTACATTACAGTAAAAATAGATTATAGAAGTTTACTTTATTCGCGGTGCAAAAAAGAGAATATAAAAGAATTTTCATTGTAAATTATATTCTGCTAGGATAATGGCTTCACGAAGATTTGAAAATAGCAGCAAGAGTTAACGCATTGTTTTAAAGAAAATACAAATATCAAATATTTAATTTTAATAATTTTTAAGTTTAAGGTACCGTAATGATTATTTTATTGTTACTCTCCTGACATTCGCATTACTTAATTCTATTCAAATTGTTATATACATTTTGTAAACTAAGAAATTTTAACAGGAATTAGTTATTTTTAGCACATTTTAATATTTACATATCGTTTCTTGGTAGTCTCTTTTTCTTTTTCGCGTTTTTACCCTTGTAAGCCTATGTACAGGAAGAACAGGAAGGCTATGTAGGCCTACAGGAAGAACAAGCCGAATGTGTATGCTACGAAACCTTGAAGTTTCTGTTACGATTTGATTGCCTTGACTACACGCCAAATATGAATCGAGTAAACCATCTGCTGTGAATAAGGCTTAATTCTCTTTTTACCTGGTTTTGCGGAATAAAAGCATAGGTTACGTATGTTCACATCTGATATGGATAAGCAACTACTTAGGCTTAGTCTTGATAACGTGAAAGCTGATCACATTTAACGTCTGCGGGTGAATAGCCAACAAAGTAAACAGTAAATGTGTGTGTGTGTGTGTGTGTGTGTGTGTGAGAGAGAGAGAGAGAGAGAGAGAGAGTTCACAAGAGCCAGTTTTTACGTTTTTATTACGATCATAAAGGCGGCATATTTTTCTATTAAATTCATTGAACAAATTTTGTGTATTTACAGTAGGCACTCTGTACTGTAAATATGGATTGTCATTTTCCTTGCAGCAATTATTATTATAATTATTATTTTAATAAAAAACCTCGATTCAACAAATAAAACATAGTTCACAGTATAAGATATATTTTATCTTGTTTACCTTCGTCTCGCGGATCCACGGGGTTAGTTACATTCACCACTACAGTGACTTAACTTCACTAACATAATTGTCTGTCTTCATTTTTTTATTTTTGAATAAGTTACAAAAATAATTTTTCAGAAATTTATTATATATTTAAAGAATTTATTATCGACATGTGTAGTGCAACTTTAAATATACGGAAAATGTATATACAATTTTGAAGTTTTTAAAAAATTTAATTAGAAGCAGTCTGAGTTTTCTCCATGCGTAAACGCTTTTCAAATAATTTAGTCAGTTAGAGATTCGTTGCTTTATGTATATAGGCTACGATACATTTAATGAAAGGGTATCTAAAACACTGTGTATACGCGTGAATCCTTACATAAACGAACAATACAAAGTAACCAGTTTACCACACAGCATTTGCCCAAACTGTTTAAAAAAATAGTGTTATTAATATTTTTGTTAACGTCATTAAATTTTTTCAAACAATACGAGGCACTGAAGTTTTGTATCACAAAACAAAACGCGTGCATATTGTGAGATTTCAGTTCCAATTTTAATTCTTTCTTCCTCGAAAAAAAGTAGTGGAATAATTGAGGATTTGTCGTTGCGATTTTACGAAAATGTATATTGTCTACTCTTGTAGGTTTTTTAAATTACATACCGGACCGTACGTACACAACCGAAGGAATTTGTGTGTGTGTGGGGGGGGGGAGCATAATGAGGGTATACACACAGTAGGATTACACACTACCGGTACTGTAGCTATGTGATAATGTTTCTCGAAATCTCATACAATACATGAATCATTTCGTTTGTGTGAACATATGGAGAACTTGCTTGCGTAATTCGAATATCCTAGAAACGAATGGATTAGTCACGTGTTCACAGAATGCTGTGAGAAAACTGAACACATACCGTAGCGTGACGCTAGAATAAATATTTTGTTGCTTCTTTTTCGTTTCCTGTTGATGCACAGGTTATTATTACTCGCACGCCTGTATGCAATTAAGGTATTAAATACTTTATAATTTGTTGGCTGTCCGGTTATTTTTCTAAAAATGTGCAACATTATTATTTTCAGAGTTGAGCCAACAGAATATTGATGCGGTACCTTATACAGTATTAAGTGTACTGCATAATGCAACACAAACAAGACGGGATTCAGTTACCGTTGGCAGTCCCGTGAGTGAACGCATGCTTCCTGATTGATGACGCATATTTCTTTCAGACGTATGAAAGATGGAAACTATTACGTTTATATGGTAACAGTATTTGTCCCACACTGTCCGGTACGTGTGTGCGGACAATACAAACCGGTTCCCCGTAGCCGCCCAGTTGGTTAAGGTCAAAAGTAGCAGCTAACGTGCTGCTATAGTAGCTTAAATCTTCTGTACTCAAAAAGAGTGACAAAATTTACTTGTCAGGGTGGCTTGAAAACGAGCTTCCAAAGAAAGGGGAACGATTGCAGAGAAGCCTTGTTACAAAATATTTGGGATTGTTGAACCGTCTACGTGGAATTTGAGTTTCATTATTTATGTTTCCTGAAAAAAAGACTCATTAGTCTGTAAAAAAAAGATTATCAGTCTGTAAATGTACCGCTGTGAGTTACGGTACAACATTAACAGAGCAGACCGTGAGTTTATGTTTGACCGCATAATGCGTATACTATTATGTTATGTTACCTTTTATATATATATATATATATATATATATATATATATATATATATATATATATAATGTTATCGTACCAAACCTTCGTTATTAATCAATTATTTCAGTATTTTGAGTTGATATTAATTTCCATGTGTTTTAATAAGTTTTTCCTTTAAGGAAAATATTATGTTACCTACACTAACGCGATTAAATTTAATTTATGAAGTTTTCTTCTATATTGTTTTATAAATTTTATATCGGAAATATTTTCCTTTAATAAATCCGTTAATGCTGTAACAAAGACCACTAAAATTTTTGATCGAATGTGTGAACAGTATTGTGTGTGTCACACTCATAACAGGCTTAAGTAGTAGGTAACCTTGGACGGACAATTTGCTAATGCCAGAGCAAGGCATTCCTGTAGGCTGTATCCGGCTGTCCCCTCTACGAGACTACATAGTTCATATGACAATTGGCACCTATTGACGCGGCACACCCCTTCACTTTTCTGCGTACTGAGGCTCTAAGTATTGTAATAATTAATTTTAAACTTTAATATAGAATATTTGAGGTTACTCAGAAGAAGTAAGGAGACACATATTGGTATGTGAATTACTCGGTGAGATTATGGAAGGAGAACAGCATGGCATTGCTCTTCTCTGTATTTTAATGAAGAAAGTTGTGTTAGTGGTTATAATCACAAACATAATTATCACTGTTGCACACCACTACAGAGAAATTATTCCGATTAGCGCTTTCAAGCTTTACAGCACATCGTCAGATCGAAATAATTTGGGAAGGAGGCATAGAAGAAGTGCATGCGTTTATAAATGAGGTAAATAATAAGGATAAAAACTTACAGTTTAAAGAAGAGATAGGAGGTAAGAAAATAAATTATTTAGATTTAAACATAGAAATTAAAAATAATGAAAAACTACAGTTTCGGATATTTAGGAAAGAATCGTATTCTGATATAATTATATCAAGAGAGTCTTGCTGCCACCCTTATAGATATAAAATGGCGGCAATTAATTCATTTTGTTATAGAGCTCAGAAGTGTTTAAAAGAGACAGAGTCAAAAGATAGGGAGTTAAAAACGATAAAGGGAATTGTAAGAAATAATAACAATAACACCAATATAGTGGATAAAGTTATGAAAAGAATTAATATACAGAAAGCTAAAATAGAACCAGAACAAAAGAATTATGCAGGGTCATTGACATACATAGGATCACATACTAGAAAAATTATAAAATGTTTTAATAAACACGGAGTAGATATAGCTATTAAAAAATGTGAAATGGTATTTGATAAGATAAAATTCGATATTATAATAAGATATTTTTTTAAGAAAAAATCCCAGTATTACAGAGAAGCAGAATTTATAAATTAAAATGTAAAGACTGCAACAAAGTGTACCTAGGTGAGACAGGACGGAAATTCGTATGCAGGTTGTCTGACCACAAATGTGGAGAAGGTAATAGAACAACGAATTCGTTATATGCAAGACATTTCATAGAAGAAAACCATAGGTTTGTTAATCCTTTGGAAGAGTATGAAATTGTAAAAGTAGTAAATAACACAGTTGAAAGGAAGCTTAGGGAGGAGTTAGAAATATTGAAAGAAAGAGAAACAGGGTTAGACAATTTAATGAATACGAAAACTAAATTTGATAATGAAGAAATATTTTATAATATAATTAAAAAGTAAAAGATAGAGGGCGGATAGAGAAGATTAAGAATTAAATTGCATAGGACTAATTGGATGTTTTTAAAATAAGGGTGAGTGACAGCGCCCACAAGTGTGAATGAGAAAGGCGGTACAGAGTTAGGTTTAAAAGGAATGTACACACACAACACATAAACACAAGGAATGTGCTAGAAAAATATGTAACTGTCCTGATGGGGGGGGGGGGGGGACAGGGCTCAGAGGTTGGAGGGGATAGTTGAATTATAGCTTGTTGTGTATGGTCAGGGGGGGTGGAGGTGTGAAGGGTTTGGTTTACATCTGCTTATTTCTGATCTGACGATGAGCTGAGAAGCTTGAAAGCACTAATCGGAATAACTTTTCTGTAGCGGTGTGCAACAGTGATAATTCTGTTTGCTTCTCTGTATTGTAGAAGAGACGTGGACACAACATGGACAAGTGATGTTGACAACATATACTTCACGTTCCTTTGGAGGCCTTCTAACAGTGCCTATTAGAGGAATTAACATTAAATGTCCATTATTTTCAACTTTAATACACAACTCTTCAGTTATTGTGGGTCAGTCGTGAGAAGAGAAGATGAAGTAGATAATTTACAGTAAAAGGACAGGTTGCATGAAAAGGTTAAGAGATCACTTACCAAGGGTCAGCTGAATTGATTAAAACATCTAACATATTTGACTGCACACACGGCTCTATATACATTGTGTAAAAGCAAACAATTGATCAGACCATCCAGTCATAAAGCCATAGGCGTGAAGTATTGTGACTAGTGAGAACAATATACATCTCATTATGAGCCTTAACCTTTCTCTGAGAAATGTTGCCATTAGATATAACCCAACAGCTGTCTTTCTGGCACCTAGCTTTTATAAGTAATCTCCAAAACCATTTACCCATTTTAAATCAGAGTCTGCCTATTTCTGTTTGCCTGTCTAGATTTGTCACCACATTTTTTAATGATAAATATATTGTTGATGTGATGACTTGTTTTATGTAGTGATGACTATTATTATAATATAGTGATGACTATAAAAAGTAGATTGAAAGACCAGATAGAGGAGGACCTCGGAAAGCTGAACATAAGAAACTGGAAAGCCAAGGCATGCAATAGGGAGAAATTGAATCGACTCTTGGAGCAGGCCAAGACCCACCAAGGGTTGTAGAGCCATGGTTGATTGATTGATTACTATAAAATAAACGGAAAAGTAAACTAGTTTATAGTGATGACTATAAGAATTGTTTATTATAGTGATGACTTGATGTATATACTTTGTAGAGCTCTTAGTTAAATCTTATTTGCCACTAGCTGTTATTATAAATGTTATCTAAGATCGTCCTCTAAAATGTGTCAATCATCTCTTCAGTTTTATGAATTTTGCTTGAACATTTGAGGTTTATAAAATATTTATGAAACTCTAATCTTTTACAGTCCAAGCACTCCATTTCACTTTTTATCGACTCTGTCTTCTATCCTTTGTGTCGACTTTTTCTCCATTTGTTTCTTCCTCTGACGTCTGTGGTTTGTTTGGTCTATCTTGTAAGCTCTGTTTCTTACTGTCACTATTTCATATCATCTCTCTCTCTCTCTCTCTCTCCTCTCTAACACACACACACACATTTTCTTATTTTACTCAACTTGTTGAAAGCCATATTAGCTACCATAAAAACTTTATTATTCCTATTGCAGGAGTGTTTGAACCTCTGACAATTGCATGTAACATTTGGATGTCTTATGGTATGACTGGAAACATCAAATTGTGAGCAAAAGAACATTAACAGTCATATTCCAATATAGCACTTACCCAGTAACTTCCCATTTAATATCTTTAAAGCAGAAGGTTCTATGTTTGATAAGATTTAAATTAAAAAATCATACTTACAAATTTTTGAAATTCCATTTTGAAAATTGTAGGAAGATACAAAAACTTATAGGTAATTTAAAACTTGCATGTTTCATGAAAATCATCAGGTCCATTTTGGAGTATCACAAGGTGGAGACCACACTTTAAACATGTAACGCAAATTTTAAAGAAAATTTGTTTGTGTAAGGGAACACAGTAGCAAGTGTCTGCTGTCAACGTAACGATGACATACGTAGGAGCTGTAACATGTGTAGTTCGGACAATGGCACGTGAAATCCATTAGCAACGGGAAGGCATTGTGTTAGAAAGACAATATATCTGTAATAGCAGCTGTTCATTTAAGGGAATTGCGTGTGGCGAGCTGAACTACCAGAAAAACAAGAGAGTGCGTATCACAGATGTATTACTAAGAAAAATTAACAGAAAAGACAGAAGGAGGCGACACAAGAAATGACAAGCCACGTGTGTGAACTTAGCACCAAAACGCAGCTGTAGATTGTTCACAATGGACGAAAGGGCTCGTACAGATATTGTATGAATAGAGACCATACTCGGTGAGCAATTAACAAGCAGCGGGAAGCATGTTTACCAGAGAGTGTTACAGCTAAGTAGAAAAACTGCAGCGCAGATGTGCCAGTCGTAAGTGATACCAAGAAACGACGACACCAGCGTGTGAACGAAAAAGAGGATGTAAGAAGACAATACTAGAACTGGTCACGATTAGGGAGAGATACACATGTTAAACTAAAAGGCAGCTGTGAAACAAGACAACGATTAGGAGAAATCTGTCTGAAAGGAATGTACAAAAGACAATCGAGTTGATGGACAGGCATAAAAATTGGTCTTCCACCTCAGACATGGGTGGAGCCAACAAGAAGATGTAAGGGTAGAGGCTAGAGAACCAAAGAAGCCTATCAGAAACCAGAGTTTAGTGAAGGCGTTTCTCCAGAAGAGGTTGCTAAGGAGACGAGGATGAAGAACTACTGAGAACTATGTCAGAAGACAAGCCATGGGTTTAGGGAGGAGTTTTCGTAGGAAAAGGGATGAAAAGCAATGGAAACGAAGAAGGTGGGAAGAAGAGAGTCTTGAGCAGAAAAGTTGGGAGGATTCGATATATAAAAATAAGTGTTGACTGCGATCGGGAGTCTTAATATACTTGCGAGTGGTAGAAGTCTGAATATAACGTTGAACGAGAGTCATAACATAGCCACGATCGAGAGTCTTGAGATAGTGTTGGACATGTCGGAGTATAACTTTGAAAAGAGACTTAGTTTTTTTTTCGAGAGTTTGTATACTAAGAAGTTAAGTAAAGACGCTTGGAAGTTTTGACGGAGTGTTTAATTAAAGACATAGTGTTGAAATCGAGAGAGAGAGAGAGAGAGAGAGTCGGAAGTATGAACTAAATATGATGATTGTGTGAAAAACTAATATAACTGTTAACGCTAATTAAACAAAGTCAGATGTCGTGGTAATAAAGTTAGTCCGCGAAGGAACTGTGATGACTAATTAAAGTAACAAACAATCTGTATTGATCAACAAATTGTTAAAGTACTAATAATATGCAAACGAAACATAAATATAAATAATTCGGAGCTAAAGTGATGTTATCAACTAACATGTGTTAAAATCTAATTTTAAATAACGAGAGTTAACAAAAGAACTATTAATGTTGGAGTGTGAGATACAAGGTGAAGTGTAAAAAGTGTCATTCACAAGATGATTAGTGCATCAACCAGAGCATCATTGATCCTGGAGAGAGAGAGAGAGAGTGGAGACCATCGCAGATTAATGCCAAAGATTTATGGATTACATACCCACAGTAAAGAATTTATGCATAACTGATGTTTAGTAAAAAACACTGTCTGTCTCTCTAAAAGAACACACTTATGATATTTAAAGAGAAATCATATCTAAACGTATTCATGTTAAATTTGTATGAACAACCTTTAAAAGATGAACTCAGATATCTATAAAATTATGAATCCATTTGTTGAGATAAATTTTATGTAGAGTAAGAAATCATAATTATGATTATTAATATTTAAGTTAATGAAAAATTTGTACAATTCATTGCCAAAAGACATTATCACACCTTTAGTCTTTAATATAGCTTAAAGTTGATTATTTTTTACCTTAACTATTTGTTACTCTTTCAAACCCTGAGCTCTCATAATAGATTGAATAATTATGGAAGTCAATAATAATTTATATTATAATGTACTGTTTAATATTATAAGGTAAATGTTATGTTTAGATCTCATGAAGTGGTATCATTGGCAAAAGATATGAATAAATAATCTTAGTATCGTAAAATTTGGTGTACACTTTGACTTATTTGAAAATCACCTAAGATAGGATACAACTGATCCTTATTATTAAAGATTAACTTATTTCATAACATAAAAGAAATTAAAACAACTTCAGTAGAATTCATTATAACTTCAATTACTGCGGGTGGAGTAAAATCATACATAATTAATTAACATCACATATAGTTAGTATATGTTAGTATATTCACATTAATTAAAGTGAATATAACGTTAAATTTGCACCACAACTGGTGGGGCTTAAAAATTATAGTTATATTTGGTGCTCCAATCGCGGGGCATCATAAATTACAACACATTAAGAGGCAACGTTAAAAAATAACGTTGTAAACATTAGATTTGAGTGAATGATTACAATGTTTGTAAAGGCCAACTAATCATTTGCTATAAGTTGTATTCAAGCACTATTAAGAATATTGTATTTTTCAAACACTCTTCCTGATCTAATATTAATATCAGTTAACTTCCTATAGCTTTATGCAGTACTTCCTCACTTACAGTAGTAAGACTTTGGCCTACTACATTAAAATTTGTACTAGAAAAAATTATGAAATCACTTCCGAAAATGTAGTAATGGATCCAGTTAACTGCCTGATTTATTTTAGCCAAATATTATCCAACATAGACATAAACACGTTTTATATCAAAATCCAGTATAAAATAAAAACTTGAGCCAGTTAAACATTGCTCAAAATTTATCCAATTCTTTCATGCCAACTTCTGCCATTTTCTTTCCCTATAACTACATACGACTGCATTAGTTGTATGGCCATTTATGCTCAAACAAAAATTTATCATCACTTCACAACTTACTTCAGTTTTTCATTCTTCACTTGGTAATTTGTTTCAATCATTCTTCACCTTTGCTTTATAATTTAAATACCTTTTGTTAAGATTTTCTCATACTGTACATCTGCTTATCATCAGCATTCTTCAGTACACAGTTTAATGATAAGGCCTTGCATATAAAATGATATTCTATAATGCTCCAGTAGTTAATTGCTGTTATAATGTGGAAAATATGTTACCTATATGTAAATTGTGCTTATAGGTATTTCAAATACTGAATACTTGAAACACGGTGCTTCAGACTAAAACAGTTATTATTAAGTAGTTTGTGTTGATCACTTAGATGTTATATATAATGTGTCACATTATATATGTTTGTATATTTTAATGTACCATAAAGTGTATTCTTCAGTCATTGATGTATACATCTGTGCATTGTTTATAGCAATATTTACAGAATTAATGAACCCTCACAGCAAACTGGAATATTCTGACTGAACTTCAGTAGTACCTTATTTTCTTCCTTAGGTACCATGTACCTTCCTTATTTTCTTTAACACAAGTTTAACAGAACTGTAACTAAAATTTGAAACTAGATTTCATCAATGTGATTATACCGATTTTTTGTAGGTCTTCGGTCAAGCACTGGTGGAGCAGGATTTCACTCCAGCTGTAACAGCCACATGTAAAGCAGGGTTTATGACAATCAAAGTTGCAACTAATCAGAGTTTTGTTGGTAAGTGTTACAACTAAAACTCTAAAAATCTATTAATTACTTAGAAAATATTAACACAAATTACAAAACATTAAAGAATATCCATACAAAAATAATAGAAGCAAATTTTTATGAACCGATTTATTCAGTACTTTTGTGATTTATTTACAGGAGCTGTTCATGGACGTGATTACAGAACACCTAGTTGCATATCATATGGCAATGGCACTTCTGTCACAACTTTAATAATCAACCTGTTTACCCATGTTGGCTCAGCTGACTATTGTGGTGTACTTGTCAATAATGTAAATATTTTGTACTTTCAACTAACAGTGAACACTCATACTACCAGCTTAATTTAGGCTATAAATTACTTGCATGTGCATGGAATATGTCTTATCCGAATTTCCAAATTACACAAGGACATTTAACAAAATTTAAAAATTGGTGTAACAATCTTAGAAGTGAAAGTTTAGTTATTTAAGGATTTAATAACAGTTGACTGATATTTTCTTTTAACTGCACTATATTCAGAATTGTTTTTTTATTATAGTACACATAAACCTTTTACCTATGGGGCTAAGTTTATATGTTCAGCACACTTTGGACTAAGTTTCGTTAAATAAGATTATGGAAAACTGAAGTTAAAAGTTTTCAAATGCAATGATAAATCATAAAACTGATTTTCAAGGTTAATTTGTATTATTAATAGAGTTTTTATTGATTACATATCTGTTAAAAAAAAAGGAAAATAGAAATGCATAAAAATGTTGTTTTTGAAACATCTTGAAACATTATTTAAACTTGGACTTAGGTAGGTAGGTAGTTTTACCACTAACCCCATGATATTTTAATATAATTATTGTGGTGTGGCATTTGCTTATCTTATACATTGAAATTGGACTACATACCGGTATATAACTACATTATATATATATATATATACATACACGTTATGTGTTAGATATAATTGCTAAATATAAAATATTTAGGCTACAGAGCGTTTTATTTTAACTTGAAATCTCGTTGCCCATCTGCTGTACTAAATTATTTTACTGAGGTTGTAAAAATTATATTTTATTTTTGTTCAACAACTTTTATTTTTTACTCTGAAGTAAATTTCTCTGGGAACTCGTGTTTCTAGCTATAAAAGAAAAGATATCCACCATCTAAATTTTCTTTATTGTTTAAACATAAACTAACCATTGTTCCTCATTGTGAAACACAGAAATTTAGTTTTCAAAGCTTTTAATTACATATCTTAAGATACCAATTGGACTTACATAAGAAGAGTTAAGAGATTAATATTTATTATCGATTGGGTATAGCACACTGTGCAAAACTGTGATTATTTCAAAGTGTAGGACAGAAGATAATATCATTTAAATGATAAAAAACTTATTTATAGGCAGTTTTGCATAAAATTCTTTTCCGGAAGGAAAAGAGCATGCTTGAATTTATAACATTACATTGGGTCACAAATGAGACTTGCCTTCAGTGCACTGATTAGCACTTCACTTTAGGTTGAGTTAAATTCTATTAAACTAGGTTATACAGCAACAGTACATCGCTAAATAATCTGAGAAAAAGCTCCCCAAAAGAGTTTGGAGCAGAGATAAAGCTCAAGCTACTTCAGTTGTATGTAACAGAGTAGTCCACTCTGCATATTGTCAAGCACCAGAGGCTGGTTATTATACCACTAGAATACCATTGTGGAACACTAAAATAATATGAGTAGTTGCACCACTCATACACGTACATATAAAAAACATAAAACTATCACTGAAAGTTGCAGGTCCTGTTAAGTGCTATTTCATCACAAACAATAATAACAAAAGTTCATGTTCTTTTGATGTACTCGTAGTAAATAGCAAACACTGAAAAGTGCTGTAGACATTACTTCAGAAAACATCAATAAATGCACAAAAGTAAAGATGCAGGAGGTGGGGTCTTACTTGAAAGCCATCTATTCAGTTACCATAGTATTCAAGGAGAAGGATTTCAGTCAGATTCATGCCAAACAAAATCAGAACACATCTTTACTTCAATAAAAACAAGTTGTCTTTCTTTCATGCTGTAACTTTCCAAGTGAGCTGCTGTGTCATGTATTACAGAAGTCTTCTGTCTCAACAGTTGACTTATTCTCATCTTAGAAGCCTTATTCTTTGTGAATCTACTCATACAGAGTATCAAGTTCACCTTTGTGTATGATACTACACAACATGCTAAAACACTTACTTTGGAGAGAAAAGATTGACAAGATGCAAAGTTTCCACTCAAAATGAATTCTTACCTGACTATAGCTGCCACAATCATGGTGACTGTCTTTCATTTTCTTGGAAAGTAGATCACACTCTGTTTTTGATAGTTATGCTCAATGGTTAGTGACACCAGTGAGAAAGATTACTTATTTGTTGTACTTATTTAAACTACATATTTGTAGATTACTTTGATCCACGTTGTTATGATTATAATAATATGACAAGTTAAATAACTCTGAAAAAAATTAATTAGATTTCTGAAGTACGGAAACAGGAATATAAAATAAATAATAAATGCTCTAACTTTCAAGTATTTATGGTGCATTAATAAATCTATTGTTATTATAAAAATTAACAGTTTCATGGCAAATTAAAAGATTCAAGTTAATCAACAAAAATAATTACAAAATGAATTAAATTATGTGAATTGCATAATTTAGTTATGTATAGGTGTCAAATGAAAATGTTACACAAAATTATGACCACTAGTATATCGGATTTTAATGAAATGAATTGTATTTAGTTTTATAAGAATAGTTTTCTGTTGCAGAAAACTGAAGAAAGGTCACTCCCAATAGCTGTAAGAATTCATAAAACACTGGAGCTAGCAGACGACAAGTTCTACGTAATCACATGTGGCAAAGCTGGATTCAGAAATGCTAGGTAATGTTCAATAAGTAGAACGAAAGACTTTAGTTAGGGAGAATGTCTTTGACTTAGCTAAGTAAAAGAAAGATTTATAACAGAAGCATATTTTTGGTATAGGATAAACATAATATTCATATTACAAGTTAGTGTAATTGTTTAGTTTAATACATGTATTTTTTTTACTATTACATGTAGCCTACACATTTTATAAATGTACGCAAGTTAATTTGCAGGAACAGATTCACATGGATATTTTGCACTGCACTATTAGTTTGCATCACTAATTGTGCAGGAATTATTTCTGTGTAACTTACAGAACTATCAGTAAGGTGTCTGCTTTCATTGTGGTTTTCTTGAAGTGGGCACTAGTTTCTTCATCTTCATCTTTGTCATCTGTCATTAGAAGCTCACAGTTAGAAGCTATGACCCATATCAATATATCTTCATGTTTATAAATCATTTATTTAACATCCAGTAAGCTACTTTTAAATTACTTTTATTTCATTATCCTACTAATATTGTGATGTAAGGTGCTCAGTGAGTAGTGATCTAATGGATAAAATATTCAGTAGTAAGCAGTGGCGGCCGGTGACAATTTGACTGGTAGCGACAATAATAATAATAAAAATAAAATAATAATGTGTTTTGTATTTTATACAAAGTCTACCAAACCTACTGTATTTGAAATTACATTATTTACAAAACACGAAAACACTATCGTCTGAATTTATCAGGTGAACATTGTACAGTATGTGGTTAACATGCACGATAATTAAAGTCCATGCGTCATTCTTTCTTGCTGGCAAACACATCTATAACTTTTTTGTTAAAGTTATCTATTTCATTAATGAATGCCTTTTCACAAGACAGCATGCCCAACGCAGTTAACCTTTCTTCCTTCATTGTGTTTCTGAGGAAATTCTTTATTCGTTTCATCATGGAGAAACACCTCTCTGCATCTGATGTCAACATAGGCATAGTAATCAACAACTTTAAAAGCTTAACTGTTTCATCGAAAGTGTCACACGATTCATCATCTATAATTAATAACAAGAAAGATATCGCGCCAGAAACGTTTCTCAATTTGGGTCTACAATAGCACACTTGAAGTTCGCTTTTCAATTTCTTTTCTTCTAGAAATGGATATTTTTTAACCATTTCACGAAGGCAATTATCAGGGAACTCTCTTTGGTATTTGTCAAATTCTTCCACTGCAAATAACCTCGTAGCTACAAGATGTTCAATAAATTGAAACCTTGATTCTACTTCCAGGATAATGGTGTCACAGACTTCTAACGCTTGTCTTTTCTTGTCACTACTGCAAACTTCACTTCTTCGTCATTTTAGGGACTTTTCTTCCTTTGTATTTCCTAATTCGGTCTCAACCTCTTGAGTAATGTCGTCAACTTGTTGCCTGACTGCATACTAAGTTGAAAGTTACGCACTTGTTCCCGAACTTTGACAGGATCAGTGCATTTTGTTTGTAGTTGTTTGAAAATGATTTCAACATGAGGCATAACCCTGTTAAAAAATGACAGCCAAAATACAAAATGTTCATCCTTCAGCAATAGCTTGTACGAAGATGCTTGCGTTATTGTTGTCTGTAACATTATGTCGTCTCTGTTTTCAATGATTTCCATAACAGTGATTAAATCTTTGTGGTAATCGTAAACCGTCTTTACTCCGCGAGAATGAAAGTTCCACCTGGTTGTGAACCTTGTGGTAACCTTCTTTGAACAACGGCATCCAGAATTTCAGTCCTTTGTGAGGAATTCAAGAAAAAAGCACAAATTCCAGTCAAATTTGAAAAAAAGATCCGAGCTTCCCGGTTGATTGACCCTGCCTTAGACATGACTAGATTGACTTGATGTGCATAGCAATGTATAAAATTTGCGTACTGATATTTGTCCTGTATTAATTTTTAAACACCATTGAACCTCCCACTCATTACGGATGCGCCGTCGTAACTTTGTGCTACAAGTTTATTCGGATTATTACCAATTAATGGTTCAAGTTCCTCTAAAATACAATTTGAAATAGCGCGCACATCATGGCCTTGGGGATTCAGAAACTTCCAGAACCTTTCTACGGGTCTTCCGCCAATAATGTAGCGCATTAGCATCACTAATTGAAATTGGCAAGAAACATCTGTTGTGTCGTCTGCAATCACTGCTGTATAATCTGCACTGTTGATCTCCTTTGTAACTTCGTCATGGTACACTTTCAGCATACATTCAAGCAAATCATTCTGAATTGTCTTTGATGTACCTGTAAATGCTGATGATTTATTAAGGTGTTCTTTTAATTCGTTATCCAACTGAGCACTAAAGTTTATCAACTCGCGAAAAATCCCCCTGTTTTCCGAGTCTTTGGACTCCTTGTGACCCCTTAATGCTAACTCGAAAGCACCACAAAAACGAATACAATTGATAATTAAATTAAGGATATACCTGTTTTTATTTACTTTCTCATTATGTTTCTCAATTGACTGTTGATAGTGCGAACTTAATTGAGTTTGTATATTTACTTTCCCCAACATAGATAAACTCATTACAGCACTCATATGTTCCTTTGATTTTTCTTGGTTTTTAATTTTGTCATTGAGATGAATAAGATCCGTAACACCGTCCTTTGACCAGGAACAGTCTCCGCGAAAAAGTACACATGGAAAACAGAAAAACGCATTTTTCTCGTCACAGCCACATAACCATTTGTGTTTTTATACACTTCAGGGTTAAATTTCCGCCACCTATCAACTTTGGTACTTTGCTGTTTGTACACTATGTTTAATTTTGGCATGGGCCTACCTAACTTCTTCACTTTCAATTTATCATCGTATGATAGTGTAGAAAACAGAGTCCTGAGGAGAGCGCCTACCGAATTCATTATGCAACACTTAGAAAATCGTATTACGTACTATACACCACGAGGAAAGCCACTCTCAACTGAGCAACGCTGGCTGGGTGACAAGCCTAGCATGTCACATTGAATACCTGTGTTCCGCTTACTCCCTCCTATACGAATGCCAAGGATGCGTGCATACTCCACATTGAAACCAATGCTGCAGCTTAACCCACAGCGTGTGACACTCTGTGGCTGTCACTCGAAAGTGAGCCGTTGCGTTAGTGAGGTTGTTAATGAAATTTACTCCGCTCGTTTACTTTTTTAAACATTGTTATACATATTTTAACAATAAATAACTATTCTCATTTTATTTTCATGCTACTGGGGAGTGACATGTCACCGTGTCTCTGCCCCTACGGCCGCCACTGGTAGTAAGTTGTATTCCTTTTTTAGCCTTTACTACTGCAAGACAGAGCCAAAAGAACTTTCTGATTTTATCACTAGATGGCAAAACAAGGTTGTTATTAAACCACCATTGTTGGTTCTTTTAGGAGGTGCCAACAGTGGTCCAAACCAACAGATTATGGGTTAGGCCAACTTCGAGTTGGTTGTTCTTGATAGTGTTTGTCCTTATAATTTTTATTTATATTGTTGTGATGGTCACATGGATCATCATGATGTACAGTGGAAGCAGAATAACTGACACCAGATGAAGCCACTAATTTAAACTTTAAGTACAGTTAGAATTAAACAAAGACATTCACATACAACAGTTCTTCAAACTAGAGAATGTGCAACATACAGTAATTTACAGTCAACAAATGGTATGTTATTACTAAGTAACACAAGTACACTAAAATTGCAAGTCACAATAACAGTAACTCCAAAACCCACTGTAATGTTATTGCTCCAAAAAGTTGATCCTGTCATTTCAGCCATAGGAAACTTTGTCTTCTCTTAGCTAACTCTCAGAACATTCGTGAGCTAAATTGAGGCTGGCAGAGGCTGACTGAATGAGGATTCACAATAGACATTCTAGCACCTGTGTCAACTAAAATGATGTTGGTTTATCTTCAGCAAATCCATTAACAATTAAGTTTCCACTGGTCTCATGAAGAGTGGAAACTGTGTGCTGTTCTTGAGCTTTATTTCTCCAGTTTGGTATGTTCATGCCATTCTCTCTGTATTTTATTCTCCCAACAATCTGCCTGAAGATGTCCACTTTTTCCATATTTGTAATACTTTGGTTTTCTGTCACCTTCGCATCATTCAAATCTTTGTGGTGCTCTTGACCATTTGAATTGTTTGTCTTGTATCATTTCTTCATGCCTCCATTGTAACATCAATGTGGTACTGGAATCTTCTGATGACAGTATGATGACATAAACTTATTAATATAGCGGGACACTGACTTGGCAGCTTCAAACTTGAGGGTGAGGGAAAATAAGCACAATGCAACAGTGGCCAATCGTACCTAATTTTTCAGAAATACTTTACTGTCATTTCAGAAATTTAGTGTTACTGTGTTGAAAATAAAGCATTTTTGGATATGTACGCAGAATTTTACTTTAATAAATCAGAAAATGACTAGTTGACTAGTTTAATGATATGCTGAATATATGGAAAAACCTTTCGTTCCATTGTCTTACTAATGTGTTACACAGGGTTAAGCTACTGTTGCACTAAATGAGTACCTACGTTTTCATTTCTTTGAATGTAACAATAGTCTTCCTGCCAGATTCGTACCTTCACCACAAATGAATGAATGTACTCATACACTGCCAAAATTACCCTGATACAGTCACTTGCATGCTTATAAAAACATACAAACATTTTCATTTATTTGTGTGCATCATATGACACTCCTGTTATACCTTTCTCTTTTGCCCATCAGAATAGAGATCTGTCTTGTAAATTTTGTTTTGAAGTTTTTATACTACAAAATTCATGAAACTTTTTCCACATAGCCTGTGACAGTCACAAAGGCTATCAACTGGGGATGGTCAGGACGTATTGAGAAATTATTATAATGGACAATAATTAGAAATTAAGTAGTTAAAATTACTTACAAAATATTATTTTACTTAAAAAGTTACACTGAAATGTTAGCATTTCAACATAATTCCTAAACATGATCAGAAACCATAAAGAGCAGAAGAGTGTTTGAAAAACAAAATGGTAGTGTATTGTAAAATAGGATTACAGTGACCAACGATAGATTCGCATCATGGTCTAATGTTTGAATCAACTTGCTTAGTTGATAAAGCATATGAGAAAAAAATAACTTACAACTGATACAAGACTCCCAACTATAATATTTTGTAACATCATATACTGTCTTACAATTTGTTAGAATTTGTACTCCCAGTTAATTTTCTTAAGGAATCCCATAGAACTATTTCGCTACATATTCACTAAATAGTGCACAAATATTAGTAAAATATTGGCATTTCATACAAATATTTATGTGATTCAACAGTTGAATTTACAATAGTTACAGTTTTATAATTAACAAACATGTTATAGTAAACACATCCAGTGTTATAATAAATTTGAATCATGAATTTATAATAAATTTTCAGTAAATAATTGTACACATTATACTTATGTTCAGGTTAAGCATATTAATTTCAGCACATAATACATTAAGCAGGAAAGATATATAGAGAGGGAGAGAGAGAGAGAGAGAGAGAGAGAGAGAGAGATCAGTCTGCGGCAATACATATAATGCGAGCTGATCACTATGCAACACTAAACACTGTCTGGTTTAATGTGTTGATTAGATATATTGCAACAATACATATATGTGCATATTTGCCCAGGGCGGTATGTTTTATATTGTAATTAGCATAAATAGAATAAGGAACAGTTTTATACAGTTTTGTGCGAGAATGGACCGGCTGGAGCATGTCAAAAAGTGACACCTGCTTCGCAAGCATAAGTTATAGCGTTCGTGTGTTTGTGTGTGTGAGCCAGTTCCGGAGGCACAGCAGGATTCTTTCTTCGTCTTGCTGCTGACATTGACACATCGAGGCTGAGGAGCTCTCTTCTCTTCTGAGATTGACGTGGACTGCGGACTTCTAACGAAGAACGTTGCTGGCGGTTGGAACTCCCGCCCTAGCTTGCGCCGGCAGTAAGGTCATCATCGACTGAAGGTGTTGAAAACTACTGGATCACCTGCAGTGCCGGTCCAGTAACAGCCAAGAGTGAAGCCAAGCTAGCTGCGGCCACGTACTAGTGGGTCGTGTGACCGCCTTCGACGTCCCTTGTTAGGGCCGCGTGGCAGCAGACAACACTAGTCCAGGTAGATCGGTTGCTTCGGCTTGTGTACGTGGTAGTGTTCGTGTGCGAGTCTCTTGATGGCAGTAGCCGTTCGCGGTCTGGTGTCGGCTGGTGTGTGCCAAGTGTAGTGTGCCTCCTGAAGCCAAAAGGCGGCCAAGTGCAGTGGACCAGTGAAAGTGCTGTGTGGTGTTTGTGGCTTTCGCGAAGCTCCAGACCAGTGGACCTGTATTGGGATTACTATGAGGGATCACTCGAGGTAAGCCTCTTTACTGTTTTTCCGCGACTTTTGGTGGCATCGCCCGCTTAGCTTGGCGTAGGCTAAGGTAGGTCCCTGCCGGTAGCGGTCGGTCGCTTCGCCTAGTCGTGGTGTGGCCTCCAATACCGGCGCTAAGCGGGTTAACTATCCCCATAGGAGGGCTTCGGCCCGAATAACTCTGCCAAAACGCGATGGGCGACCGTCGCGTTGCGGCCGGGCAGCGGAATGGTCCTGCTAAGGGCCACTCCAATGCTTCGTCAGTAGGCCCCGACCCTGTCCCTGACTCGGTTGGATCGTACAGTGGTCCTTCTCAGGGCCACCAATCGGTCTCGGCCGCGTCCAATGTAGTCACTGGGGGTTCTCCGGCCCCGACGTATACTGCGTCCCACCCCACGCCTGGGTCCTCATTTACCGTCGTAACATCAAAGAAAAAGCGGAAAGCGGAGGAAACTCTGCTTCCCGACGAACCGGAGCTTGATCTGGATGTCCTTCCCGTAGAAGCCGCCCTCCGCCCTTGTTCGTCAACGGCGTCAAGAATGTCGTTGACTTTTCCAGACGCCTCCGGCTCGGCGTTCGTCTCTCGGCGGACGTACAGATGTCTCTTCGTGAAAGAGACAGTCTGCGCGTTAGCTGTGCAACGGACGAGGAGTACCGTGCTGTCTATTTGTTTCTACAAGCAAATGGTCTCCAATTCCACATGTTTACCAACGAGAAGGCGGCTCACGTCCGGCTGATCATTCGCGGCCTGGACGAGGACACCGACACTGACTAGGTGGTGGACGAGCTCCGACAACTCGGTTTCCCTATAAAAGAATGCATTAGGCTATACACCTCTTACGGACTCAGGCGCAAATTACCCCTCCTCCGGGTGATCATCCTGAAGGGGGAACAGGCAGACAGACTGCTGGGCCTGACCAGTCTTTGCGGACTGAAAATAAAAGTAGAAAGGAGCCGCGCAGCTGGCCACATCCCGCAGTGCCATCGTTGCCAATGATTCAGGCACGGCTCGGACAGTTGCCACAATGCAGAGGCCTGCGTCACATGCGGGAAGCCGCATCCGACTAAGGCCAGTCAATTGCCGGCTGCGGGGCGCCGCTTTTGTATTAATTGCGGCGACCCTCACTCGGCAAATTACTGAGGATGCTGGGTTTTCCAGCAGCATCTGAGGCAGGCCGCGGACAGGAATAACCCTCCTGCCCACCAGCAGCTTCCAGTTGTCCCGGATCGTGCTGCCTTTCCCCGTCTCCCGGAGAAGGTCAGCTCATCTGCATCGCAAACTCACGCCCAACCTCGCCCACATGCTCAGCCACGTGCATCGTCCCCACCTGCTCGGGAAGAGCATGCTAAGGCAACACCGTCCCAAGACCAGCCTATGGACGAGGAACCTGCCCCGGAGGTAGTAGAGCCAGTCCCGGAGAGGTCAGAATCTCCCCCACCCACGGCTCGCTACAAGTCCAAGAGTAGGAAGAAGAAGCAGAAGAAACAAAAAAACGCTGCTCCCGCTGCCCCTGCCCAGAAATCACAAACCAAACCAACACAGCGCCCCGGCGCTGGGGTTGCTCGGCAGTCCAGAGTAGAGCCCCGTCCTGCAGCTGAAAGGACCGAGCGCCCATCCAAGAACACATCTCGGGTGAATTCAGCCCGCAACTATGCTGCCGCCGCCCGCAGCAACTCTGCCCCGTCTGCTTCGTCGTCCACATCACCCTCAGCTCTAGCCGAGGTAAAGTCTTTCCTCGAGGAATACGACCTCGAAGAAGTGGCCCGACTATATCGTTCCATCCGGGAGCGCCTTCGCACGGCGACCCCGACTGAAAAGTTCCTCCTGCTCGCGGAAGCTACAGCCGCCATAGGTCTTCTGTAATGCTCCACGCTAACAGAATTACCTCCATCAAGCACGACCTATCCATCATAGCGTGGAACGCCAACAGCCTTCTACCCAAACTCGAGGAACTTAGAGAGTTCCTAGCCCGTCGCAAGCCCGACGTGCTTCTCCTCTCTGAGACCTGGCTTAGGGCCCAAAACAACATGAGATTGCCCAACTATGTGCTTTACAGGGATGATAGACCTGGACAGAACGCGGGGGTGGCACGGCCATAGCGGTGAAACGTTACATTGCACATCACCACGTGGTCTTGCCTCCTCGCCAAAATATCGAGGCCACAGCCGTTGAACTCTTCGCGGAGTTCTCGGAGGTGTCCTCCTGGTTTCGGCTTACAAACCGCCGACCAAACCAGCTCTAGACGCTGACCTGTCCGCAATTTTCAGAGCGCATAGGAAGGTTATTCTTGCAGGTGACCTGAACTGCAAACACCCCGACTGGGGTAGTCGACTGACTACGCCATCTGGGAGGGCGCTTAGCAGGTACCTTCACGACCACCACCTATGAGTCTACGGACCCGGACTACCGACGCATTATCCCCTCCGACCTGGTTATACCTCAACCAGATTGAGGTATCCGTATTAACGGAGCTGTCCTCTGACCATTGTCCCATCGAGGTGCATGTACCTACCCGTCACACGATTGGGAGAGCAGCACAACGAGTGGTCGAGTGGGACCGATTCGGGCCTGCCTTTTGTCGCAGACTCCCCGAGGAAGTTCCGCTTGATACCACTCAGCACATCGACGAGGCGGTCGCCTTGTTCGATGATGCCGTGGTCTCTTCCGTCAGCGTGTGCTCACGGATGAAGCCTAATTTCATGCCCGATTATCACCGGATCCCAGAAGAAGTCCGTCTTCTCGCTTTAGAGAAGAACAGACTTCGGAGACGGTGGCAGCGGACGCGAGATCCGGACGACAAAGCCAGCTTCAATCGGGCGGCCGGCAAGTTACGTCGTGACTTGCAGGCCTTCCGACGGAGCTGCTGGGAATTTGTGGTCGCCAAAATGGCAGACGATGCACCGGAGGGCGACTCCTCCGTTTACAGGATTCCTACCGCGATGACCGGGAAGAGGCGCCGTCCTCCACTCCCGGCCATCAACGGACCTGGTGGACATCCCCTTGCCAAGCCGGACGAGAAATCTGAGTTCCTGGCCGGGTACCTGGAGCTTCAATTTGCTCCTAACCCGTCCGGGGACCAAGACTCCGATGAGGAAATAGAAGCCGAAGTTGAGGCTTCTCTCAGCAGCCCGATCACATCCGAACCTGAACCCACTTTGGTGGAAGAGGTAACGGACAGGCTTTTAGCGCTTTGGCCCCGGAAGAGCCCTGGACCGGACGGTGTTACTAACACTGCCCTACAGAGACTTCCGGACCGGGGAGTTCGCTTCCTGGTCGATTTGTTCAATGCCTGCTTCCGATTCGCCTACTTTCCTAAGAAATGGCGTTCGGTTATGGTCACGATGATCCCGAAGCCGGGAAAAGACCACAAGTTCGCCGAGAACCTCCGGCCTATCAGCCTGCTGTCGTCCACTTCGAAAGTCTTTGAACGACTAGTCCAGCGGCGGCTAATAGATCACCTTCAACGGTTCGATATTCTGGTCCCCGAGCAATTCGGCTTTCGTGCTGGGCACTCCTTGACACATCAACTGATGCGTTTCGTGGAGACCGTGGCCGAGGCCGGTTGCTCGCGAGAGCAGACCGTCGCCGTTTTCCTTGATGTCGAGAAGGCTTTCGATCGTGTTTGGCATCCAGGCCTTCTTTACAAACTCACGGAGATTCTGCTTCCGGATTGCTACCTTCATCTGATTGCTAGCTTTCTTCGGAACAGAACCTTTCGCGTGAGAGTTGATAACACCCTTTCTGCGGAAAGGGCTATTACTGCTGGTGTACCTCAGGGAAGCGTCTTGGGCCCCCTGCTTTTCTCTGTGTACGTCAATGACGTGCCCAAGTTGCCTGGCACCAGGTTGGCCATGTTCGCCGACGACACGGCGGTGTATGCAGTCGATCGTCGCGCTGAGACGGCCGTTATCTGGCTCCAGGAACAATTGGACGAATACGCTGAGTGGGCAGAGACAGAGAAATGGAGAGTTGCCATCAATGCGGCCAAGAGCACAGCAGTAGTCTTCTCCAGACGCTTTAGACTCCCTGACAGACTTTACGTAGGCGATACACTGTTGCCCTGGTCTCAAGAGGTCAAGTACCTCGGGGTTCACCTCGACCGACGTCTCACCTGGCGGACACATTCTGCGCAAGTAGCCGAAAGACCGCCCATCGTCTCTATCAACTCCGATCCATATTGTGCAGCAACGCCATGATCCGCCGCCTAGAGAAGCTTATCGTCTCCACTTATGTGGCGCCGATGGTTACCTACGCGATGCCCGTTTGGGGCTACTTGGCCAAGACCCATAAGCGAAAGCTTCAGTCTCTCCTTGACCGAGGATTGCGCTGGGCATGCAAAGCCCATTATCTGACATCAAACAAAACTATCCATGACTCCCTGCGTGTCCGTTCCCTGGACGCCACTATACGGACACTGTCCCGAAAATTCTATCATCGCTCCGCCCGATTCCAGGGCAACCATCTCATTAGCGCCCTCGGTCGCTACCAATCTGTGCCAGGAGAATCTTGGACCCGGCCTCGGCGAACACTCACCCTCAATTAAGTAATTAATTGACAACCCACGGCCGGTAGCAGGCCACACCCTAAATCCAGATTATCAGTAGTCCCTACAGCAGGAGCTCTTTCTGAGCTCGGGACGTAGTACACGAGTGGGCGACGGGCAAGCCCTTCATCCCGCACAGCCCCGGTCTGCGCGCCAGTTCCGACTTGCATTGAACGAAAAGATGGGGTGATGCGTTACAGCCGTAATCAGGTTTTAACAGGATTATAATAAACTAATTACTTGTGTTAAACCTGTAAGCAAAGACTTACGCCAATTATAAAGACACCATTATGTAAAGGGATTTGTAACGAGTATGGTAATGTAAAGTTTATTTCCAGAGGTGCAATATTAAAGATGCTAACTAATTAATATTAATTACTAGTGTAATTGAAGAGTAATTAATATGTGTGGTATATGTGAGTGACCAGAGAAAAATTATGCAAACAATGATATCGCACATGTGACGAATATGGTCATGAGTTCACGATAATTAACCAAAAAGTGAGTGTAATAAAAAGGACGCTTTGGCTATCTCTAGCTTGTCGAAAACAGGCCTGTTCCTGTCAAATCGCCACCAGTATAAATACCACTGGAAATTTTGGGCGATCAGACACTCAGGCTCAAGAAATCTACAGACGACGTTATGCTGCCCGATTGCAGATCGACATGGACACACACACACATACACACACACACACACACTACCACACTCACACCAAGACGTAAGGAGGAATTCTGGAGCATCAACAACAACACTTAGAGACAACGACCACAGCAGCAGAATCATGATCATCATCATCAGCATACTCTCAGGATTCTGGACACACACACACACACACACACGCAACGGTAACAGCAGATAAATGCAGGTGATAAAAAAAAACAATTATATTTTATTGTGAAGAGAGCTCTCGAAAAAGAACTTAAATATGAACAGATAATAATTAGAGTTTTAAAGTAAAATAGTAGTTAGATAAGAGAGTGTAATTTAACAACAACTTGTAGAAAAGAAATACTAATCTTTTGTTGTATTTTTTGGATGTGTCAGTATAAATCAGTAATAGATTGGAAGTAAATGTAATATTTTTATTTGTTTATAGGAACAATAAATTCATTCTTGAATCTTAAATATTATTTGTTGGTAAATGAGTTGCTATCAGTAATTAAAATTTGAGTTAATTTCAGACACACAAATAAAAAGAATTTAAATAACTTGTTTAACATGTTTTGGGTTCGTTAATAAGATTATTTGGGTGTTTATTTTTGTTGTATGTTATGAATAGCATAGCAGGTTACAGATTTGTAAAGCTTATAAAGGTGAATATTTATTTGTAATGTTAATAGTTAAATATTTTTCTATCAAGTAATAAATCTTAGAATGATTATTTTGAAACGGGTTTAATTGATTATTTCATGTCAACAACATCTCACTCCTCTTTAAAAATTATTTAATTATTGTGCAACCACGTATACTTGACGCAACGAGAAACAAAAATCCTGTGACCTGGCCGGTGTAGTACTTATTATAGTTCCATTGAGAATATGATAATATATTTGTATAATTGTTGTAACGTTGCAATATATTGTAGATTATTAAATCAGTGTAACTGTTTGAATTTAAATTAATAACTGTTCCGGAACAATAAATTCTGACGTTTTCAGTTTTAATTCCAGTATCTGGTTGTTACAATTTCTTATTTTAACATACCAAAGGAAGATACAAACCCTTAAGGTGTGTTTTTGTTCTATTAAGCTATCAACACTAACAATGATGTAGCTGACTAAGACACTGATTGTAACCAGTTGACTACAATCAACTAACAAATGTTTTACAATAGTAGTATTTACAACTGACACAACAAAAGTCTTATAATATTCTACAATGAATAATAGCGGCACATAAAATATGGTACAAACTAACAGATTTTTTTTTTTTAGAAACGAAACTTCATTAGTTTCACTGAAACTTATGGATAAAGGGAAACGTTTACAAGAAGTAGTATATGGTCATGCTTATACACTTAGAGCTGATATTTCACGGCCTGATGGTAAGATTTAATATTTGTGTGCATAGTTAATTATTTTAGCTCAATAATTGGGCCCTGTATTTGCAAATAGGGATAATTTTTTTTAATTGGTGGTCTTAATTTTTTTTAGTAAATTGTATTTAGTATTTTTGTATAAACTACATTACTAAGGGTATTAACATCATGTATGGTTATTACCTGTTTACATTCATTTTTATAATATTAAAGAGTAAATGTGATATTATTTTTTAAACATAATCTTAAAATATACTTGGTACTAAAATTAATTATAATTATATAAGAATAGATTTGAAATTAAAATTTATTAATCATATTTGTAAAATACTTTTAACTGAATTCTGATTGAGGGAGAAAGAGGTTTCTTTAAAACAGACAGAGACAAGAACTTGTAATTTGAACACAAGCATAATTAAAATATTTTTTAAAATAAATCATATTCATCTCCAAAAATAAAATTATATGCCATTGAATTGGATTAATAACTGCTTTTTGTTTCTTTTTTGTAATTAAAACAGCTGTATTTTCAACACAAAATTGATTGAAATATAGGGGTGTTATTGGTTTTTAAATGCATTTGTAAATATTAACATTCATAGGACATTGTAGCAGTCTTTTCACACATTGCAACAAAAATCATTAAATATATCAGATCACAATAAAGAATTAAGAAAGCTGATACAGGTACCTTTGATTATAAAATGTATGTTATTTACATTACCCTATCATAACATATTCATTAGAATCTGTTTAGTTAAGTAACTGATTCAGAGAGAGACGCAGGTTTGATGTTTCTGTTCATTGCAGTTGTTGACTAAAGCAGATGAATGTGTTGTGGTGTCACATTAAAAAATCATGTCCTGACAAGATTTAAAAAATAGTAAACATGAACTGCTTACAATCTTAGTAACACATATGTAAGTAATCGGGTTTTGAGCAATATTCTGTGAAAAATATTATTACTAACTATATGTCTTACTTATCTGAATCGAAGCAGTCCATTCAGTGCCTGAGTGTACACCACTATCTTAAGTTGCCTAAGGTTTGGACTAACTAAACTATCTGATTTATAGTAACGCTTTTGCATAAAAGTAACTGGAATATTTTCTGATACACAGAGTTACTCTATATGCGTCAGCCGATTCTATTGAATGCTACATTAATCAGTTGAACACATGGAATTTTTTCATTATGGTTAATGCATATTTTTTTAAACTGTTGTATCCAATATATTTAAAATTTAGTTTTGCAATAGTAAACTATATAATAAAATTACTTTTTAAATATTTCTTATCATTTTATATATTTGAAAATGTGTATTATCACAAGTATTCCAATGCTTGTTCTTGAAATTTTGGGGAAAGTTAGTTGCTTTATAATAGAGAGTCTCATATTCGCCTTAGTTGTCAGATATTTTAATTTCCAAATTGATATTTCTGCTACAGTGAAATTATCAAAGGAAAAGAACAACCATGAAATGAATAAATGAAAAAATAAAGTTATTTTATCAACAGGTTGGACAGAGTAGTAATATTAAAGAAAACAATGAAGAGTTGAATCAAACCTTCAACAACACTCCAGTCAACAATGATATTATGATCTTTGATACATGAGGACACAATGTCATGTGTCAATCATAAAGTCAACATCTGACCGACTCCTTCACTCCATAAAACCTGGGGGATAGTATTATTTATTTATTAGACTTTGCTTTGTAGAATGAGTTTGTTCCATGCATTAAGACTAGTAGTACAAATCACATTAAACTTTTGTTTATAAATTATAACTGACATTATAACAAAATATCATTACAGTGTTGAGTTATCAAAATCTGGACACCCAAGCAATGCAGAGCCTCTGCAAATTTCTGGTTATCACTTCTCAGAGTACCGGTATATTATGTCATTTGATAATTAATTTGAGTTTCCTGGTTTGTACCATCTCGTGATGCTACAATATTTGAACATCTTTACAATCTGTATTCAGCTATAACATATTTTACTGTGCTATATGTAGATGTGTAGTACTATCTGTACCAATTCTAATATATATTTGATGATTACTGCATCTACAATTATTAAAAATATAATTAAGGGATTATTTCATTATCAATATTTTAAATTGTAGTATTGTATTAAATACGTTTAGTATTATAATTTTGTCTATGTATTTAAGTAAAACAATACATAAGGTAGTAATTATTTTCCTAATGTAAAACAGTCTCAGTTCCTCACACACACACACACTCTCTCTCTCTCTCTCTCTCTCTCTCTCTCTCTCTCTCTCTCTCTCTCTCTCTCTCTCTCTCTCTCTCTCTCTCTCTCTCTCTCTCTCCTCTCTCTTCTCTCTCTCTCTCTCTCTCTCTCTCTCTCTCTCTCTCTCTCTCTCTCTCTCTCTCTCTCTCCTCTCTCTCCTCTCTCTCTCTCTCTCTCTCCTCTCTCTCTCTCTCTCTCTCTCTCAATTAATTGATCTTGTGTGTTTGATATTTTGTTTTGTATCACTATTCAGATCCTAATAATGACAGTAAATGTTGTCGAAACGTCAACACAAATAATATAAAATTTGAGTTATTGACGTTCCATCATTAAAAATTTATAGATCGATGGTCATTACTAAATTAAGAATTTATATTTTAGTTACCTTATCTGGAGACTTCACAATAGAAGTTTCCTACTTCATGTACCGGTATATTACTGTGCACCAGATAACAAACATTAGTAATTAATGAGAATCACTCTGATCTATTAATCAATCAATCAATCTCCTAATCTATCAATCAATCAATCAACTACCTAAGCGATAGTCACAGACCTTACTAGAATTAAAAAAATTGTTCAAGTATAATAGTATGAAACAATTTCATCTGTTACCCTGTAACTATTTGACTGTTTTTTCATAATAAGAAATTTGGTATGGTCATGTCAATATAGAAAGTTGACTACTGGTAGGCCTAACTGTTCCTATATGTCCTTTATATCTAATTAGTTTCAAGTTTTAAACATAATTTACAATATTAATTCTTTGACATTATGTCAAAATAACTATATATATTCAGAGAAGTAATTGACAATAATGAGTATGAAATACAATACTTAAACTGCATTGTGGAAGTTATGTATTTTCAAGTAATTTGTTGAACATATGAAACTTAGTGGAAGATAATACATGACAAGAGGGTAAGGAAACAGTGACTGCAAATACTACATAAAATAGTTTATGCATAACAGATAGTTAGGAGTGGTTATGAATGATACTTGTGTACATTTTACTCATAGTAAACATTAATAAATTGGTAGTGAGATCTAAATTTGGTAACTGTACTGTTATTTTTAATTATATTTCAGGAAATTTGTCTATAATTTGTTTCTATAAAACACCGTAAGAGTTTGATTCATCTAAATTTTTATTCTAACTATATTTTTTAGGAATGTATGGAATTCGAGTTAAAAACTGTTTTGCCTTCAACAAAAGGAATAGCAGTGTTGTTCTTATTGATGATAAAGGGTAAGTAACAGTATCTTCTAACCTGATTTTGTAACATAGAAATTTAGAAAATAAAAGCTCATATTTTTAAATGTGTATGTATATTTAAAAATTAATCCTTTTCTGAGAGTAAGATACTGGTCGAACACCATGATAGTAATCAGTAGACACTAAATTTCAGGTTACATTTTAATTTTACATATCAGCTGGTAGGTGGTAGTGATGTTGTAATAAAGGGAAATTAATAGATTCCAAAAATTCTGGAATATATGCAGTTTGCTGTTTTGCAGCCTTACAGCTAAATCTGTGTAAAGTAATTAAAATGTCTTTTGAGTGTGTGCACACATATACACACACATTAAAAAATTACATCAACAGTGTATAAAGGCTAAAATGTATTTAAAAATTTCATTTTGTCAGGTGCACTGCTAATTCAAAAGTGATATCACAGTTCAAATATGATGAAAATCTTGGAATTGCTGATGCCACAGTTTATTCAATGTTTCGATTCTCTGACAGTGCAGAAGTTCATTTGCAATGTGATATTGCTATTTGTAAAGGTAAGATCCGTTTGAATACTTATAAACTTTCAAATTGACGTTCCCCAGCACGCACGCACGCACGCACGCACACACGCACACACACACACAAAATACACCATTAAAATATAGGTAATCATGTAAGGAGGTAAACCTGCTAATATGTAATACTTATATACATTATTCTAACAAAAAGGAAGTACAATTGTTTCAATATAAAATCCATATAGAATGCATATAATATAAAAAGATTAGATAAACATAATTAAGTATTCATAAAGATGTATAACATAATATAATATTCTTGGATTTCGTTGTCCATGACATGTCCGTTTCTTAAATAAATATAATTATTTCACTACGACTCGGAACACAAAACTTTTTATGGGTAAAAACGTAAAAGCTTTAATACAACCTGAACCGGTTTTCACTTTTAAAAAGCTTCTTCAGAGGTTGCCGCTGGTAGTACTGTCCGTCTTGTTGTTGGAACAAAGATACATTGAACACACAAAGGCACTCCACTCCACTACAGAATCCACCTTTGCAAACCACCTCATTGAAGCAAACCACACATACAAAAACATCGACAATAATATGAACATTCTACACGTACACACAAAAGGCTGACAACTAGACACTCTAGAACAATTGGAAATATACAAACACACGAAAACAAATAAAAACAACATCCAAAATGAACAGACGCAATTCAGGTCACATGCATTATTCGAACATATCACACCTCACACACACAACATCGATCTTTCAAAAATCAATTTCGTCACCAACAACAAGACGGGCAGTATTACCAGCAGCAACCTCTGAAGAAGCTTTTTAAAAGTGAAAACAGGTTCAGGTTGTAAGGTAAAGCTTTTACGTTTTTACCCATAAAAAGTTTTGTGTTCCGAGTCGTAGTGAAATAATTATATTTATAATATAATATATTTTCTGTTATATTCTTTAAACACACCATAATATTGTCTTTGTTCTCTTTCTGAGTGTTTCATGTTAGTAAAACTAGGTTGATAGACAGTTTGTACTGTTGATTTTTGTAAAACAGGAAAATACACATATGAAAAGACATTTGAATTTTTACAAAAACAATTTACATCCAGATTTTCTATCGATTTCATTTATAAACATCTGACTCCTTTGTTTTGATAAACTATTGGATAAATAAAGACTGAATAATAATTTCTATTAAAGGGATGTGTCCAGAGCTAATATGTGACTCGGATGATCAAGGGTTATCAGCTTTAGCAAGAGAGCAACCAAAAGATATTTACAGTGAAACAACAGATGAAGGTGTTTTAATGGCCAGTACAACCGTGTTTGTACTTGAACCAGGCCAGTTTCCTTGTAAGTACATAATAAAACTCTTATTGAGAACTTATGTATTAACTGTTGCTTATTAAAGTTAACAAGGTGTTGCATCTTACAATAATATTTTTAAGAGGTACATGCTAACACTGTACACACATGTAATGTATAACATTAAAGAATAAGTAATAATTACAAAAATATCTATGGGAGAGATTTGTCTACAATTTGGTTGGGAAATCTTTTTCAGTGAAAGTGCTTAAATTGTCCAGGCAACTTTTAATCTTAAAATTTTTCATCTTATACTCTCAATATTTTATAGTTTATGAGTTAACATAAATAAATAAAACAAACTACCATTTATTAAAAATAAGTACAATAAATATAATTAGTTTTATTTTCTACAAATTATTAAAAAAAATTAAAGAAAAATATTAAAATAAAAAAATTATAATTTTAACTGTTGTATATTTAAATTTCTGTCTGTAGAGTACATCTGTTAAATACAACCACCTCTGCATGTGACGTCCTACAACAACACCTTCAGATTTTGCCTGAGTAGAATGTCCTTGCTGTTTAAGGTTACATACCTTGCCCTGCAGATAACAGACGTTGCATCAATAAGTGTTTCTTAATAAAACTGGTTTTATATGTACTTTCCTTAACCAGTGTGTATCTGCCCACATGACTACTATTCAGTTGGTTTACATTTTTGCTTTCCACTACCCACCTTTATGTACTTGTTAAATTAAATTATGTAATTAAAATAATTAAATGTAATAACTGTTGTAGAATTTATTAATTGCTAAAATATATTGTAATAAACTTACAGTTTAGAGTTCTGTGAAAACAGATTTCAGAGTAATCTATTTATATTCAGTACATATCTGGTTAAATTCGAGTATATTACTCTGTGAATTTATAATATTGTAATCATGAATGCCATTTTATTTATTTAGATTCATGTTGTGCATTCTATTGAGATTTACAAAAATTATTTATATTTGTGTTACTTATTAACTGATATTAGTTCATAAACACAGATTACCTTATGTGTTTCTTTTGGACTGTTCATTTGTTTAAACAATGTATACACTATAATGCTTTATTTCTTTGCAAAGATTAATTAATTCTGTGGCTATTCAAAATATATTGAGATACTTCTGGTGAGAAATAACAATATAACAAATATATATAAGAAAAATATTTATAGTACGAAATTACCAGAAGAATGTACTACTAATTGTCATTAAATTATTTGTACTGAGTAATATTTAATTTACCTTGGGACAGTTTTTATACCTGTAATAATATTGTGTTATTAACAGTTGCCAACATTATTAATTACTACTTCTGACTCTATAGATTTACAACCATTCCTGTTGTTTTCTTTCAATATAACTGAATATAATTCTGGTAGAGTTTATATGCTGGTAGTGCAAATTTTGTTATGGATTGTTCTAAAGCAAGTTCATTTAATACAGTGATTCCAGCTAGTGGTCTATGGACCAGAAATGTCTGTGAAAGCTCCGAAGTGGTCCATGGAGGTATCAATACATAAATATGAAAAACATATTGATCTAGGGTAGGTTATATATTCATGTGAAGTGTGCAGTATAAACAAACTGCATGTATGAGAGTGAAGTGTGTTGGATTCATTACTAATAATCAATAAGCAAATAATTTGCCTGGGTGTGATTATGTCTAGTATTGAGCATCAATAAATGCAAGTCCAAAAATCACACTGTTGGAAACTGTGACAGTAACAGTCAGGGCCATAGCTAGGCTAGGGGCAGTCAGGGTACTTCCCCAGGGCCCCCAGGTCCAGGGACCCCAAAAGGCATATATTAATTAATTAAAAATAACATCTTTTACATGGTGAAAAGGAGGCTAGACCAGACATTTCATGATGAAAACTCACAGCATCATGCTGAAGCATGTGTGGTATATAAACAATGGCAAAATCATGGTGCACTAGATGATGTTTTAGAAAAAATCTTGAAAGATGAACAAAATTTTTGAAGAAAAGTTTTAAAGAGGGTGATAGATGTTTCCCTTATGTTAACTATGTCCAACCTTCCATTCCATGGAGATAGTGGGAATATTAATGATACAAACAAAGGAAATTTTCTTTCTGTGATTGAATTCCTATCAAAATATGACACTGTTTTGGAAGAGCTACTACAAAGACCACATGGTTCTATAAACTGTTTGAGTCCAACAATCTAAACCAAAATAATCTCTCTGAAGGCTGAAGAAGTGCTTAATGAAATTACATTAGAAATACAGAGGGCACCATTTTTTTTTGGTGTCATGGTCACAACTCACAATGTCAGTAAAATTGTTCAGCTGAGTGAAGTGTTTTGTTATGTTCAAACAGTAAATGATAGTAACGGAAAACCTTGTGAGCTGAAAATTTGTGAAGCATTCACCCCCTTCACTTCTGTAACAGATTAAACTGCTTTGGGACTTGAAAATCTGATTTTAAAATCTATTACCGACAAAGTCCTGAATATTACAAAGTGCAGAGAACAAGGGTGTGACGGTGCATTGTTATAAGTGGTGTGTATAGTGGTGTTCAAAAAAGAATCCAAGAACTTGGACCCGAGGCTTATTTTGTCCACTGTGCCAGTCACAATCTGAACTTGGTCCTTAAAATGCTGTAGAGTGCAATCAGGAAATAGCTCAATTCTTTGAAATTGTTCAAAATCTTTACGCCTTTTTTGGCCACAGTATTGTTTGATGGCAAGAGTTGAAAATATGCTCAGATAGTTCGTCAAATGTCTGAAAACATTAAACCCAACGGGCTGTAACAAAGTAAAAATACTTTGAATTTACCTTAGCATGATGCAGAGTTCCTCAAGTTACCGCAATCTTGAATTTGGAATTCAGTGGAGGCCAAACTCAATCCATGATTTAACTTCATTAAATTTGAATTTTTAGCATCCATAATCTGATACAGTTTCTATTCTGTCAAATCTCTAATCTTAAGGATGTTCTGTTGTAATTCAGCACTCCTGGTGCTTGCTACATTTTTAATGCAGAATTAAAATCAACATTTTAATGAACATTTCTGATTGCATAAAATCTTTTATAACACAATATATTAAACATATTTTAAGTAATTAATTGAGAAGCTTTTTAAAATTATTTTTGTAATAGTAATAATAATAATAATAATAATAATAATAATTGATAACGTTTTAGATAATAATAATATTCAAAGAATACAATTTTCATTGTTTTAGTGACTCAGGAGTTATGTGAAGAAGGAAATATACGTCCACCGTGGCTTCTATACTTATGTATTGCATTTGGCCTAATGTTCCTGATTATGCTTATTATCAATGTATTCCTCTGCTCAGCAATGACATGTGCATGTGCTAGAACTGAAGTGATAGAGAAAGAGCCTAGCATTATTGAGGATTATGATCCCTACAGAAGCTGGCATGGCTCTCAGTATGGTTCAAGGTAATTTTTATTTTAAGTGTAATAGAGATTCTCTAAGTAACTTTTTTGTGTTTGATTTGCATATGCATGTAGAAAATGCACACTTGAATAACAGTATTTTTATTTATATATAAATGGTGATTTAAATTATTTTAGGTATTCGCTGAATGGGAAGCCAGGATATGTATCAGGTGGCTCAACAATGAATTCAACACGATCTATTTCAACAAACAGTGATCACTATGCCATAGTACATTCTAGACCCGGCAGTAGATATAGTCCTGGACAGAAGAATGGTCATAGAGGACCATCCTCAAACCTTGAGTCACATTATTCTGGGAAAATATAAATTTCTTAGAATTAAAACAAATGTTAAATTTATTATAACAATGTAAGAATGATTATAGTTACTATTCATGATTGTGTTAAACACGAAGTGTTTTATATTAAACATTCCTTTTGTGTAAGAAAGACTATTGATCTAACAGGTAAGATAAATATTATAGATAAGTAATGATAAGATAATGTTTAGATGCAATTGTTAAGTTAAAATACATAGTTAAAAGAAAATGTTTAGTATTTCAAAAGTCTTACAAAAACCAATTGTGTATTCTCAAAATAATGAAATTATGATAATAGATGAACCTGTATGTGAACTGTTTATTTAATTTCATGCTGCAGTATGTTATCCAGTTTTTGTGTAAATACTTGGGACTTATATTTTTAATTAAAGTAAGATGAATGCTTGTTTTAATATTTACAGAATAATTTTTTTACGTTTTTATTTTGAAAATGAGAGGTAGTTTATATAACCTGAAGCTGTTTTTTAAAACTCTGAAACCTATTAATACTTTAGTAATCAGTTTCTCTTATTAATGCTGTTTTTAATGTTTGTATCACACACACACACACACACACACACACACACATCATATTTTGCAAATAATATTAAAACGTTTTATGTGGTAAGTTAGCAAGTAAATACCCAGTTAGGAAGTGTCAGCATATGTTTTATATATATATATTATCTATTATGTATTTCTGTAATTAGTAATGTAAATATTAACAATCTTTCTGAAAGAGATTAATATATATATACTCTCATTATAATACTGTATTACCATATAAAGATATAAAGATAGTGGTCTTCAGATATTGTGTAAAATATGTCTGAAAAATTACCAGGAGAATAATTATATTAATTATTGTACTAATTATCTTAGTAAAAATAACTTGTGTTTATTCAATAAAAGACAGTCAGTTTTTAAACTTAGTTTTACTTAATAAATCTGGTGCTACAAGCTATAAACAGTCTCTTTATTTATTTGACAGCATTGTTGGTGAAAAACCAGAAATATGTCACAACTTTTCTTTCAGATATATTATCAGTTATCCTGTTTAACTGTAGATTATAACAGGTAATGAGCAACTCATTCTGTAATGATAAAATTAATTAAAAAATATTACTTACAAAATTTCATTATATTTCTGTATGAAATTTTTATTTTTCTTGTAACATTAAATACGGTAGGTAACTTTCAGAAAACGAGTTTTAAAGCCTTCAAGTTATACTGCATAATTTTGGAATAGAGAACTTCCATCCAACAGTTGTCCTACTGAACTTTGGCAACTTGGAAACTTGTTTTTTACTAAATTTCAAGTTAATCGTTTTCTTCTAGTTTGGCAGATATATATATTAATTTATTATGTACAGATGAAAAAAATTGAAGTTTTTTTTCATTAGTGTTCAGCAGTGTGACACTGGTAATGACTACCACTTATATGATAAAATGAAGTTTTAAAGAGTTGGAAGAGTGTATTGTGGTGAACCAATCATCATGTCTGTGTTGCAGTACAATCAATCTTACAACACAAGAAAAAGGTTTGTGAGTACATGGGTATGCTAATGATGAAAATTCAAAGATTCTTCTTGCTCAGAAAATAAAACTAACCATTAACGTCAGATTCACTAGTTGAAGAAGACAAATTCTTAAAATTATACGTTATAAATGTATAGAACAGTTTTCTTCAGAATAAGAGTGTTCTTGCTCAGGATGAGTACCATGTTATACCATATGACATATTCCATTTTATACTAAATGAATGTGAATAATTAAATTATGTGTAATATATGTTAGCAGACTAATTTAGCATGTGAAACTAAATATAAACAAGTACTGGTTATAAGTATCAAACATCAACATGATTAGTTACTACTCCATACTATACACAGCTTACTAATTCAGCTTTTGTTTCATTTAAATAAAGTTCAGCATCACTATAATGTTTATTATTAAAAGTATTTGCACCAGTAGTTCTAAATTCTAAAATGTGTACACCTTTTGTACAAAGTGTATGTGTGTAATAAATAATGTGTAATAAATGAGAATTTGTTAGTGAAGATTAGTAACTTAGTGACATGCTAAATGTGATCCTGAATCATGTATATGCGACTGTAAGGAAGAGTTCAAATAAAAACCATTTTGTTTAATAAGTACAGTATAGAAGAACATTTCTTATGCGTCAGGGCTGATATTTTATGCCTTTTGTTTAAGTATAATCATCATTTCAGTTAGTTTATATAATTTGTCAGTTGGTTTTGAATTAGGATTCCCATATTATTTTTACTAAAAAGTATTATTTTTACTGGAAAGAAAAGTAAAAAAATGAGAATAAATATATTATACATGAGAGTACTGTAGTTCTAGTTCACTTTTTAAGAGAAATATATGCAGAAAGTAGTATGGGAACATATTAAAAGAGTTTTATTACACACAATCAGAAAGCATTCCTAAAGTGTCACATGGGTTTTTATATTTTTCAGATTTTTGGATTTGCTCTAGTTTTTTTTTTACATTTCTGAATAAACTGTACAAAGAAAGTTTTTAAAATGTATGTTTTCATTATTATCAGTGAACTTTATTTAAATCTGCTTTTCATCATGCAAGAGTGCATTTATTATAGAAAAAACTGCTAATTGTTCAATCTCAATAAACCACACCTTTTGCCAAAATTTTTGTGAAACAAACCTATATTGTAGTCTGTAGTCTAAGCATTGTAGTCAAAACAAACCTTTTTTGGAAAGCACTGGAAGTGGATGTGAGCCACTCATCATTGTCATCCCAACATATCAACCCTACTTCAGAAATTAACTCTCTAAAAAAAAAGGTGTAAGTAAATTATACAGCTTACCTGGATGACCGGCTCACTTGTTCAAAACCAGGAGGAGGCCTCCTAGTGGAAGAAAGGCCTCGTGCTGGGGAACCATTAGGCAATCGAATTAATGAGGTGACCTCAATTTCCAAACCCAACAACAACAACAAATTTATTGGTGCTCTAATTCCTTTTCAAAGGCATTACAATCTTATATACAATGTGTGTACTTCATAGTACCCAGAATATAGAAGTGTTCACATGAAATAACAATAATCAACCAACAAAACCTCTCCGGTAATTTTTAAACCTTTACAAAAATATAACTTCAATATTTTTGGCAATAAATTATTATTAACATTAGTAAATAAAAAGAAATAAATCCAAAGGTTCTCAAAATCTAATACGTCTACTAACAATAGTTTATTAATAATTTAATACTGTTTGATTTATTATTAACATTGATAAATAATAAAAAATAAATCGAGAGGTTTATTAAAATTTAATACATCTAATAACAATAAGCTTTCTCCTTTTTGTTTTTTGACAGGACACCTCTGGTTGTACTATTTTAATTAATTTCCACTAACGACATGCACCATCTAACATCTCCATAAACAAAAATTAAAAACAACAACAACATAATTAGTGAAGGTATAATGTTAAAATATAATCTGGTAATCATGTTCTTGAGTAAGAAATTCACCATGTGTGCTCAAATTAATTTTTTTTTTTTCTTAAACTTTAATATTAAATATATTCAATATTAATCAACAATACCTAACAATATAATATTATTCAATATATTTAACAAAATAATAATTTAACATTTAATATAAAAAAAATATTAAATAACCAGGTCTCAAAAATGTAAAATGTTTTATACATACACATGTGGGGATACAAATGACTAGATCCAAGACACTATTTATATAGGCTCATCACTCAACAACTAATTAATATTTAATTAATTCAACATGTTTTAAACTGAGCCAACATTATAAAGTTCCATTAGATTTATGAAGATATCAATATACAAAAAATTTTAACGTTTAATTTGAAACTCAAAGAGAATTAAAATAACTTCTAAATCCCAACACGTGTATGGATATAACCTAGTCTGACCCAATGTGATGGACCATTCACAACCTGTTATGCCAAGGCGTGCACACAATACATATGATTTGATCATTTTCTTTGACTTACATTCACTAAACAATTTTCACACAAACAGTTACATAGTTACATGGAGAACACAGAAAAATATTGAGAGACTATCTCTGAGAACATAAAGGAACCAGGCATTCTTCACTCGAGTAGCGCTGGGAAGATCCTTCCCACTACAAGGTTTAAATAGATCCCAAATCCCCAGTAGTATCTTAACACATTTCGTTTTTTTTTTTAAGTTTTTTTTGTTGTTGTTACTTTTAAATCTTAAAAGCTTTGCAGAGAAGGTATTATTATAATTTCACTAACAGCACAAGAAGCTGTCCTCACGATTAAAAGAAATATAAGATGCCAGTCCAGTTCAACAGAATTTTAAAAGGAAACTTGAGTACAGAAAATGAAATTGCAATCATTTAAATAGCCTGGGTATACCAGATATGAAGCAAAGTACAAAAAACATCAAGAATTGAAGCAAAAGTTTTTTTGTTTTTTTTTTTGTTAAGATAAGTCACTTGACTTAATAAATTCCTTTATATTCTCACATTTTATCCTGGTCTGACACTCGGGAAACGGATGAACCCCAGAGAAATGCAGACACCCCAGGGCACACCTTTTTTACTCAGCCAGCCATAATAAAATAAATCGCCCGGTATTTAAAAAAAAATCCAAACTTTCTTCAGAAGCCGAGCGAAAAAACGTCTCTCCCGTTTGAAGGCACAGGTCAGAAGAAAGCACACACGTGTATAAGGCAACTACCAGCCCGACCCCTCACGGCGGAGCAGTGAAGCTCAAGTCGCGACGCATAGCTACTAGATGGCGTCTCGAGTATTCATATTAGTAAGTTGCCGTAATGAAATTTCATAGTTACGGCACACCCCCACAACAAAAGCAGTCCAACGGGTTGGACGACACTGGGTCGGCCACAACTGGAGGAAAGGCAGGGACAAACTAAAACCGAATAAAAGGTAAAACTAGTCGGAAGTTGAAAACGAAAGGACACCGGAAAGAAGGACAAGGTGTGTGTGTGTGTGTGTGTAGCTGGGTGTGTGTAAGTGTGGAAGATACCGGGAGTGTGAGCGGTCGCGACCTAAAGAGATAGAAAGAGGAAAGAAAAGGAGAGGAGCTAAAATTCCGATAAAACACTAAAACCCCATTTAACCCCCCTTAAAAACAGATAAAACACTAAAACGTAAAACATTAAAACCCAAATCCTCAAGAGAAGCCCCCCGGAAACCAAACCCAAGGACCCAAGTTAATCCTAACAGGGGTGAGAAAAAAAAATGTCAATCCTACACTCACTGAACCTCCACCTGAGCACACGCCTTCAAATGTGACACATGGGCCACTCTCACCTGCATACCATCCTCTAGACTCACCAGGCTGGCAGTAACAGGAGAGACAAACTCGGAAATGCGGAAAGGTCCCAACCATCGATGACAAAGCTTGGCGGCGCGACCTTCCACCTTAGAGCTGACCGGGTGGCTCCTACAATACACCAACTGGCCCACCTTGAAAGGGTTGGGGACTCTCCCCGCATTATAATGACGCCGCACGCGCTCGTGCGATCGGAGCAGAGCTCTCTTCACCTCTTTCCACCTGTGAGAAACCCCCCCCGTTCGGCAAATCCAGGAGAAGATCCTCCAATCTCCACAAATTGCTAAGGGGATGAGCAGGGGAGAAACCAAACATGACCTCAAAAGGCATGGCTCTATGACTCTCATGAAGAGAGGAGTTAAAAGCCATTTGTAACCACTGAAGATTCTGGTCCCACGTGTTCTGCTGTTCCGCGTGGTATGCGATGAGGGCGGATCGAAGATTGCGATTGAATCGCTCAGCGTGGGAAGGTTGCGGGTGATAAGGGGAAGTGGTTACATGTCGAATGCCGTGCCTGAAACACATGTTTCGGAACTGCCTCGAGATGAATTGGGGGCCACTGTCTGAGACAATGATGGAGGGAAGCCCAAAATGCTGAAAGATGCTGGTCTGAAGGGCTATGATGGTAGTAGCAGCACTTGCCTGACGCAAGGGAAGTAGCCAGACATACTTAGAGAAGGCGTCCACACAAACAAGGAGGAACGAATTCCCGGCCTTGCTACATGGGAAAGGACCCACGTAGTCGATGAAAACCCTCTCCATAGGTCTGCCAGCCACCTCAGAAGACAGCAAGCCCAACTTGGTGTTCTGAGCGGGCTTGCTCAGACTACAGAGATGACAGCACTTCACCCGGGTGGCGATGTCCCGGTCCATGCCTTTCCAGATGAAGCTCTTTCGAATCGCGGCGATGGTCTTCGAAACACCCAAATGGCCTCCTACCGGGGAATCGTGATAATACTGGAAGACCATGGGTACAAGCTTGCTCGGCAGCACTATCTTAGGAACCCGTCCTCTACGTTCCTTGCAGCAGAGGACGCCCTTGGACAGATGATAAGGAGCCTTCACCTCGCCTGATTTAATTTTTTCGATAATCGGACCCAACGTGTCATCATCAAGCTGATGAGGGATAACATTGGTAAAGGCGAGGGGAAACTCCAAGAGTAAGGCGCAGGGTTTATTTATTGGCTCCTCACTGGGCAGATGGTACATCCGTGACAAAGCATCGGCAACAACATTTTGGGTCCCCCGTATATGTTGTGCCCTGAACTTAAAAGATGAAATTTTGACCACCCAGCGGCCAAGTTTACCCAGTTGACGGGGATGCGCCAGAAGCCAAGAGAGAGCCTGGTTGTCAGTCTCTAAAAGGAACTCATCATGTTCCAAATATCTCCTAAATTTGTCCAGAGCGAAGACTACCACCAAACACTCCAACTCATATACCGAGGATTTCTTTTCAGTGTCGGTGAGGGTCCTAGATACAAAGGCAACTGGCTGCCGAGCACCATCCACCTCCTGCGAGAGCACAGCGCCGATCGCCACAGAGCTGGCGTCCGATTGCAAAATAAAGGGCTTCGTGAAGTCAGGCATCCGAAGCACGGGCGGCGACAGAATGGACTTCCTCAGGGACTCGAAGGCACGCTGCTGCTCGTCACCCCACACAAATTTGGCACCCTTTTTCCTTAAGGAATTAAGGGGGGCAGCAATCTCTGCGGCCCCGGGGATGAACCGCCGATAAAAATTAACCATCCCCACAAAGCGGGCCACCCCTTTTGCGTCCCGAGGAGGAGGAAAATCCCGAATTGCCTGAGTCCTCTCTGGGTCTACCGTGACCCCTTTATGAGACACAAGGTGACCGAGAAAAGAAATTTCCTCCTGGGCAAATTTCACCTTGTCGGGGTTTACCGTGAGCCCCGCGCGCCTCAGGCGACACAACACCTCTCGGAGATGATCCATGTGTTCCTCTAAGCTTGTACTATAAATAAGGAGATTATCAAGATAATTAAATACGTACTGAAATTTAACATCGTGGAACACTGTATCTAGTAGATGTGTTAACGTCTGTGCACCAACAGCCAGTCCCATGGGGACTCTCTTATATTGGTACAGGTTCCACGGTACGCAAAAGGCCGTGTACGGCCGAGACTCCTTGTGTAAGGGAATCTGGTGGTAGGCAGAATTAAGGTCAAAAAAAGTGAAATAGCGGGCCTGCGAAAACCAGTCAAAGGCCGAATGCAGGTCCGGGAGGGGCACCGACTCAACCTCTATATTTTGATTCAATTTGCGGTAATCAATAACCAGCCGATGCTTCCCTCCTGGTTTAGGCACCAAGAATGCTGGACTGGCATAGGCCGACGTGGAAGGTTCAATGACACCCTGGTCTAACAGTTCCTGAACCTTCTCACGCAAAATGGTCATTTTGGGAGGGGCGAATTTATAAGGGTGCGAACGGACAACCGAGGAGTCACACAGGCGGATACGATACTCCAAATTATGTGTGAGGCCGAGATCGGCCGTCAGCACCTCGGGGGAACTCCTCACACAATTGACGGAAAGTGGTCTGTTGGGACTGGTTTAAATTATTAATAGCCGCCGGGGGTTGAAGTTCTTCAAGACCCTCCCCCGACTCATCCCGATATCCAAAAAAGGGAATGCGCACGGCACGGTTAAACTTGAAGAAACAAACGTGCCCCTGGATATCGAGAACCAGAACACTTTTCCTAATAAAGTCCGCACCCAAAATACAATCGACGCTCAGTTTCGGAGCGACGAGAAACTCCCACACCCACGAAAAATAATTTATTTTAATTTTAAAGGACACCACTTTTGAGGTAGGCAAAACCTCCCTCAAGGCCGTCCAACACACCACCGACGAAAGGGCACTCGCCTTAACTAAAGACTCCCTAACCAACTGCTGGTAAACCCGGGAGGAGATCAAACACCGCGCCGATCCCGAGTCCACCAAGGCCATAATACGGCCCTTTCCAACCTCCAACTCGAGATAGGGACACACAGAGAGGCCGGGACGAATCGACTTAGGATAGGGCTTCCTGGATGAGTGCCTTGTTTCAACCGCACATAATGGAACATGAGATGCGCTAACGCCACCACGCGTGGGGAGGGACCGGCGCCCCCTCAATCCCCCCCACGCGGGCCGTTTTTTGAAGGACGGTTCTCACGCGGGATTCCGACCGTTTGAATGGGCAATTCCGGGCCAAGTGCCCCATCTTACCACAGGTATAACAACTATAGTGTCTTCTTTCAAAGTTGCTACCTCGTTGCTCCCGGGGAGGTGTCCGCTGTTGACCAGATGTGGAACAGGGGACAGAGAATTCGGCAGTGCCGGAGCGAATCTCATCATTCATCTGGATGGTGCGGGCAAAGACACAAGCTCTGCTGAGATCCGCGAAGCTTCGCGGTCTCTCCAAGAACACCAACCGTGACCTCTCCTGGGGATTGAGGCCCTCCAAGATGACACGCACCACCTCAGCCTCCGACACGTCCACACGCAGCACTCGTGATAGAATTTATGAAAACGTTTAGCTTTTCCCCGTGCCCCTGAACTCTATAAAACAATCTTTGCCGCATCTGGTCCCGCAGCCTCCCGGGCATAAACAGCTCCAGAACATCCCTATGGAAGGCATCAAAATCGCCGCCCGCGCCGAGATGCCAGACCACACGATCCAGTAGAGGCGCCCGACAATAAGGATATATCATATTTAAAAGCGAGGAACCAGTCACCCCAGGGAAGTCATAAATGCCGAAAATCCCTTCAAAAAATTTTACTAGCTGGTCCAGATCCAGACCGTCGACCACGGGAAGCCGACGGAGGAGGTCATAGATAGGGTTCGGCAATTACTCATATTTGACGCTGGCAAGGGTGGTACCAAACCCGCGAGGGACTTCCACCTGATCACCCTGAAATCCCTGGGGGCGACTGCCCAACGAAATAAGAGGAAGTTCCTCGATCAGAGCACTACATGCTTCTCCCAGGATATCCACCCGCTCAGTGGCCACGGTCTGGTGCGTGAGCATCTCTTTCGGCTTACCAGGACTCTCTGGAGCCTCCCCAGGTAGGCAAATTTTTGACTGCAGGTCCGTCGCAGCCCGCCTAACCTCCTCCTCCAGATCGTCCTGCAACAACAAATTACGGAGACGAGCGCACAAGTGGAGCATTCTTTGGGTCACCCGCTGCCAAACTCGGGTGGAACTCCCTATATATTCAGAGTCCTCCATCAGGGTGGAGAACTCCGTCCACTTGTCCGAACACAAGGCTAATTCCTCCCCCAGATCCTCAATTTCGACTCTCTGGAGGGGGACATCCCCCACCAGCAGCTCCCGCAGTTGTCTTCTCAAGGACGCTACATCCCTCTGGGGAATCCCACCCCGCAAGCGTATCTCAAACTGGAGCTCATCTTTATTAAAATACTCGGGCACCAGACCGCGACCCTCACGCCGACCACTACTATGCCCCGCCTCTGACATCGTTTCACAATACAAGGACCTTATTACAAGCAATAAACAATCAATGCACCCCAGGGTTCCCGACCCGATACTGGACCAACGACCAAGACCAAGACCATCTGCTGTAGGACCAACAAAGACAAAGACAAGAACACGAACACAAACAAACAGACACTTAACGGCGAACACCCCAAAGATACAATCCGGGATCACCAACCCGTGCTCACCCCTAGGTGTCCCGGCCCGGCAACCGCTCCCAAAGACCAAATTTTCACAACAATGGTGAACACCTAATTACAGTAAAATTATCTCAATTATTGCAATAAATATCTCATTACATTCTTTGAGATATGAGAACACCACAAAACTGACAGTGCATGTCCACTTAACGTGTTGAGGCCACCGCATCAATTTCCAATTTTTGGTCCAGAGGTGGCCAGGCCTATGTCCAACCATGCTCTGGTACCATTTGTGAGCCACTCATCATTGTCATCCCAACATATCAACCCTACTTCAGAAATTAACTCTCTAAAAAAAAAGGTGTAAGTAAATTATACAGCTTACCTGGATGACCAGCTCACTTGTTCAAAACCAGGAGGAGGCCTCCTAGTGGAAGAAAGGCCTCGTGCTGGGGAACCATTAGGCAATCGAATTAATGAGGTGACCTCAATTTCCAAACCCAACAACAACAACAACAAATTTATTGGTGCTCTAATTCCTTTTCAAAGGCATTACAATCTTATATACAATGTGTGTACTTCATAGTACCCAGAATATAGAAGTGTTCACATGAAATAACAATAATCAACCAACAAAACCTCTCCGGTAATTTTTAAACCTTTACAAAAATATAATTTCAATATATTTTGCCAATAAATTATTATTAACATTAGTAAATAAAAAGAAATAAATCCAGAGGTTCTCAAAATCTAATACGTCTAATAACAATAGTTGATTAATAATTTAATACTGTTTGATTTATTATTAACATTGATAAATAATAAAAAATAAATCGAGAGGTTTATTAAAATTTAATACATCTAATAACAATAAGCTTTCTTCTTTTTGTTTTTTGACAGGACACCTCTGGTTGTACTATTTTAATTAATTTCCACTAACGACATGCACCATCTAACATCTCCATAAACAAAAATTAAAAACAACAACAACATAATTAGTGAAGGTATAATGTTAAAATATAATCTGGTAATCATGTTCTTGAGTAAGAAATTCACCATGTGTGCTCAAATTAATTTTTTTTTTTTTTCTTAAACTTTAATATTAAATATATTCAATATTACTCAACAATACCTAACAATATAATATTATTCAATATATTTAACAAAATAATAATTTAACATTTAATATAAAAAAAAATATTAAATAACCAGGTCTCAAAAATGTAAAATGTTTTATACATACACATGTGGGGATACAAATGACTAGATCCAAGACACTATTTATATAGGCTCATCACTCAACAACTAATTAATATTTAATTAATTCAACATGTTTTAAATTGAGCCAACATTATAAAGTTCCATTAGATTTATGAAGATATAAATATACAAAAAATTTTAACGTTTAATTTGAAACTCAAAGAGAATTAAAATAACTTCTAAATCCCAACACGTGTATGGATATAACCTAGTCTGACCCAATGTGATGGACCATTCACAACCTGTTATGCCAAGGGTGCACACAATACATATGATTTGATCATTTTCTTTGACTTACATTCACTAAACAATTTTCACACAAACAGTTACATAGTTACATGGAGAACACAGAAAAATATTGAGAGACTATCTCTGAGAACACAAAGGAACCAGGCATTCTTCACTCGAGTAGCGCTGGGAAGATCCTTCCCACTGCAAGGTTTAAATAGATCCCAAATCCCCAGTAGTATCTTAACACATTTCGTTTTTTTTTTTTTTTTTTTTTTTTTTTTTTTTTTTTTTTTTTTTTAAAGCTTTGCAGAGAAGGTATTACTATAACTTCACAAACAGCACAAGAAGCTGTCCTCACGATTAAAAGAAATATAAAATACCAGTCCAGTTCAACAGAATTTTAAAAGGAAACTTGAGTACAGAAAATGAAATTGCAATCATTTAAATAGCCTGGGTATACCAGATATGATGCAAAGTACAAAAAACATCAAGAATTGAAGCAAGTTTTGTTGTTGTTGTTGTGTTAAGATAACTCACTTGACGAGAAACTCAATTAGTGCCACATGCACACATAGGAATAAGTTAATAATATTCCTTGCAAAAAAATACACTTCCACAGCACCTGAGAAAATATTGTTCGCCAAACATACCTGTCTAGATTGGCCACAGCACACTAGCCACTAATAAATTCCTTTATATTCTCACATTTTATCCTGGTCTGACACTCGGGAAACGGATGAACCCCAGAGAAATGCAGACACCCCAGGGCACACCTTTTTTACTCAGCCGGCCATAATAAAATAAATCGCCCGGTATTTAAAAAAAAATCCAAACTTTCTTCAGAAGCCGAGCGAAAAAACGTCTCTCCCGTTTGAAGGCACAGGTCAGAAGAAAGCACACACGTGTATAAGGCAACTACCAGCCCGACCCCTCACGGCGGAGCAGTAAAGCTCAAGTCGTGACGCATAGCTACTAGATGGCGTCTCGAGTATTTATATTAGTAAGTTGCTGTAACGAAATTTCATAGTTACGGCACAGATGTATTGAGTCCAAAAAACCAATTATCAGATCCAAATAACAAAAAACTGCAGTTTTTAAATTTTCTATGTGTAGTTCATGTGAAAATTAGTTGCAAACACAGTAAACCCATTATTTTTTTGTTTGCAAAACACGTACATTTTTTTCATTTACACTACATACTGAATCCATACTGTATGTGACAGACCTATGGTATTGCCCTACATAGGCATCAAAGTGGCATCCTTCAGCTGCCTACTGATTTCCAGATCACTAAAAACGTCACTCATGTGTGGTACACACATTTGTGGTAGACACAAAGCATTAGATCGCACCACACAAAAACTTTGGCAAAAGGTGTGGTTCATTAAGATCAAACAATTACCTACTGCAAAATTCTCACCCACTGCACAAAGATGATGATTTACTAAAACCACTTCTGCACACTAAAGCAATGATGCTACTGACGCTACCAAACAAACCATCTATGTTGCTGTTAGACACAGTAGTGTGAGTGTTATTAAAACAACCAAGTTAACACTAAAAAGGCGGGATATTTAAAAGAAACTTGGAATGGTGGGACATTTTGTTAAAAAGTGGGACTGTTCCGCTAAAAGTTGTAAGAATGGGAACCCTAGTTCTAATAAAAATAAACTTACAAAAATATATTAAAATATTAACATATTTTTTAAGTATTTGTTTAAACCAGTTGCTTTTCCTATTCAAGAGTATGTCATGGGTAAATATATTAACCCAGCAGTTTTCATCATTTTACTTTTATATTCTTCTTTTACACATATAAAAGTTATTCCCTTATAGTTATTTAGGGTCATATTCATTAAGAGAAACATGTTTGCCCAAATAAACACGTTTTAAAAATGGCAGTATCAATCCATAATCCTGACAGAAATTCATATACAAATTACTGCTGTTTGTAGTGACAGAATGACAAAATGTCTTGAAGTGGGTCCATGAATCTTGGAAGGGAAGATTGATGTTCACGATGAATAAAAGCTGTATGACGGATTTGATGATAGTGATTTTAATTCCAAGAGTTTATTCCTGAAATTTTTAAGACCATGATCCATGAAAATCTGAAGATAAAATTAGGCCATAAAAAAATGCATGCATGTTGGATGCCCAAAATGTTAACTGATGAGCACAAGAGAAAACATGTGTTCTGCACTCACATTTTTTCAGAAAAATAACGTGAGTTCCTGGACACTTTAACTGGGTGAGATCTGGGTTTATCATCATATGAAGTCTGACAATTAAGTTTGCAAACTCGCCACCGTTTAGTGCTGAGGGTAGCACTATACAAGCAGCTTCAAAACCTTGGTATTTTAGTGTCTCACAGCAATGTTCATGTTGACACGTGGCAGATTTGTGCTGAATGGGGTGCATTGTTGTTTGTGCTTATTTGTGTGCATTGTGAATGTGTCTGAGCTGGAATTAGAGTAATGAACAAACATCAAATTTCTGATGAAACTAGGCAAGAGTGGAATGAAATACGGGACATGTTAGTGTAGGTGTATAGCAAAAACTCCATGATGAAAACAGCTGTGTACAAATGGATTAAATGGTTTTCTTAGGGTAGGAAACTAGTGACTGATGAAGAAAGGGTAGGGCAGCCAGTAATGAGCTGAATGGATGAAAACATTGCCAAAATTTGTCAAATTGTGCGTGCAAATTGGCAACTGACCATGAGATCCATAGCAGACCAAGTGAGCATTGAAACTATGTGGAAAGTTTAAACTGAAGACTTTATTGTGTTAAAACAATGAATTATAGCATTACATGTGCAAGGTGTGTGTCAAAATGATCTCAAAGTAGCTCATTGATGAACAAAAGCAAGGGAGGGTTGAACTATGCACAGACCTGTTGGAGAGGTAGGACAATGTTTTGGATTGAATGATCACAGGTGATGGAACCTGGATCTTCATGTATGACCCAGAAACGAAGCGACAACGTGCCCAATGGAAGTCACCTGATTCTCCACAACCAAAAAAGTTCCGTCAATCAAAATCAAAATGTTGATAACCTTTTCTGATATCAAAGGGACTGTTCACTATGAATATGTACAAAACAGTTAACCAATTGTACTATTTGGGAATGCTGCAAAGGTTGCATGAAAAAGTGAGACGCAAACACTTGTGCACACGGCACTGTCTGTATGTGAGTTTTTGGCCAGGAAACAAATGACTTTGGTAGACCACCCATCATACTTACCTGACAGTGCCATCAATGACTTCTTTCTTTACCCAAAGATCATAGAAGTTTTGAAAGGAAGACATTTTGATGTCATTGAGGACATTAAGGCTAATAAGATGGCAGCTCTGAAGGCCATTCCAGAAAAAGAGTTCCAAAATTGCTTTGCATGGTGAAGTAGATGCTGGCATTGATGTATGTAGGCCTATAGCTTTCTAAGGGGAGTACAGTGTTGCCAGTAAGTTTAGGGCTTGAAAAACAAAAATTTGTAAAAAACTGATTTATTGGAACAAAATTGCAAATAAAATTGTTTTACATACTACAAATTATGTTTCAATAATCAATAGATTCACCTTTAGCTTTAACACAGTCTTTCATCCTCTTCAGCATGGACTCAATGAGCTTCAGGTTCATTTAGTGATGTTCTGCCAGATGTACACAATCAACAACTTCAACTCGTTCGTGTTCTTTGGCTTCTGCTAGGCCAGTTGGTGAGCCATGGTGTTCCAGATGTTTTCTATTGGGTTGAGGTCAGGGCTACTGGATGGCCATTGAACAATCTCAATATCTTGTTCAGGAAACTAGTTCATAGTGAAGTTTGATTTGTGACAGGGCGAATTGTCTTGCTGGAAGATAAAGTATTCTCCCAGTAATTTTGTGACAGATGGTAGCACGACTTCCTCCACAGTTTGGCAATATCTAACACTATTCATGGTCCCATCAGGTTAGGGTGTCATCTTGAGGAAGGCACAAGAAATCCAGAACGTGGCACTTGGTGCCTACTACAGTCTCAAGTGTATCAAGACGGCACTTCAAGTAGTGAACTGTGCTTTCGATCAGCTTATTACGGATTGATTTGTATTTTTCCTCCCCTTGAGACGTGTTTGTGAGAACAATTCCTTGGCTGTCTTTGTATTTTGAGCAATTCAGTTTCTCTGAGTCTGAAGTGTCAGAAAGGAATTGTTTCACATTGGATCCTTCAGATGAAAGCAAGAACTGAACCATTTCCACCGTTACCATCATTGACGATCATACCTGTGACACCAGTAACTGTTTCAACTGTAAAGCTTTACAAAATGGCTCTAGTTTCCCATACAGGTCAATCAAAAAGTTTAATGTTTTTACAAACTTGTATGATGTAAGGATTTTTAGATAGCCTTTTGCTCTAGCTGCATCCGTAGCTTCTCCTGTTGTAGCTTTCCGGTTCATTATATCCTCAAGATGGATGACCAGAGGTATGAGATCACGCCGCAAAGCTTTCAAAGTGCCAGATTTACTACATAGCCACCGTACTTGTGAATACTTCTGAGTTTTACTATCTCACTTTCTAAAGTTTTTTCGGTGTTTTTAAGCTCATGGAGGCATTTTGAGGATCGTTTGTAAAATTTGTATATGTTCTTCACAGTTTCGTCAAGCTTTTCTGGGTAAGGGATGGAATTGGCAGCATCAAGTATGGCCAATTGTAGACGATGCACGGCGCAGTGAATGCTAATTAAATGTGGAGCTTCTTCTTTCAAAAGAAGTACGAAACCTGACTTTGAGCCAATCATAGACGACGCCCCGTCAGTTCCCACACTAACCATGTTGTTTTCTCTTCTCCAATCAAGCCCTAAGTTATCCAAGAGCCCAGTAACAGCAGTGAAATACGACTCTGCCCTACTGCTCTCAAGAGGCACATGGCCTAAAAGGTCTTCTCTTATCTCCCCTTCACACACATAACGAGCATAAACAATCACATGTTCCTCAGCACTTCGGTCCGTGGAACCATCAATCAAAATACTGAAATTTTTGATTTTTGAACCACATCTTCTTGTAACTGTTTAGCAATAAAATTAATGAAAACTTGGCAGTTTTTATCGTTTACATATTGTTTTGTCTCCATATTTACACCTAATTTAGTTGCAAGGGCAACTTGCTTAGGGAAGTCGGTAAATGGTTTTTCATTGATGCCTATAAAATAGGCTATGTTGAATAAAGTTGTTAGATGCTCAAGCATAGAAGACTCTATTTTCTTAATACATTTGGCAAGAGGAGCTTTTCCTGGTTCTGACTCTACTTCAAACCGCGTTAAATTGTCCATATGTACTAGGCTTTTACCATGAAACACAACAGTTTCCTTTTTCATGGAACCAGAAAATCCTGCTACCCATTTTGGGCCACTATTTTGAGGGTATTTAGCGCATATAGTACATTTTGCACAGTCGGAATCGTAAGCTAGCCAGGGGAAGATATCCAGCCAAGGAATTTTCGTTTCCCAGAGGAACCGTGAGTAGGCGTAAGTTCACTAGAACTCGCGTTTTCCACAGTAGGCATTTCAGTTTCCCTACTAGGTCCGGCACTTGCATCTCTTAGCAGTAGACGTCGCACTCGCAGACTCACTAGGCATCGTCGTACTGACAGTAGAACTTTTTTTAAAGAAATAATTAAGTTTAATCTGTTTCATTATGAATAAAATAACACACGAAACATAAAATACACGCTGGACACGATCTTAGAAATTGAGAATACTCTTAGTACATGAAACAATAAATCACACGCGTAACACATCTGGTCAACTCAACAATAATAACAGAGTGTACAACTTGGAAGGAGTGACAAAGGCCGGCGGCCGGCAGCCCACGCAGAACGGCGTGAAATTTCCGCTCCCCTCTCACAGCAGCACTATTTTGTTCGACGTGTTTTAAGATGTTTATATCCAACAGAGCAGTTTTGTATATAAAATTCACATGGTGACAGCTAACTGACGGCCTATGACTTCAACACGCGCCTTTACTAAAACTAAAACATGACGTGTTTTGGTTTAATAGACGTCCTTCTTTTTTCCATTTTTCATTCTTTCTCTCCTCTTTTCTCCTTTTTTTCGCAGTCAAAACCCACTCGCCACTGGCGAGTGGGGGAGTGCAATTTTCGAGGGTTGCTTTAAGTATTTATAGATACATACTAAGATGAAGTTTTAAAAAATGTATATAAAAGCATTAAAACTATCAGCATCTACAGAAGATGAGAAAAAATTTGTGCCTGGTTTCTGGTGTCATTCATGTTGTTTATTGTAATGGACTTTGTTAAATTTTAGTTATCTCGTAATATAACCCTTACGTTTCTACATTTATCTTCTTAACTCAACAAACTAAATAGCAAATAAGTTTTTTTAATTTTTGTAGTTTTATTAATAAAAAGCTAAACTAAACCCTCCTCCCCTAGAGGAAATTCTGGTTATGCCCCCGTTTTGTTCATTTCTGCGCGCGAGCATGCATGCGTGCGTGCGTGCGTGCGTGCGTGCGTGCGTGCGTGCGTGCGTGCGTGCGTGCGTGCGTGTGTGTGTGCGTGTGTGTGTGTGTGTGTGTGTGTGTGTGTGTGTGTGTGTGTGTGTGTGTGTGTGTGTGGATAGTTCAGGTGGCACATGCATGCACACATGAGTTTTGTTTTATACGTAAGGTAGACTACATAGACATATCCCACATGGTGGTATGGTGACAAAAACTTATAACTCCTACAGGCACACAATGGCAAGCAGTGGCGGCTGGTGTTATGGTTGCAGCGTTGCACAACCACCAATAGAGAATAACTAAACTATAAAATAATATACGAAATCATTAAGCAGTTAAAAGTGTCATCAATTTCAACGGAAAACGTATTAGATTCTATGTGGCAATGTTCACGTACAATTCAAATGTGGCGTGCAGGCTGGTGGTTGTAGCCTGCTTGCAACTTGAAGAGTAAATGGCAGAGCTTACTACACAAGCATATGGGAGAACGTGCTTTACTCTTCACAGTTGCCGTGTGTTCCCTATGTAAGCTAGGTGGTTGCAAAGTTTCCGCAACGTTCCACTAACAGTGCTGTAGTGCATCTTTAAGTTTGTCATGAAGTGTGGACAGCCTTCTTTATTTGTAAATTGTATCAGGTTTAGTGTTTACGTTGGTTCAAAGTAAACGTGTACTCATTGTTTTTGAGGTTATAAAATTATAGTTATAATTTTGTATAACTGTGATTGTGATAATTACATGTCAATCAAAAATAAAAATTGAAAGATTTGTGAAAGTTTTAATATTTTATACTGATTTATTTTTTCTTGTTGTTCGTATATGAAAGCAGGCAGTATTCCATTCACTTCTCTTTTAGAGTAGATTTTTCAAGTAATCTTTTATGTAGTTGAATTTATGTGCCTTGCAGTTTATATACAGGGAAAATCTGTTACTTATAGCTCAAATGAGTCATTTAAAAATAACTAGCCTGTATTATAAATTTGCTGTTCTTATTTTTGATTTCTTGTAAACACAATGATCGCTTTCAAATCAGTGTATTATTTTATAGGTATAAAAAGCATGATTCTGTTTATCTTTTTCTTTTCTCTGCATATTTAGTATTTGATTACTCCAAAGTTAGTGATGCTTGCAGCAATCATTCATGAGTACGTGGGAACATGGAATCTGGCATAGGTAGACATACTGATAGAATCATTCCATTATCATTAGCAGCTGTCTTTTGGGGAAAAACAGTAACTTTCTATTTTTTTCAACACGACAGCACTATGTTTGATCCAGATATGTTGGTCTGCGCCCTGTTTAATGTGCCCTTTTACCCCCTCCCCATCCTCTCCCCCACCAACTCAACTACTGTAACCACCAAAATTTGGAACCACCAGCCACCACTGATGTCAAGATAGCCTGCCAGACATAACCCACTTTCATATTGCTCACGAGAAGCAACACTGCAATATTCCAGTCCACCTTAAGCATCAAATGCCAATCAGAAATACATGTGTACTTTGAGCAGACAAACTGCTGAAGCAGTGAGTACAGACACATTGCAGATATCTTAGAGTAGAAACTGGCAGTAGACCAAAAACTGTCTGCATCAGCACTCACACAACACTCAACAGGCATGCGCCACATGGACCAACAAATGCTTGCTGATTGAAGATAACGGTATCTTAAATTTTCTTCAATTTAGACCAGTCCATATTAATATTTTTTATCATAAGAAGTCAAGTCTTGCGTCATCAGTTCATTAACTTTTTGTTTTTTTGAGTTTGTAATGTTTTGTTTTAGTTTCACTTTTTTCTTTTGTTTAATATTTTTTTTGGCATTGCTTGTTACATATATTATTTTCAGTATTTATATAGCTAATTAATTTATCAGCTTGGGAATCAAATGTTATCACCAATTCTTCATAAGTATTACAAGATGTTCATGTGCTAACACTCCCCAACTATTATCTTCATCCTCATTGCTATGTCATTTACTTTACTTTTCCACAGGCTCCAGCAGTCATTTCTTTGTATTTGTTCCCCACTGCAAACTGTTCTGTTTGAAGGGTTTTAATAAATTTCCTTATGGTTGGATGGTAGGAGGACATGAGCTTATGTCATCCCTCAATTTAATTGTTTAATTTAAACAAATTGTCTTTACACCCATCATGACAGTGCCAAAGGTGAATTGGGGGAAATGGCAGTGTCCTTTCAAGTCTTTGATAAATCTGCCTAGCCAGCTGTTCTCAAAGTAGTAGAGGAAAGGACAGAGAATCCACTCGTTGATGTTTGAGAAAAAGCCACTCTCTTCAAGGGTCTCGTAGCTTTTGACATCTACTGGTAGTGCATGGGAACATGCAGCCAACTGAAACACATGAAGACTAAAGCTGGGGATTGTTGAAACAGAGTATCTTAGAAACATTTCCGAGTTCTGAATTTTTGAAACGATACTTTGACATAAGTGAAAGAAGCAGCCATGGACTTTACTGCCATAAATATATTCTAGAATGAGGAAATTACAGCATGCTCAAAATATGGAAGGCTGTGTTTTGGATTTCATCTCAGTTCCAGGTGATTCAGCATTCGATTGTAAGTAATCTTCTGTTTGTACGAAGTAAGTGCATAAATAGCTTGTAAAATTTCATTGTAACCTGCTCCATATCCGTTCAAACCACGATAGATGTATACCTGTTCAAAAAGGCTTGGGCTGTGTTGTCGGCAAACCAGTGCTAACACTTAGCCAGAAGCTCAAGATTTTGATTTGTAGAAAAGATTAGGATTCTACCATTTCCTTTGCTGATACCTTCCAGCAGAAAATGTTTGCCTTTCTCTGTGAACAAGTTGTCTCTAATAGTATGCAGTTCATTCAGTGTTCTTGATGTGCTCCATATTTCTGAATAGTTCTCAATGAGTCATTGAGTTTTTCTCTTCATGTTGATATTGTTTTCACCCCAATGAGATTAGTGTTTGGATGGCTGTAATTTCCAGATTCAAAGGTAACATGGCCAGTGCTCTGAAGAGCTGAAATCTCATAGTAGTTTGAGGAGAAGTTGTCAAGGGGCAATTGTCCAGGGAGGAATTGTCACGTGGATAATCACTTTCTTTTCTCACAGCTGCTAAACACAGTCATCAGGCACTGGAGGTTGAGAGATATAATTGAACATCCTTTATTCATCATGGAATCTTCCATTCACCTCTGTCTACTGCATACTACAGCAAACATACATCACTGGCCAAACTGCTAATATATAAGAACCAACAAAAATTGATGTTATGCCACCACTCTCATAAGATCAGGAAACATTAAATCTACCAGAACAGCTCAAGGTATCAGACCAGTGATATTATGCTTTAAAAAAATATCTTTGATCTTATTGGTTAGTTGCTTAGTACTTTCTTTTCACAACTTTTGCAATTTACCATCATTTAATATTTCATTCTCTAACTTTATACTCTTTTATACTTTTATAATAATTTTTTATTTATTTTTAATTATTTTTGATGTACAGTTTATTTTTATTTTTATTTAAATTAGAAAGGAATGATAAATAACTCTTATCCAAACAAGAAGGGACCAGGTTCATAACAACATCGAGATAGAGGAGGACACAATTGAGGTGGTGGACAATTTCACGTATCTCGGAGTGAATCTAGCAAAGACTGGATCAGAGGAGCCGGAGATCCAAAGACGGACCACCATGGCTAACAAGGCGTACTTCGCATTGCTGCCATCATTTAGGTCTGGGGATGTGCACAGGGAAACAAAAATGAAAATATATAGGACTGTCATCAGACCGGTGCTATGCTACGGGTGTGAGGCATGGGCAATCACACAGAAAACAGTCGACATAGTAGACACCTTTGAAAGGAAAATCCTCACACGCATTATAGGCCCAATACAAGAAAATGGCTCATGGAGACTGAGATACAACAACGAACTGTATCAAATATATAAAGAGATACCCGTCTCAAAATTTATAAGAATTCAAAGATTGCGTTGGGCCGGACATGTTATGAGAATGGAGGGTGGCAGGAACCCTAAGAGGGCTTTGCTGGGTACATGGGAGGGAACGAGACCTAGAGGTAGACCGAGGAAGAGGTGGGAAGATGGCGTTGCAGAGGACGCGAGAGACATGGGGATAAGAAACTGGAGGAGGGTTGCAGTGGATAGAGTGGATTGGAGGCGGAGATTGGTGGAGGCCAGGGCACGACTTGGGCTGTAGCGCCATAGGAGAGAGAGAGATAAATAACTAAGAACAGTGCTGGGATCCAAAAGTCTTTAACAAATTCCTGTATTCAGTGTATTCCTGTCATTATAGTGGTGGTTTGATGGTTGTACTCATCAGCAGTGGCGGCACTACGCGTGGGCAAAATTTTCTTGGCCCTCTCAGATAAGACGGAGAAATTTCAGAGGTCAAAGTCAAACTGTCTTTTATAAAATTCAACAAGAAATATGTTTTCCATGTGTTTAGAACGAAACTAAAAGATCTTTAGAATGGAAACATGAAACAAACAACTGTCAGAGTGTACACAAACTATTAGCTTAGAATTGGGACACATTCACATACATAAATAATAAACTAAATATCACTATAGTATTGACGACTCGGAACACTAAGTTTTTTATAAGTAAAAACGTAAAGTTTTACCTTAAAGCCTAAACCGGCTTTCACCTTTAGAAGGTTTCATCAGAGGCTGCCATAGGTAGCGTTGTCCGTCTTGTTGTTGGTGGCGGGATAGTTTTTCGAAAGATCGAAGCTGTGTGTGTGTGGTGAGATGTGTTCGAATAATGCGTGCGATTTGAATTGTGTCTGTTCGTTTAGGATGTCGTTTTTATTTGTTTTTGTGTGTTTGTATATTTCTAATTGTTCTAGAGTGTCTAGTTTTCGGCCTTTTGTGTGTACGTGTAGAATGTTCAAGTTATTGTCGATGTTTTTGTATGTGTGGTTTGCTTCAATGAGGTGGTTTGCAAAGGTAGATTCTGTAGTGGTGTGGAGTGCTTTTGTGTGTTCAATGTATCTCTGTTTGAAGCTACGTCCTATCTGGCCTATGTAGAATTTATTGCAATTTGAGCAATTTAGCTTGTTTACATCGGGTAGATCGAATTTGTTTTGTGCTTTGGGCATGCGTTTTGATAGTGTGTGTTCTGTTTTGTTAGTAGTTTTGTAAGCGATTCTGTATCCTGCTTTTTTGAATTTGTGGGCAATTTTTTCAGTTTGTTTGTTGATGTATGTTAGTGTTATGAATTTGTTGTTTTCTGTCTTTGTCTGTTATTTGTTTTGTGTTTTGTGTAGAAGTTTACTGACTATTGTACTGTCATAACCGTTAGATTCTGCTAGATATTTCATTATTAGGTGATTGTTTCAGTGATTGGGATGTTTATCTAGACAAAATTATTAGACAACACACACAAATAGACAACAACACTGACCTAGTAACAAAAATAAAAGACATACACATCCCCCATAATGCCACATTAGCCTCCTTTGACATTAAAAACCTGTACACAAACATCCCAATCTCTGAAACAATCACTATCCTACAAAACAAACTCAAACAGAACAACACACCAGACAAACTCATCAATGAAATAACAGAAACTCTGAACATTATCACAAAACAAAACTACTTTACTTATAACAATAAATACTACACACAGAACGATGGCCTACCCATGGGCTCCCCCATATCCAGCATTCTAGCAGAAGTCTTCCTGCAACACTTAGAAAAAACAAAAATACTCACAAACAATGACAGACACTCACATAAAATACTATATTGGCACAGATACGTTGATGACATTCTAATACTATACAGGGGAAACAAAAGACAATGTGAACAGTTACTAACGCACATAAACAAAATACATAAAAACATAACCTTCACCGCCGAATACGAACACAACAATACCATAAACTTCTTAGACCTCTCCATCACAAAACTAGAACACAGGCACAAATTCAGTATATACAGAAAACTAACTACAACTGACACACTAATACACAACACCTCCAATCACCCAATACAACACAAACTAGCCGCTTTTAGAACCATGATACATAGACTTAACAACATCCCCTTAGATGAAATAGACTACAAAGACGAACTAAACACGATAAAATATCTAGCAGAATCTAACGGGTATGACAGAACGCTAGTCAGTAAACTCCTACACAAAACACAAAACAAACAACAGACAAAGACAGAAAACAGCAAATTCATAACACTAACATACATCAACAAACAAACTGAAAAAATTGCCCACAAATTCAAAAAAGCAGGATACAGAATCGCTTACAAAACTACTAACAAAACAGAACACACACTATCAAAACGCATACCCAAAGCACAAAACAAATTCGATCTACCCGGTGTATACAAGCTAAATTGCTCAAATTGCAATAAATTTTACATAGGCCAGACAGGATGTAGCTTCAAACAGAGATACATTGAACACACAAAAGCACTCCACACCACTACAGAATCTACCTTTGCAAACCACCTCATTGAAGCAAACCACACATACAAAAACATCGACAATAACTTGAACATTCTACACGTACACACAAAAGGCCGAAAACTAGACACTCTAGAACAATTAGAAATATACAAACACACAAAAACAAATAAAAACGACATCCTAAACGAACAGACACAATTCAAATTGCACGCATTATTCGAACACATCTCACCACACACACACAGCTTCGATCTTTCGAAAAACTATCCCACCACTAACAACAAGACGGACAACGCTACCTATGGCAGCCTCTGATGAAGCTTTCTAAAGGTGAAAGCCGGTTTAGGCTGTAAGGTAAAACTTTACGTTTTTACTTGTAAAAAACTTAGTGTTCCGAGTCGTCAATACTATAGTGATATTTAGTTAAGTAACGGACACGTCATGGACAACGAAATCCAAGAATTTAAATAATAAAATGACAAAGCTAACAAAACTATTTAAAAACACAGATATAAAAATAGCATACAAAACTAATAAAAATAATTTACAAAAACTAAATAGCCCACACAACAAAGATAATACAACAACTAACGGTATATACAAAATTGAATGCCAAGATTGCAATAAATGTTACATAGGACAAACAAAAAAAACAGCTGAAAAAACGTTATTTTGAACACCTAAACGCATACAAAAAACCAGAAATATACAAATCCAATTTAGCCACACATGCAATAAACACAGGACATGAATTCCCAGACATAACCAATGTGACACTAATAAAACATATACCACACAAAGGCACCATAATGAACATTTGGGAAAATTTACAAATATACAAACATAAAACACAAAACAAACTAATACCTGAACAAATACAAATCAATACAAAACATGACACAATATTCAAAGCACTCAACATCGAAAACACACAAAAAACTAACACATACACCACAATCACACAAAATAAAACCAATTTGAAATACCAGAAGCCACAATAATAATAGTCAACCAACACATATGTACTTCACCAGACACAAAAACTGGAAGGCTGAGGTTGGGTACAAGATGGTACACGAAACATGTTCCTAATAAGAAAAAAATATCTTGAGGTAAATTCATTATAAATATTAAATGTAATATATATATATATATATATATAGAGAGAGAGAGAGAGAGAGAGAGAGAGAGAGAGAGAGAGAGAGAGAGAGAGAGAGAGAGAGAGAGAGAGAATTATAGTGCTGGTTTGATGGTTGTACTCGTCAAGCATTGTAGACCTTGTATTATATACTGTTGGACAATATGATTGACTGGACAGAATGCTCAGTATTTCAGTAGTAGTAGTAGTAGTAGTAGTATATATTGTAACATCACAAAACGTTCCATACTCTTAAAACGACCAGAAGAGTGAAAATAATACCAAGTTAATGATGAATAAGAACCAAGCATAAGTAACAATGAAGTATATAACAGAATTAAAACCATAAACCAAGTGAGAATAACAAACCATTAATTACAAAGTAAAACACCATAAGTAGTAAAGGTGAAAGAAATAATATTTATAACATGTATTAGAGTGTAAACAGCACATTGGCTGAGCAATTGCAAAGTATTAGTTTGAATAACAAACAAAAGAGAATGTATTATTGATAATTATGAACTATGAAAGAATTATATATTATATACACAAACTTTCACTAGTGAACACTTACTTTTGGATTTTTGTCCCAAACGTTTCGACATGGTGTCCGTCTTCCTCAGTGGGATTTGAAATACAGAGTGTCAGTACAAAGTAACCGTTATGGGTTGTAGGTGTGTGTGGTGGGGGTTGCTGGTGGGGGGTGGGAATTGGTGCTGGGATTCAAAGTGTGTGTTTGAACAAGTGTATCAAAAAGTATATGTGATCTATAGTGCAATTGGTCATTTAATATGTTGTTTGGTTGTAGTGTGTGATGTCTGTATATTTCATATTGTTCTGCTGTGTTTAGTTTTCTACTTTTAGGTAAGTAGTGTAGTATTTCCATGTTGTGTTCTATGTTTGTGTAACCGTGGTTTTCATTTTGTAAATGTGTGGCGAATGTGGAGTGTATGTAGTTTGTGGTGAGGGCTTTTAAATGTTCAGAGTATCTTGAGGAAAAAGATCTTCCCGTCTGGCCGATGTAGAACTGGTTACAATCATTGCAATATATATAACATTTAAAAAAGTGAATGAAGAGGATGTATCAACAAGACAATTATGAAAGAATTATAATGAATGAACCATTGAAATAAGGTTAACAGTAGTCAACAATGTAAAAACTATACGTGTTTAAAAAATGTTATAAAATAATCATATTTCTACTGATTGTAGAAAGATGTATTATAAGTCAAAGTAAACAAAACCTTATTATGGACTGTATAAACTAGGAGACTGGCATAAGATGAGTTTAGATTACTCTATGAATTATAAATAATATGATAAACACCCAAATAATGACTCACAACTATTTATGTGGAGTCCATAATGAAAAAGAAACTTGAAATGATAGACAACCAATGATGACCAAACAGATTATGTAAATCATAATCATGTATAATAAAGAGTATAGGAAAATATAAATATAATGATAATGAAATAGGTGTAAGACACCATACAATGTATAATATAATAAGTATAGGAATTAAGAATAATATTGAATAAGTAATAATGAAGTAAAGAAGCCTTTAAATAATAATAAACTAATATGTTATAATAAGAGTTAAAGTTAAGCTGGATGCAGCAATTTTGTATAATAATATATTAATTTCATTAGGATAATTATGTTCAAAGTAAAATTAAGGAGAGTTTAATCAATGTTAAAAAATATTAGAATAAAATCTGCAAACATGTAGCAGAAGACGTATGAAAACAATGCAATTTTAAAGCTAGGCTTTCATTAAGATAGATTTTAATAAATGAAAGATGTACCCAAACTGGCCTCTATTAACATCAAAATAACCAGAAAGGAATGAGCAACACGATGCTAGCAATAGAATCAAATTTGTAATTAGTATAACTGAGATATAAAAGTAAATATAAGAAATTTTGTGAATTTTGGATGGTTACGAGTAATAATAACAATAATAACACCCACGCTTAAAAACAATTATGTAAGGGGCTAAAAATAGAATGACCGTATCATGACGTCATTTTTAGCCAATCACAAAATTACATCAAAAATTAATTGTCGCGACCTAGCGTCAGTTTCAGAAGACTATATATACAATTGTTCGAGCGAAGAAAGACACATTTTGTCAAATTCCACTGCAGCAGCTACTACAGGACTACAGATCGAAATTTTCAACAAATCTAATTAAACAACAACAAGTGAAGAATTAAATAATTTAAAAGTGCATCGCAACAAGCAGTATTCATTTTTACCAGTTGTGCGGTATAAAAGAACAAGGTTAGGTGAAATACCTAACTCAGTATTCAGTTTGAAGAAATAATAATTGTTAATACGAGTGAAAGTGAAGTGTACGATCAGTGTACCCGATCGTAAAGTGCAATTGAAAAATAATCCAAGCGATTATAATACAGGGAGTACCGTGCAATATATCATTACAGTGTACGAATAATATGTGATTAGTATAATAAATAATACATTCTTGTACTGACACAAAAACATTAATACAATAAGTAATAAGCACTGTGTATACTTTTTCTATAGGAATTATATAATTCCGATATAATAATTCATGTATTAGGCTTACCGCCATTAACCTCAAACTGTATAGAGGTTAGACGAACATTTCGTCAATCAATTTAAATATTTTAAAGGTGTCTAACATTCTAAAATAAACTCTTGTAAAGCATCGTAAATCAAGGCATAGGGATTTTATTCTGTAGTATAAAAGAATTCACCCCTTGAGATATAATTATTTTTGTAAACAAACAAACCATAAGTAAGAGTAACCATTGCCAACCTTCTGGGTTATGAATAATTGAAGCCAGGTAGTTTATAATCAATTATTATTGTTAATTCGAATGTATGAAACTAAAGTAGACACATTGTGAATAATAAACAAGTAAATTGTCAAATAACAAACGTTGTAAACAATTATTGAAACAGATATTAATTATTTTTCTCAATTAAAAGAGTTTCGATTTAAAGGCACTCAAACAATCAATTTGGCGGCCTGAACGTGTGAAGCGCCAATAGTTTAAAAACACAAACAAACCATAAGGAAAATAATTAAAGAAATTATTTGAAATACTTAATCAAAGAAATAAATTAACCTCAGTTAAATTTATTTATTTTTTATTCTTTGAATAAATTCTTTTTTATGAAACAAGATTTAACGATTCCATATGGCGCCCAAGTAAAATCATTTTAGCTCACTTACTAACAAACAGTACAATTATACTGTTTTGACAAACCAACAGTATAATAAAATACTGGGATCATCTGACGACCAGTACAGACAGAACTAACTACCAGTACTACACCACTGGTACGTGAAGGTTTTAAGTACTTAATATTTTTGTCAAACAACACATTACTGTACACAGACGATCTAGATCTACGGAAGTGCTATTGAACTTTTAGTGAACTCCGAAGTGAACCACATTCGAATAACAGTGATTACAATACATTATTAATTAACTAAATAAAAAATTAATTAAAACAAATAGACAAATCAAACCAATTAAATAATAATTAAAAATTATTTATCTACCGAACTTAAATAAAACATAGTCAGCATGACAAATTATTTTAAAGAGATACGTAAAGAGGGTGTAACAATATATATATATTGTAACATTTACATAACCCCTACCCAAATATGATAACATAATCACCAGAGTTAAAACCAGTAATCACCCATTTTTAAAAGTCAGAAATGGGGATTAGGTATCAAGCTATGAGAACCTTTGTACTCTAAAAACACTGTAAACAATCATCCTAAAAGTGCAGTGTACAAAGTGGAACATAGTGTACTCGGTGAAAGTGTCAAACATTTAAAAAGAGCATCTCACAAATTTGTGTTGGAGATGAAAAAACAATCAATATTGTAGCAGTGGACTATATTGCTGTTGACAAGCTTTGTAGATTTTGTATTTGTTGTAATTTTATATTGGTAGGCCACAAAGGTCTTATAACTAGGAGTAATATTTTTGTTTAATATAATTATTTTGTTTAGATGTAAGATAATCCAGGGTTATGTATAAAAGAATAATAATATACCAAATAATACTATGTTAGCAAGATGGCATGTAAAAAATAGTGTAGAGTAAGGATACAGTAAATGAACTATAAATCATAAATAAACCAAAATAAAAGGGATTAAAATATAAAATACCAGTGGACAAGTTTAAGAAAAAATATAAAGAAAAACCGTAAATAAATTAAATTGGATTATGGATAAAATCTATAAAGGATTATTTTTTCTAAAAAGAAGAAATGAAATTATAATAATTATTATTAGCCTACATACTAAAAGGTATCTAGATTAGCCAATAAAAAACCATAAAAATTCTTGGTTACTAAGAGTAACTAACTAACAAGAATTGAATTAATTGTTCAGATATATTGGAAGTAGGCAGTTAAAAAAGTGTAATGTCTAGAAAAAATTAAGAAATTTATAAATACCATTCGGAAATAATCAGTGACAAATTAATAAAATTAATGAGTGATTTCCACTACATCTTAGACATTCTTCGAACAGAATAATTCACGCCCGCAAATTGATGAAAAATTGAAAAATCAGCCTTCCATTTCCAAGCCTAGCCTACCGAAATTCTACATCATTGGGTGAGATCGTTTCCTGTTAAAATTTAACTAAAGTACACCTCAACTATAAACTTAGAACACTATAAACAGCACAATCTCTTTAAATACTTCTGGAAAAGAGGTGAATAGACACTTTATTTTGTATTAACCAAAAAACAGCAAAACGTGGTTTGGTTATTAACATTGCCGAAGCCATTAAATAGTGTTTATTTTTCGTCACCAAAGCGACCTGCGCTCTAGCGGTCAAAAAATCAACTACATACATAATATAGATTATGGTAATTCTGATATTTCCGTGTCAATGCTGATATTGCTGTGAAATATTTTTTGTTCTATTCTTCTATGTTATATAAACACGAGAAAAATAATTTTCAACGGCGGTCGAACCTATTTACGGAGAAAAAAAATAAAATAAATACTCCCATAAGAACGCATGCAATTGAGAATGAGCGCCATATTGACTGAGAAATGACAGGTCCAGCTATTGTAGACGCGTGACGTCACCGTGTGTACATCACACAACACAAAAGCGGTTTAAAGCTTTGCGTTGAGCCCACCGCGAGTTTATTATTAGTAACCTCACCCACGAGTCCTGGTCACCCACGTCCACAAAAAATATTGCGATAATGGCTTCACTGATATCACTGTATACTATACCACCTATTTTTCGAATTGTTTCACTATAGTTTTGGATCACGAACATCACAATTCACAATACCACCACTAACCTTTTACTTTTGAATATATTCACGCAGAGGAAGTACATCTGTTATGACGCGATGTAAAACTATCGATGTTTATCATCGTGAAGAGTACATCGATGTTAAAAAAAATATCGGTATTAAAACATCGATGCTTTTTACATGTTTGTAATATTACAAATAATTGGGGATGAATAATAAATAAAAATAATTGGTAAATAAGTAAAAATAATTAAAGAGAAGAATAATATATAGCCTACCCCTATATTTTATTCACTTACCTTATCAGAAGATTCTGAAAGTGAAAACCTCAACACTTAGGTAAAGGCGAGGTGACGTTAAAATAATTTAACTCATATTCATATTATTATTTATTATTATAATGATTATAAAGTGTTTGATTATATAGTGAACAAACATACATAAAACCACCTACTTTAACAAAAACAGAAAACTCTTTAAATCAATGTCAGGTTTGTTTACTCCTAGTGAAAGTTTAAGTTAGTTTGGTAAATTCTCAACAACAAAAAATGGTATACCAAAAAAATTTTACCGTCTCCACTCTGTCCTAAGGTAGTGGTCGGCAGTGAAAACTGCTATCACAACTTCCTTAGCTGAAGAGGCGAACTGAAGCCGAAACAGAGACAATCAAAAATAACCAGAGCGTAATGCTCAAAGTACAAGTTTGTGTTTGTCAAGCAATCTTTGTCAAACGGTAGTCCTTCAAAGCATTTAGTGAGAATTATTACCAAATTGTAATTTTGATACAAAACTCCTCAGTGCCAAACTTCGCTTGTACTTTGTCTTTCGACTTTGACTCGCGTACTTTGTTCAACTTTTTTAAACTAGTATTCCCAAAGAGAGATAGACCTATAAATTCTCTTACTTTCTTTTAAACAGTAAAAGCTGAAAATCACAGTGTAAAGTAACATTGTTAATACTTTTCTAAAACTAATTTTGTCTAAAACTTTGTGGTAGTTATCGATAGTATGAAAATCGCAACTGAGCCGAAACAGAGACAATCAAAAATAACCAGAGCGTAATGCTCAAAGTACAAGTTTGTGTTTGTCAAGCAATCTTTGTCAAACGGTAGTCCTTCAAAGCATTTAGTGAGAATTACCAAATTGTAATTTTGATACAAAACTCCTCAGTGCCAAACCTCGCTTGTACTTTGTCTTTCGACTTTGACTCGCGTACTTTGTTCAACATTAAATTAGTATTCCCAAAGAGAGATAGACCTATAAACTCTCTTATTTTCTTTTAAACAGTAAAAGCTGAAAATCACAGTGTAAAGTAACATTGTTAATACTTTTCTAAAACTAATTTTGTCTAAAACTTTGTGGTAGTTATCGATAGTATGAAAATCGCAACTGAACTATCGATAGTAAACATTTTGAAAAACCCCGCGGGACGTCACAACGGTTAACCAATGGTATAGGTCTGATGCAAAAAACCCGGGAAGTTAATTAAAACCGCTTTACAAAGCTGATGTTGATTGGTAGATATAAAAAAAAGCGCGTTTATACACCGTTAATTTTAAAATTTTGCATATTCTCATTGGTTGGTAATGTGTGTGGGTGTCAAGAATCGGCGGCAAAAACAGTACTGTCTTCTCAGTTCCGTGTTGTAATGCATCTCGTAAGCCGCTACGGTAATCGTGTATTTAATTATTTTGTGAATTCAGTGTTTTCGTTTGTGTTATTGTGTGGTGTTATTATTAATTATTATTTCTGTTGTTTAGGGTTATTATTATAATATACCTTTTATTTAACATTATTGGCGTGACCACATTATTTAACATTTTGGTATACCAACATTTTACACTGAAATGGCCTGCCTTGATATTCAGTGCGGTGGGACGTCAGACGAATGTATTCGAATGACTGAGTCTGAGATTATTGACTTTTTAATTTCCCACGAGGTTATTAAAGGGTCAATAAATTGTCCTTCGTGTGGGTCCCTATTAGCACTGAATAGACAGACATTATCTTTTCGGTGTCACAATTTGCGAGAAGTGGTAGCTAAAAAGAAGAAGAGGAGATGTACAACACGTAGGTCCGCACGAGAAGGTAGTTTCCTTGAAAAGACCCACCATCCTCTCACAACCTACTTTTACCTGGTCTGCCACATCCTTCATACCCCTCCGCCTCGTCACCAGCTTCTCATGTGGAACTATGGTGTGAGCGACCATTTCGTCGTCGATTGGTACAGTTTTTGTCGAGAAGTTTTTATTTTCGACGCCCAGCGCACTTCAGCTAGCTAAGCTGGGGGGTCCTGGAAAGACTGTAGAAGTCGACGAAGCCAAATTTGGCCGTCGGAAATATAATCGGGGCAGGTACATTGAAGGACAGTGGGTGTTCGGGGGAGTGAAACGCGGTTCTGGCAAGTGTTTTTTGGTACCAGTTGAGCGCCGGGATTCCGCTACTCTCCTCGAAATAATTGAGAAGTGGATTCTTCCAGGCACCACTATAATCAGTGACTGCTGGAAAGCTTATAATTGCCTGGAAGATGCGGGGTTCGTTCACCAACGTGTGAATCACAAACAAAACTTCGTGGACCCCGCTACCGGCGCTCACACAAACACCGTTGAGAGGGCATGGAGAGAAGTCCGCAGTGTTATCCCACGATTCGGCCGGAGGCAACATCATTTCGCGGGATACCTGGCGGAATTCATGTTTAAGAGGCGCTACCCGCTGGGGGAAGGTCTTCGTCTCCATGCCTTCTTCAGAGCCGCAGCCGAGTTATATCCCCCAACACATTAAGGTAAGAGTTTCATTTTTCCATAATTATGGTAATGCATGCATTTCATGTGAGCGCGCGCGCGTGTCTGTGTGTTTTCAGTATCTCATTAAATGCATATGCTGTAGGTTATTTAAAATTTACTAACACATGGTATTAATATTGGATGGCTGCTAATTTAAACAATACGAAGAATAAAACATGGTATTAAAGTCAAAAAATTCTGTCAAGAAATATTCAGTCGACTCTCTTAAAATGTGTACATAAATTTACTATTACGTCCACAATTATTTTGACAACTATTATGACACACAATTTACTGATACGAGACATTATACTGAATATTAGACTGTTAATATGCTAACTAGTTAAATAAATTAAAGAATTAACAATTAGGTAATTATGATATTTGTAGTCAATGCTGATATTGCGGTGAAATATTTTTTGTTCTATTCTTCTATGTTATATAAACACGGGAAAAATAATTTTAAACGGTGGTCGAACCTATTTACGAAAAAATAAATAAATTAATTACTCCCATAAGACGCCAAAGAACGCCATATTAACTGTGACAAATTACATTAAGAGATTTTTTAACTTTTAATTTTATTTAGTAGTAGAAAAACACGTGTTATTTGGCGCGTAAACTTATGAATTGCAGCGATTGGTAATCCACGTAATGACGTCATAATTCGTCATTCGCTGTGCATTAGTGAGCCGTCGCTCCACTGCGGTGATCCCACTAACTACTCAGTTAATATGGCGCTCATTCACTTTACATGGGCGCTTATGGGAGTATTTATTTTATTTGTTTTCTTCATAAATAGATTCGACCGCCGTTGAAAATTATTTTTCTCGTGTTTATATAACATAGAAGAATAGAACAAAAAATATTTCACAGCAATATCAGCATTGACACGGAAATATCAGAATTACCCAAAGAACTTATAATAACCCTGGGAAATTAATTACTTAATTCTTTCTTGTTATTAAAATTGAAATAAAAATATTTGTTATATGATATATGTTTGTAAAAGTAAGATCGAACTAACTCTGTGTTTTATGTAAGAATCGATTATCCATTCATGTTTTGGGAAACCATAAAAAACCTTAAATAAATTCATGTTTTGGGAGACCATAAAAAACCTTAAATAAATTCAAGGAATGCCTTGTGGTTTGAATAATAAAATGTGTATTATTTCCAGTAGATGGTAGTTAGATCACTTTATAGATTATAAGAAGATCGAGGAGAGAAAGGGCATCAGCCTAGACATCCAGAATTTATTACGTACCATTTGAAGTCATTTAACCTCAAATGGGTTCGTAAAAGTAGCAATCAGCTGATACCACTAACAGAAAAATTTGAAATACTCAATCGTATACTGAGAGAGTAATTCTCTTTGCCTTTTTTTTTTCACTCTCTCTCCTAACTACTGTCAAACAACGGTATTGATTTCACATAAACAAAATTTAAGAAAATCATTCAACATCTTTGCATAATCACACACACTCGACTTTGAAGGCATATAACATAAAGATAACAAAATTAACATAAAGACTCTTAATTAAGCGAGCGTTTCGAAAAAATAACAAATAGATGTAAATTACTCGAGACTTAAGCTCAGTGAGAAACGTTACAAGATGACATACAAACGTTGGGCTTAACTAAGAAGAGAGTTTATTTGGTAGGATACTCGCGAGACGTTACAAGATGACGCTAATAACGTGGGGCAAATAAAACTTAGATTGCCTTTTAAATAATTACAGTGACGATCGCAAGAGAGACGATTATTCGAAACGATATTAGACTCGCGAGACGTTACAAGATGGCGCTCAACTTAAAGGGCTTTAATTAGGAAGGAAATTTCGGGATATACGCAAGTTAATATAATGAAAAAAACTAATTTTTGTCGGCAACTATGAGAAGACAAGAAATGTATAATACTAGAGGCAGATCAAAGAAGAGGGCAGAAGAGACGGAGAAGGAAGAAGGTGGACGGGAACAAGAAATAGAAGTAGTCATGGACAGTGAAATGGAACAACCGACGGGTGATAAGGAAGAAACCGAAGTAGTTATGGACACGGAAAAGGAAAGAGTTGAAGAGGATGCCCAAGGGGACCAACCAGATAAATCCAACCAAAAAGAAGACATAAGCATGCAGGAGATGTTGAGAATAATATTGGAAAGCAATAAACTACAAAATGAAACATTAAACAAGAAATTTGATAAAATAGATGAAAATTTTAGGAAACAGGAGGAAAACTCAAAGCAAACCAATGAGGAAAATAAGGAGAACTTTAGGAAACAGGAGGAAAACTCAAAGCAAACCAATGAGGAGAACTTTAGGAAACAGGAGGAACAAAACAAACAAACCAATGAGAAATAGATAGTATTCAGGAAAGTTTAGTAAAACAACTCAATGAAAAAATTGAGACCATTCATGGAGATATCAGACACACATGAATGAACAATATCACGAATTGAAAGAAACTATTGACGGACAAATGGAAGATATGAACGCAAAATTTGAAGAGAATAATGAAAATTTAAAACAAATTGAGGGTAAAATGGAGAATTTCAATAAGGAATTAAGGGAAAATCTTGAGAATAAAATTGAAAATGTTAACAAAACACTTAGCCAAAGAGTAGATGAATATAAGGAGGAGGCAGAAAAGAAAATGATAGAAACCAATCAAAGATTAGATAAAACAGAAGAAAAGATGGAACAAATTAAAACAGGAATAGATGCACGAATGGACCAAGAGGAACAAAGTAATCAAGTTCGCATCATGGCCATACACCAGGAGAATAATGATCAGTTGGACGGTATACAAAGCAACATAACCAGTAAATTCACCGATTTTAATGAGACGATAGAAAATGTCAAGAACCAGTTCCATAACCAAGGAGAAAAATTAGAAAATTTACAACATCTACAAACAAACCTACAAGGGGAGGTAGATAGAATGGGTTCAAGATCTACATGCAACACTCAACATACTATCCAAGATAGTAGAGAAAGTGTAAACTTTAGAGATTATCGAAGAAACCCACTCGAATTTTTAGGAAGAGTGGATGAAATTTTAAACAGGTCAAAAGAGAATCGATGGAACATGATAAAAGGATACTAGATGAATGTTTCAAAAACATCAATGACAACTGGTGGACTGTAATCCGAAACGAGGTGTGTGATTATGGAAATTTTAAGATGTTCAAGATGAAGTACTGGTCCGAATCAGTGGAAAATATTATTCGAGATGATATCTGTCATGGGAGGTATGACCGCAGTACAGGACAGACACCTACTGCTTATTTTTTGGGGAAAGTATGTGTGGCGAAATATTTAGACCCGAAGATCCCTGAGGAGTGTTTGGTAACTAAGATAGCATATCATTTTGAAGAAAAGATTATCAGTGCTCGATTAAGTGGTCAAATAAAGACAATTGGAGGTATGGAAACACTCTTAGAGAACTATGAGCAAGAATCATATTACAGGAGGAGTAGATGGAGATCAGGAAATACAGAGGAGCGGAAAAATGAACCACCCAGAGATACTCGACCAAGGGTAAATTATGTCAGTGCCAACAATAATTACTATAATAACCGGTATCGAGGAAGATGGCAAAATTATAATAATCGAAATTACCGAAACAATTCATATCAGAGAGAAGAAGGTCCGCAAAGAAGTAGGAGCGAAGAACAACCTAGATTCAGAACTGATGAGGAAGAAAGAAGGCAATCAAACGAACCTCAACATAGTGAGAATGTTGAACAACTTAATAATAATGACGGAAGTCGGGGAAACGGGTACCAGCAGTGAGAAAAAGTGACTGCCCGTCACTGCTAGAGACAACCGGGCACAGAATTTACCACAGTCCTAATAATAATAATAAATTAAAGAAACCAATAACAATTATCAGAAACCATTATTTAAAGAATATACAGGCGGAATTAATGGAAGAAAGGGCAATTAAAGGGTCATCACAATGCAATTATATAGTTTATATACGAATAAAATTAAATGGAGTATTAGCAGAAGCCAATAACACATACACACAGAAAACCACAGTTACACCAACATAGACACTAATCTCGAAATTTTACATTACTTACCTAAAGGTCGAAAACTCAACACAACTGAACAATACGAAATATGTAAACACCACACAACACAACCAAACAACATACTCAACGATCAATTACAATATAAATCACATACACTTTTTGGCACAATTTTACAAAAAACAACCATCAAGTTGAATCCCTGCGCCAATCCCCTTCCTCCACACACCACCCCCACTACACCTTCCACACAAAAACCGTTACGAAATGATGGCAGTCTGACTAAAAGCTGAAGAAGGCGGATACGTACGCCGAAACGCGTCCGACAAAAAAAGTAAGTTTTCACAAGAAAAAGTTCATTTTTAGATAAGTGTTAGTGCTGTGAAAGAAGAGATGAACAATCAAGACAACTATAACACCGCAGATAAAGCGTATTTCATCAATAAGTACAGAAACGCCAAACAACAAGTAACAAAAACTTCCTTACACATAGCATTCAATAAAACTTGTCGAAAACACAACATCATACCAACACACGCACAAGTTACAATAAAACAAAACACACATACAGCACTTCAAACCAAACGGAAATTAGAACAAATAAACCTAAATAACATAATCAATTATTTATACCATAAAAAAGACACACTCAACAGACAGGCATATAACTTACACATGAAACTCACACAAATATTACACCACATGGAACTTGAAAATGTAGTACAACACACACAAGACAACATAGAAAAACTCAAATTGACTATACAAGTTCGACACAACAAAAAAATAACTAACCTCACAACACGCACAATTGAATCTATCCCTGAACCAGCACACAAATTCCACACACGCGTAGTTAATACAACAACCATTAATTTCACAAAGGATGAAATGGATTTATTAAACAAAGGACTGAAACATAATTTAAATAACAATACAACTAACAAAAATCACAATAAACACACACGTGACATAATCATAGACGCAGAAACAGCTGTACAAAACACGCACTTTAATGACCAAGACCCGATACGCCACGACATAAAACGAAAACTTCAAAACACACATACAAAACCAAAAATACACAACAATGAAATAAAAACACTTAACAATGTAAAACACAAGTTACTTGAACACAACACAACAATCCTAAAAGCTGACAAAGGTAACATTAGCGTCATAATGAACAAACACCAATTAAACACTAAAATCGAAAATTTCTTCAACGAAAATAATATAACGGAAATAAATAAAGACCCCACACTAAAATTTCATAAACTGATTAACAAGTTTATAAACAACACAAAACATATAATCAAACCAGAAAGCGCCAAATACCTTAAACAAATAAAACCTAACCCCCCCTAAACTAAATGCATTACCAAAAATACATAAACCTAACATTCCCATCAGACCATTAATAAACAACACACAGGCACCCTCCCACAAAATTGCAAAACAACTAGACAAAATAATCAGAGAAAATATTAATCTCAGTAACAACACATCTATCAAAAACAACATCGACCTAGTCAGGAAAACTGAACACATCCACATCCCACATAACTCAACTCTGGCATCTTTTGATATAACCAATCTATACACTAATGTCCCCATCAAAGAAACCATCCAAACACTAGAAAACTACTCAGACAAAACAACACACCTGAAACACACATACATGAAATCATCACACTTACCAAACTAATAACTGAACAAAATTACTTTACATACAATAACAAGATATACACACAAACAGAAGGTCTCCCGATGGGATCCCCCATATCAGGAATACTAGCAGAAATATATATACACAACATAGAACAGAACCACATAATAAACAACAACAAATACACTAACAAAATTATATACTGGCACAGGTATGTAGATGATATATTACTTTTATTCAAAGGCAAAACAAGACAAGTTGAAAACTTCCACAAATACATAAACACTATACACCACAAATTAAAATTTACACTGGAAATTGAACAAAACAATAGTATAAATTTTCTAGACCTAACAATTAACAAAACTAACAATACACACACGTACAAAATATACAGGAAACCAACCACAACTGACATGGTTATACACAACACATCAAACCACCCAACACAACACAAACATGCGGCCTTCAACCATATGCTCCATAGACTAACTAAAATAAACAAGATTACACCGACGAACTCAACACAATAAAATACATAGCAATCAAAAATGGTTACAACCCTAATTTAATAAACACACTACACAAACGCATCAAAAACAAAAAAAAACACAAAATACCATCAACACACAACACAATAAATACATCACACTTACATACCACAACTCCTACACACACAAAATCGCCAACACATTCAGAAAACACAAATACAAAATAGCATACAGAACAACCAATACCATTAAAAAACACATCAATAATACAAACACAGACATAGACAAATATAACAAAACAGGTGTTTACAAATTAAATTGTAATGACTGCAATAGTTTCTACATTGGCCAGACAGGAAGATCTTTTTCATCCCGTTATTCTGAACACTTAAAAGCTCTAACCAACAACAATATATACTCCGCATTTGCCACACACATACACACAGAAAACCACAGTTACACCAACATAGACACTAATCTCGAAATTTTACATTACTTACCTAAAGGTCGAAAACTCAACACAACTGAACAATACGAAATATATAAACACCACACAACACAACCAAACAACATACTCAACGATCAATTACAATATAAATCACATACACTTTTTGACACAATTTTACAAAAAACAAACATCAAGTTGAATCCCTGCACCAACTCCCTTCCTCCACACACCACCCCCACTACACCTTCCACACAAAAACCGTTACAAAATGATGGCAGTCTGACTAAAAGCTGAAGAAGGCGGATACGTACGCCGAAACGCATCCGACGAAAAAGTAAGTTTTCACAAGAAAAAGTTCATTTTTAGATAAGTAGCAGAAGCCAGTATGATACCGGAGCAAATTTTTCAATTATTGACCAATTAGAGCTTGACCAGATTACTGAATTAACTACTGAGAGAATACCTACTTTACCAATGAATAACTTAACAATTATTGGCGCCACCGGGAAACAAAATAAAACAATTAGAAAACAAGTGTCTTTGAATGTTACTAACAGTGGGATATGAATACCTATGGGATTTTTAGTAGCCAAAGGGCTACCTTTTAGGGTATTAATAGGGTGTGATATGCTACGGCGACACACTGCAGTTATAAATCTGGCCAGTGGTATAGTAACACTGAGTGCAGAAGAAGGTGAGTTATCGGCTGAGGTAATTGGTAGCCAAAGTGCCCCTCAGTGTCTGAGCTCATTCTATATTAGGGAGAATAATAGGTTAACCCTAGGTAAAAATACTAAAGTAACAGAGTCAGAGATGTGGCAAGGGAAGATAGAAGAAATCATAGAGTTTCAAGATAGGCAGGCCCAGGAAACAATCAGTATAGAACAAAAACAACTACTTATAAAAATTTATAATAAATATAGATCAGTATTCTCAGATTCACCCGGAAAAGCTAAAAACTTCCTGTGTGAGTTAAAGTTCAAAGACAATGTCAATTTTAATAAACGGTCATATCCCATTGCTCAAGCCTTGAAGGAATCAGCAAGAAAGGAAATTCAAAGGATGATAATGGAAGATATAATTGAAAGAAGCAATTCTCCGTATACCAGCCCATTGGTAGCTATACCAAAGAAAGATGGTCAAGTAAGATTATGCCTCGATGCTCGGGAGCTGAATAAAATGCTCATTAACGACCGCACGTCTCCAGGTGAGATTGACGAAATAATGAAAAAGTTCTATGGATGTAAGTACATGAGTGCTTGGGATGCAGTCTGCGGATATTGGCAAATAGAGTTGCCTCCTAATAGTAGACAATACGTCGCATTCATATTTGAAGGACGAAATTATCATTTCAAACGTTTACCTTTTGGATTGGTAAATTCTGTGGCCTGTTCATCCAATGTATGGATCAAATTCTGGGTAAAGAAGTTTTAGACTTCACTACGGTATATGTCGATGACATATTAATTACTTCTTGTACATGGAAGGAGCATTGTAATAGAGTGGAAACAGTGTTAAATAAGCTGTTACAACATAATATAACATTGAAACTAGATAAGTCAAAATTTATCACACATGAATTACCATTTTTAGGATTCATTCTGTCAGCTACTGGAATAAAACCATCTCCTGAGAAAGTAAAGGCTATCCAAGATTTTCCGAAACCAAAAAATTTAAAACAATTACAATCTTTTTTGGGGATATGCAACTATTATAGGAAATTTCAACAGGGTTATTCAGAAGTAACAGCCAACTTTCAATATTTACTTTCGAAGAAAAACAAGTGGAAGTGGGAAGAAAATGAAGACAATAATTTTAAGATAATAAAAAATAAATTCTTGGATAGCATAATGCTACACCACCCAAATTTCGATAAACGTTTTTTCATAAATTGTGATGCCAGCAATATTAGTCTTGGAAGTGAATTATATCAGGAAGATGAGGAAGGAAATCATTGGGTCATCAGTTTTGCAAGCAGGGTACTGAGTAGTTGTGAGCGAAACTATACAGTAACTGAAAAGGAACTGCTGAGTGTTGGTTCTCGTGTATAAAATTCCGTACATTTATATTGGGATACCCAGTAACTATAAGGACCGACCATAGGTCAATCTCTTTTTTAAAAAACTGTAAACTTAACCACGGTAGGCTCACAAGATGGGTGTTAATACTTCAAGAATATAATTTAGATTGGGAATATATCCCAGGGAAAAAGAATATAATAGCAGACCAACTGTCACGGATTAACATAGGAAAACGAACATTTGAAGTAGAACCAGAGAGTATTGGGAAAATATATTACATTATCAAATTGAAGAAAGAATTGCAAGATATAATTAGTAAACTAAAAATAGATCAAGAAACGGACACTAAATTAATAAAAATTAGAGACAGAATACTACAAAAGGATCCTATAATAACAAAATTTTTCTGTGTTTATGAAGAAATCCTTTTCATCCGTCCAACCATTGAGGATCATGTGTGGAAAATGTATGTACCTGAAGCAACTGAAGTAGCCATAATAAAGGACTACCATGAAAGATATGGTCACATGGGACCACTCAGAGTTATTAAAGCTTTGTCAGAACATTGTTGTATGAAAGCAATAAATGAGCGAGTAAGAGTAGTATTGAAAAACTGCAACATATGCCAATTAGTAAAAATAAATAATGACAAAAGAACTGGAGCTATGATTACAATAACATCCAACGGTAAACTTGAGAAGACCTTCTTAGATATGTGTGGACCTTTTCCCAGAAGTGGAGGGAGACATAAATTTAAATATATAATCATTATTTTCGATCATTATACCAAATATATAAAACTCTATCCAATCAGTAGAGCTACTACGAAGAAAATTTTAGAAGTAATTATTCAAAAATACTTACCAGAAGTGGGAAAACCTGAGACCATAGTAACGGATCATGGGACACAGTTTAGAGGAAAAAAGTGGAAAGAAGAATTGTTGAAATTGCAAATAAGAACATATAAAATGTCAGTATACCACCCTAGTAGTAATCCTGCTGAACGCGTCTTGAGGGAAGTTGGTAGAATTTTGTGGACCTACTGTCACCAAGAACATGGTAAATGGAGCCAGTACCTTGAACCAGCAGAAACCTTCCTCAACTCGGCATACCATGACACTATTGGAACTAGCCCTTATCAAGTAATGTTTGAAAGACCACCACCTAGAGAAATCACATCATTAATAAATTTTCCTCCAGGAGAGAGAGTAGAATTCAATAAAATCGAAATGCACAACAGGTTGCTGCATAAAGCTGAACTTCAACATAAAAAGGAAACGGAGAAGAAGAAAAGAATAAATCCATACAAAGTAGGGGATAAGGTGTTAATAAAAAATAGACAATTACCCAGTTCTATAGAGGGTATTGCAAGAAAATTACTTTTACTTTATACCGGGCCATACCTAGTAACCCAGGTGAAAGGAAATAATACATATGAGATTAAATCTGTTAACAATAACAAAATAAAAGGGGTGTATAACCAAGCAGAAATGAAGAAATATTATGAAGATTAATAAAGGAAGGAGAAGATTGAAGAGTTCAACGATATGCTTACTGGTAGTGGGCAACTAACATTGATAAAATCTAATATCTTGACATACATACAATGACTAACCAGCATAGAGCACTCACGGTTATAAGTCTGTCACCATAGTACTGATGCTACCAAATCTCAGATCAGCTTTTAATGTTGGATGGGCTAGAACATCCTCGTTGAACCATTTAAGGACCAAAACAGGAGCATACAGGAAATGGCAAAAAATTATTAAGAATAACACATACACACGTGTGTGATCATATTTTATATCACTTAAGCAGCGTAAGTTGCCAGCTTGAGCTGTATGACATGAAAGAAAAGCAGTGTGCCCAGTACCACACTTCAACCACCTACTGTTATCCTAAGTACTTATTCCCAAGGGTATGGCAACCTGGAGCTGTAAACGTATCTTGATTTTATGCTATATGGGATTCAAACCTAGGACCTCTACAGTAATAACCAAATGCATACATATGAATAATCTGAATATTATGTACTGCTGTAGAAGCTTAGCACCACCTTCCAACTCCAACCTGCTATTTGAATACATGAATGATCAAACAAAGTAATAAGTAAGTTGTAATAATAATAATAATAATAATAATAACTAATAAGCACTCTAAATACCACCCTTTCTGTGTTTACAATTTTTTAAAAACTATTAAATTAACTTGCAATATTTTCAATTTATATTATATGAAATATGTTTTACAGCAATAACTGTTGCTTGTGATACCTAACAATGGTACATGTTAATTGTAAAAGTTGTCTTAATTTATACAAACATCTGTCTTTCTGAAGATGACAGTTAATGTTGTCGAAACATTGTAACTGTATAAAAAGTATATTTTTGTATAGAAAAAGCAACTATTATTTATTACTGTGTACATATTTAACATGATCTTTTTTGCCATATTCTTTCAATATTAGTCTTACTTAATTGATGTCTGGATGTTAAGTACCATCCCCATGCCAAGTGGGATTTGGAATTCATTTACTTCCAAAAATTGAAGGCTGGAGGAACCACATTGCCAATTGCTAGTGATCCTATGCCCACTCTAGTGTACAGTGCTTCAGTAGGGTTCAGGGGTGCATCAACACTGTCTGTATCTGAGTTCATGTATTGGCTCAAATCATGTTTCTAGCATTGGCTGTAGAAAGAGGTAGTACAATATGGTCAAAGACCCTAGACCACATGGGTTGCACCACAGGAGGCCACAGTGGAGCAACTACAGCACCTAATGTGTAACTGATTAATGTAGATGGTGGGAAATGTTTTACAGACATAAGTATTATGCTGTTAGAAATTTAGTGTTAATAACAAAAACATATTCCTAAAATAGTAGATGATGCTATATAGTTTTATAACTTTACAAATCGAATACAAAAATGAACATAATTGATGCTGTAACAAAAGAATATACCATAGCTTATTAGCAAGCCTATAGTATGATTATTTCTAAAAGGTGGAATAATGTGAATTGACACATCCATTTAATTTGTGTTTGTTTTCATGATAAGATTATGTAGTAGGCCTACACTTTCTTTTAATACATAATTTACATAATAATAATTAGTTTTAACACTTAGTTAAGTAGTGTACAAAAGAAAAATTGTACTTTGTAAGTATAAAAAAAAACAATTTTCAGTGACTGTGAGGATAATCAACAGTAGTATGTAACCTAATAACTTTGAACATTGTTTTACAGAGTTGTGTTTTAAAGTGGAGTAAATTTAGGTATTCACTGTAAATTACCGCACATTAAAATATTGTAATTGTATCAAAATTTTGAAACAGGATAACTGTTTGTTTGCATACCAGTAGACATACGTATATTGTGAACAACTGTGTTCAAAAACTGCCTTACATACTTAAAAGTACATAAAATCAATACAAATGTCTACATTGGCATTACCCAATAATTTTCATAGTAATAAAATTTCTTGCTAGGATTGTTAAACAAAATGCAGGAAACCAAAACTTTTAGGTATAGTTATAGTGGCTGTATTTAGTTATGCAAAATAGTGTGCATATACAGAAAAACACCACTAAAACTATCTTCACTGGACCATGTGAACCTGTGTACCAGATAAATTTGTTTGCAATATAAATTCTTGAGCACTTATCCTTTGCTCCATAGGATGAAGTAGTCCTAACATGGTATTACCCTTCCCCCATGACCAGAACAAATTTTTGCAACCATAAAAATTTGTGGCAGCACATACAGTACCTATACTTCCCTTGCTTACTTTCCTGCTATGAGACTTTCATTTTACAAAATGTGTATGATTTGTCTGGCACAAAGTCTAGAAGTCAATTTTCACGGCTTAGGTAACAACACACAAGTGAAATGAGACATTGCTATAGTAGTCCTACTTATTTCAAACAATTAATGAAGATTAATAAAAAATTGTAAACCAAATTAAAAAAGGGTTTTGAAGGCAATAAAGGCTATTTTTGAAGGCTATTTTATACACCTATAGGTTCCGAATATGAGATGCAAAGGGACCAGACAAAGACCATGTATTATATGGCATAATGTAAGAAGTGGGAATGTTTAATGCGGTTTTGCTGCAGTCACACAACATACCTATTCATTTTAAAAACTTTTTTTACAAAAATGTGTATTAGGTTATAATATAAGGTTGGTAAATTAAATATCTACAAAAACCAAAAGGATAAATTTAGTTTAGCTATTTCTATATCTAGAAGAACCTAGTTTGCAAAAAATCACAGTGCATAAAAAACATAATATAAATTATAAAAATGTATGAAACTTTTGAGAGTTTATTAAATTTGTTGTATTAATAAATTATTTACCTTAAATTATCCGCCGTGTGATTTCTTGTAACTTCGTCTATGACGCGTTTCAGAGCTTATGCTCCATCATCAGATATTAAAAAGGTAAAACTATCGCTCTTGCGAGATCGTTAAGTAGTAAAAATGTCAAAATTTGCATATTATAGTAGGAATAAACCTATTTTAGTACCAAGCCACGTTTCCGTTAAATATATGAAAAATATATTATACTAACCGTCTGTGACTTCTCGTATTTGATGTCTCTTCTTATTACGACATGTTTCAAGACTCTTGTCCCATTGTCAAGCATAAAATTTATAGCACATATCAGATATGTTTGTCAAACGTTAAAAACCATGTCATGATGACCACAAATAACGGATTATTAAAATAACGAACTATATTAATTTGTAACTTGAATACGCGTATCGGGCGAACAGTGTACACTGCACAGCGACTCACCGCGCATTAACGGCAACTGATTCTTGTTATCTCAATATCTCAACGCGGTGTCGCACAATACATTATACTTGAATAATAACTGGTCGTTCAAAATGTGTGGCTTGGTATTAGTGTCCCTGAACGCTTTGTACACCTCAAATTCTTCGAGTGTGTTCATATAACGTCCTTTACTGCAAAAGTGGAGGGGTTTTAAATTAGTTCTGAAATCGGTGTAACTATGATTTTCGTTAATAAGATGTTTGGCGAAACTTGATTTGATGGTATCATAGTTACGACAGATAGTGGGTGGTTTGTGTTCATTAAATCTTTTGAGAAAACCACGGCCCGTCTGGCCCACATAGAAAGTGTCGCAATCATTGCATGACAATTTGTAAATGCCCGTTTTATTCTCAATACAAGTAGGTTCGTGGGTATGAAGATTATTTAAGATATTATTTGTAGTCTTGTAAGTGACTATAATATCAGTGTTTTTGTTTATGAGAGTTTTTAAAATGTTCGGCATGAAATTGGTATATGTTGCGGCGATATATCTATGTGGCTTGTTTTCCCGTGCATTCATTGATAATTGGTTAATGGTCCTTATTCTATTTTTATGTTTCTTGAGAATGTTGTTTACGACGTTGGAATTGTAACCATTTGCGACTGTGATGTATTTGATGGTATTTAACTCATTAAGAAAACCTTTGTTATCAAGGGGTAAAGATAAAAGTCTATGTATCATGCTGTGAAACGCAGCCATTTTCTGCGATATGGGATGAAATGACGTGGTGTGTATCACGGTGTCTGTCGTTGTTGGTTTTCTGTATATATTAAAATGTAAATTATTGTTGGTGTTTTTTGTGATTATCAGATCTAAGAAGTTTAGTTGTCCGTTGTCCTCATGTTCCAAGGTGAATTTCATATGTTTGTTAATACTATTTAGATAACACAACTAAAAATGAACTTTTTTCATGTGAAACTTACTAATTTTATTGGACGCGTTTCGGCTTAGTATCCGCCTTCTTCAGCTTTGGTAACAGACTGCCAGCATTTTGTAACGGTTGTGTGGAAGGTGAAGTGGGGGAGGTGTGTGGAGGAGGGGGATTGGCGCGGGGATTCAACTTACTGTTTGTTTTCTGTATAATTGTGTCAAAAAGTGTATGTGATTTATATTGTAATTGATCGTTGAGTATGTTGTTTGGTTGTGTTGTGTGGTGTTTATATATTTCGTATTGTTCAGTTGTGTTGAGTTTTTGACCTTTGGGTATGTAATGTAAAATTTCAAGATTAGTGTCTATGTTGGTGTAACTGTGGTTTTCTGTGTGTATGTGTGTGCCAAATGCAGAGTGTATATTGTTGTTGGTTAAAGCTTTTAAGTGTTCAGAATAACGGGATGAAAAAGATCTTCCCGTCTGGCCTATGTAGAAACTATTGCAGTCATTACAATTTAATTTGTAAACACCTGTTTTGTTATATTTGTCTATGTCTGTGTTTGTATTACTGATGTGTTTTTTGATGGTATTGGTTGTTCTGATGCTATTTTGTATTTGTGTTTTCTGAATGTATTGGCGATTTTGTGTGTGTATGAGTTGTGGTATGTGAGTGTGATGTACTTATTGTGTTGTGTGTTGATGGTATTTAATGTTTTGTTGTTTTTGTTTTTGATGCGTTTGTGTAGTATGTTTATTAAATTGGGGTTATAACCGTTTTTTATTGCTATGTATTTTATTGTGTTGAGTTCGTCGGTGTAATCTTGTTTATTTAAGGGTATTTTAGTTAGTCTATGGAGCATATGGTTGAAGGCCGCATGTTTATGTTGTGTTGGGTGGTTTGATGTGTTGTGTATAACCATGTCAGTTGTGGTAGGTTTCCTGTATATTTTGTACGTGTGTGTATTGTTAGTTTTGTTAATTGTTAGGTCTAGAAAATTTATACTATTGTTTTGTTCAGTTTCCAGTGTAAATTTTAATTTGTGGTGTATAGTGTTTATGTATTTGTGGAAGTTTTCAACTTGTCTTGTGTTGCCTTTGAATAAAAGTAATATATCATCCACATACCTGTGCCAGTATATAATTTTGTTAGTGTATTTGTTGTTGTTTATTATGTGGTTCTGTTCAATGTTGTGTATATATATTTCTGCTAGTATTCCTGATATGGGGGATCCCATCGGGAGTCCTTCTGTTTGTGTGTATATTTTGTTATTGTATGTAAAGTTTTAACTTAATTTTGTTAATTGTATGTGTTTTAATTTTGTTTTAACTTTACATACAATAACAAAATATACACACAAACAGAAGGACTCCCGATGGGATCCCCCATATCAGGAATACTAGCAGAAATATATATACACAACATTGAACAGAACCACATAATAAACAACAACAAATACACTAACAAAATTATATACTGGCACAGGTATGTAGATGATATATTACTTTTATTTTAATAATCCGTTATTTGTGGTCATCATGACATGGTTTTTAACGTTTGACAAACATATCTGATATGTGCTTTAAATTTTATGCTTGACAATGGGACAAGAGTCTTGAAACATGTCGTAATAAGAAGAGACATCAAATACGAGAAGTCACAGACGGTTAGTATAATATATTTTTCATATATTTAACGGAAACGTGGCTTGGTACTAAAATAGGTTTATTCCTACTATAATATGAATACAGTTAGTCGAACAAATCTAGTACGTGCATTTCAAAACGTTAAAACCAAACTCCACAAAACTATTTTGCACATCAAATTTAATAAATCTTGCTTGAAATACGGGGTCACACCAAACTATGCTACCTTACATATGAAATGCTCAAATATTGGTGACAGAAAAACTAAAAAGCATGCTGAAACATATAGAATTAAAGAGGAGTTGAAATCTCTTTACATCAAGAAAGCTTATTTAAACTCAAAATTATATAAAACACATTTGAAGTTACTAGACAGCACACATCCTGCCGCATTGGAATACTATCTTGACTTTATAAACAGAGATATACAACAGATTACTTATCGCACGCGTATGACACAGGCAAACAAACTTCAAAGATTAATAAACGATCAATTACAGACAGTTGATAATATTAAACATAAACAAACATTCTATACACGACTACAGAATTTAACTTCCATCAAATTAAACTCAGACGAAACTGAATTACTAAATAAAGGTTTGAAATATAATTTACCGGTACATACTTCCAATTTTAGCCGTAAACATATTATTGCAGAAATTTTAAGCGCCGAAACTGTCGTCAAAGCGATACCTGACCAACATGAACAAAATAAGGTGCGGTTTTTATTAAATGACAAGTTTAATAAGATTATTGAAAGACATAACATCAATAAGAACATTCACTCTGTTTCTTCAGCCAATTATAACAAAGAACGAAAAACTCTAATTAATCTCAAAAAGAAATTAACTGATAACCATGCTTTAGTTACTGAAGCAGATAAGGCAACACTGTAGTTATCATGGACACGAATACTTATAATGAAAAGATACAAGATTTTATAGCAGACAATAACATAGTTAGATTAACTTCAGACCCTACAGAACAATATACTAAAAGTTTAAATCAATGTATAAATAAATGCATACATTTATTTGATGAACAGACTAGGAGACATTGAAGCCTATCAACGCAAAAGCGCCCTTGTTAACAGGATTGCCGAAGTTGAATAAAGAAAATACTCCTACAGTATAAGACCGTTAGTGAATTTTACCACTGCCCCGGGTTATAAAACCACCAAAAAACTACTCAACATAATCAAACAGAATATAATATTGGAGAATAACTACAGCTTAACTAATAGCATTGACTTTGTTAATAAGGTTAAAAAACTAAAAAACGAACCTTCATATAAAATGGCGTCCCTCGACATCGTTAACTTATATACAAATATACCGATATCTGATACTCTACAGTTACTGAAGAAGAATCTTATAAATACCAAAAAATTAGATATCAAAAGTATACATGAATTGATTGAGTTATTAAAGTTGCTCCTTGACCAAAATTACTTTACCCATAACAAATTATATTTCAGCCAACGGGAAGGATTAGCTATGGGTTCACCTCTATGAAGCCTTTTTGCAGATATATATTTAAATTACTTCGAGAATTCCTATATCTTTGAGAATGATATACATAGCAACAATATTATATTTTATGGTAGATATGTCGATGACACGTTTTTAATTTATAAAGGTACACAGCGGCAGATTGATCGATTACACACTTATCTAAATAGTATTAACAAACATATGAAATTCACCTTGGAACATGAGGACAACGGACAACTAAACTTCTTAGATCTGATAATCACAAAAAACACCAACAATAATTTACATTTTAATATATACAGAAAACCAACGACGACAGACACCGTGATACACACCACGTCATTTCATCCCATATCGCAGAAAATGGCTGCGTTTCACAGCATGATACATAGACTTTTATCTTTACCCCTTGATAACAAAGATTTTCTTAATGAGTTAAATACCATCAAATACATCGCAGTCGCAAATGGTTACAATTCCAACGTCGTAAACAACATTCTCAAGAAACATAAAAATAGAATAAGGACCATTAACCAATTATCAATGAATGCACGGGAAAACAAGCCACATAGATATATCGCCGCAACATATACCAATTTCATGCCGAACATTTTAAAATCTCTCATAAACAAAAACACTGATATTATAGTCACTTACAAGACTACAAATAATATCTTAAATAATCTTCGTACCCACGAACCTACTTGTATTGAGAATAAAACGGGCATTTACAAATTGTCATGCAATGATTGCGACGCTTTCTATGTGGGCCAGACGGGCCGTGGTTTTCTCAAAAGATTTAATGAACACAAACCACCCACTATCTGTCGTAACTATTGTAACGAGATAATAGAAGACGCCCTCGTCTTCGTTCAAGCCTCACGTTGGAGTCGTCAATTTGTAACGAGTTCTTAGCGATAGCGGTCGTCCCGTCTACCTTTCAAACCTCACCTGGTATTCGTCAATCTGTAACGAATTATATAAGACGTACCTGCAAAATGTGTACATAAAAAATAATGTGTTTGGATGATTAGTGCGTTCGCCTCGCACCGGGTCGTTACAATAATTTTGATGGCTAGCGATGTTCGTAGCGTAGATCTGATCACCTGTATATTACGGCAGTAACCTTACCTGTTATTCTTAGGGGGTGCGATAATCCCGGGTGGCGCCAAGTCGTTTTATAAAACAACTAAAAATTGTGTTTGAACAAGTTATCAGCATTGCGGGTTGGTGCATTCAAATAGTTCCCGCTCGCACGGCCGTCACAATCGTCGCTTCTGGCTGTGTGTCTGACAACCTGCTTACTGCTATGATTTATTCGTAAACACAAGTAATTATTATATAGCACTCCCTATGAAATGATAACGCTGGTTACTCCCTGTAATAAATATTTTTTAATGGGTGATAATTGAAAACATTTACAATTACAACAAAATAATTATCAACTGGTTACATGAGATCTTGTTTTCAGGGCGGCGAATTGATTTAGAAACCATTTAACCTAGCGTCACTGTTTGCGTTAGGCTTATTACAGTTTTGGTTTCAAAATCCGTGGATTCTTTTGGCTATGAGTTAGAGAACTACAATGGTTACAATAAAAATATAAATTACCTTAATCTAAGTGTACAAGAAATATAAAGTGTGCTGTTACAATCTGTTGTGTTGTGTTGTAAAAGTGTTCTGTAAGTTCGTGTTCATTTCTTAGGTTATTCTATGTTAACAAAGTTTCACTACGTTTTAATTTGCTTAACCCTGCGTTAGTCGCAACCTTTTTTCCTCATGAATAGTCGCTATGTATCTCACAGATACACATTTTTTTTTTTTTTAATGTTTTCGTCTGTTTTTTTTTCATTACCATTGTAGGTGATCTGATGAACCCATTACTAAGTTACCTGAAACTAATAAGAATTACTTATAAATGCAAATAGTGCTGGAGTAGATTACAATAAGCTACAGTATTCAAAATTTTACTTGGGAGAGACATTAAAGGAAGTCATAAACTACATGGTCATTTTTTAATAAGTTTAATCTGTTTTTCCTTTTTAATAACACAAGGCAAACATCTAAAGTACAGATATTACAAACTGTAAAGCAGAATAATGTTAACTTTGACATTCATAATTCCATGACAAATCTAACCAAAACGTACAAACATTCACACTCCTAGGACAACATTCCACACTTACAGTTTTCACAAAGCGTACAAACATTCAGACTCCTAGGACAAAATGGCACTTTTACAGTTTTCACAAAGGCCTCTCATATGTTGTAAGCAAAGTGCTTTATCACATAAATCACATCTGTACTGAGTTAGTCTGTTTTTCTTTTGGCTTTGGCATTCTGCACAGCGTTTTCGTTTCCTTTGCGTTTCTCCGTAAGCAGATGTTGTTGCTTCAGCAGCAGGTGTTCCTCCACAATTAGCAGCAACTGTTGCACCCTGAGAAGATTCCTGACGAGCATCCTTGTACCTCTTTATTTTATCCTGGATACTGAGAGGTATCCCACGAAAAGAATCACTTCGTCGCACGATGAGATCATGAGTAAGTTCATTAGCCAATGTTCTCAAAAATTGTCTTCGAGATAGCACTGTATTACCATTTCCAATGTAAAGAATTCTAGAGTTTATTCCAGCTACATTTAGCATTGAAAAAAACACTGCCATTGTCCATCGTTTTGTATTTCGGGCTACATTGTAAGTTTCACTCATTTGGTCGGCCACATCAACACCAGCCTTAGTACTATTGTAGAATGTAATAACTGAAGACTTCTTTGCTTCTCCACTCTCCGGATCAATTCCATCATCATCGTGCAAACTGGACAACAAAATGACATTTTTCCCTTTTTTGGGGATGTAGGATAAGACCATACCTTCTTTGCGGAAGCCAAAAAGAGTAGAGGAAACAGGGCGATCCCGAATGGTTGTGAAGTCAGAAGGAATTTGGATTTTATTCTTCTTTAGGGTACCGACAAGGGATAACTTCTGCTCTCCTAAGTCCTTCAGTAAATTAAAGTCTGTAAACCAGTTGTCCATGGTAATGTTTCTACCACTTCCATAAATCGGTGTTGCTAATCGTTTTACCACATCCACTGGCTTGTTACTCAAATCCTGCTGCTGCTTGCCGGCATATATCTCCATATTGTAAGTGTAGAACAGCTTAGCATCCACCAAACTAAATACCTTGATGCCGTACTTTCTTGGTTTTGAGGGAATGTACTGCCTAAAGCCGCATCTACCTCGGAATCCAACTAACATTTCGTCAATTGTTGTATTGCATCCCAGTGAGTAATTGTTTTGGCAGTTGACAATAAACTTCTCAAAAATTTCTCGAATAGGTGCAAGACGATCAGTAGCTCTCCTTTCAGGTCTTGAGTCTCTATCATCAAACCGCAAACATCGCATCAGGAATCGAAATCTTCTTTGGCTCATTGTTAGACGAAATTTTTCGATCCCATCACCATCACTGCTCCACAATTCATCCAAATTCAATCTGTTGGCTCGGTAGACACCAAGGAGATACAGCAGACCAAGGAATCCTCTAATCTCGACCTCAACAGTTGTGCGAGCATCTCTTTGTCTGATAAATTTGTCTTTTACACTGGTGATGTACTGGTTAGTGAATACCACTATATCTCTGATCATTGCATCATCAATTAGACACATCCAGGTTTCCCGAACATTTGTGAGACCTTTAGCATTACCCACTACTCCTGGAAGTTTCACTAGAATATTATGAGGCGCCTTTTTTCTTTTGCTACCGAAGGGGGTTTTCTTCCATTTCCAAGACTCCACCACTTTTTGATTATTTCTTTTGTAGGCTGTGAAATAACCTTCTCACAATCTACATCATCTTCTGCTTCAGATGAGGTGCCATCTTGTTCAGTTTCAGAATTGTCTGTGAGCTCTTCGTCTTCATATTCATTGTCAGTCTCATTTTCTTCTTCACTGTCTGTCTTTTCTTCTTCTGAATCATTTGCAGTTAATAAATATTGTTGTATAATATCTACATCTTTTGGATTATTGAGATCAAACGTTCTGTTTGGAAGTGCCATCCTCAAAACTGAAACAAAGAAAAGCAATAATAACCAAAGTGAATTTCAACTCCACAAGCTGACATTTCAAAATCATTTAACATTATAGAACAAAATTAGCATTGATTTTTGATCCTCCTAAGTAAAATTACAATACTGTAGCTTATTTAATCTACTCCAGCACTATTTGCAATTATAAGCAATTATCATTGGTTTGGCACTGTCATCAAACTAAAAAACAAAATAAATTTAACATGGTTAGTCGCAATGTATCACTCAGATACTATAGGCAAAAACAGTTTATAAAAATACCTTTGACAGAAATAAGCAAATGTAAAACTTCATTTGACATTACTAAACAACAAAAATATATAAATTTAAATAAAAAACAAAATAATGAATACTTACGTCTTCAGTCGCAATGTATCTAACAGATAAAATGCCCCCTGGCACAAGACGTCTGAACGCTAGGAAGGCTCACACACTACTGAGCTGTGGAGTGGAGAGAGGTAGGAAGATACCTAAGAGGGCGGGTTCGTAAATGAATCAGCACAGCAGTCGTGACTCATTTTAAAAAGAAGGTGTATCTGTGGGATATTGCGACTAACGGAGGGTTAAATACTCTATGAAAGAGAAATATTGTTTCTATAGTGTGGTAATTTTACCTTTCAAAATTATTTAAAGTGATTAGGGTTGGTGGAAATTAAATAATTGGATTGTAAATATCACTATAATATTGACGACTCGGAACACAAAGTTTTTTATAAGTAAAAACGTAAAGTTTTACCTTACAGTCTAAACCGGCTTTCACCTATCATGATATTTAGTTAAGTAACGGACACGTCATGGACAACGAAATCCAAGAATTGGATTGTACTTAACAACTCGACGTGTCTAGGCCTTTGTAGTTGGTTCGAGATAGGAGTTGGCTGCATAAAATCAGTTTTCTTGGATTTTGGGCTTCACTAAATGTGGCGTCCTTTTGGTCTTGGGTTTTGACGTTATTTTTATGGATAATTTCCGTTTATTCAGGTCTTGGGTCTTGTAATATCGGTTGTAGTGGTCATCTGCTTCTTTGATGATCGGTTTTAGCAACTTTGTGCTATTATTTTCATTATTTACACTGAAAAAACTTTCTGCTGAACTCTTGCATCTATCTTGGCTTGGTGACGCTTCACTTTTTTTTCTTCTACTAATTTCCAACGGTATTTTCTGTCAACAACCGCTGTTTCCATAGTAACGGTATTTTTCGAATAGGCTTATTTTGAGTTGATGTATTGTTATCTAAACTTCGAATCCTTCGTATATCTTCTGATTACTGTTATTCCTCCATCTTCCTTCCTGGTTAATAAATATTGTCACTATAGTATTTATTCTCGTTCATAGATTATTTTGATACCCCACAAGCTTGGGTATTTTCAGATTTTAAGTTTTTACAATTATGTTAATGCTTGTTAATTACATTTCTTTTTATATAATAATACCTATTGCAATATTTTGTGTTGTAAATAATCTACAATTTATTCTTGGTGATTCCTTCACCTCAGATTTTCTAAATTCTGATTCAATTTGTTATAATTTTTGGTTGTTTGGTTCTGACAGTTATGTTTTTTTCTAGGCCTAGGTAGCCATTATAATAATTTACTTATTTCGTTCAAATCACATTTTGGTTCAGCCTATTGGGCCTTACTTTGTTATTTTTATTAGTTGTGTTGTGTTTTGAGTCTGTAGGTGTGTTGTTTATTGTTCAATATTGCTTTCTCTATTTCAATCTTTAAAACATAATATTAGGCTTATGGACTGCACATTTCATTCAGCCATATCCTCTTCATAACATTAACATGAACACAATTTTTGTTTATAAGTTATTAGAGTTATTGTTTTGATTAAAGAACATTTTCACTCCCTTCTAACTTATCCTTATTTGCTAATTTTTTTGTTCATAACACATATTATTTGTGTTGTGATAAACAACCTCATTTGCTATGAAATTAATAACAATTCTTTATAATTTTAGGTATCTTTGTTAGTTTTTTGACTTCTTAATCTCTAAACAATTTTTATATTCCCTCCATGGTAACACCTTAAATTTATTCTATTCTGGAATCCTCCCTTTTTACTTACTACTGACTATAATTAAACTTAGCTCTATTGAACATCTTTTTTAAATAAAAAGTCATCATCACTTCTAGTGTTTACTATACCTTATACTATAATTCACTCTTAATACTATTTATTCATCAGCTATTTATTCACTGTTAATTTCCAATCTTTCTCTTACCTTCACTTGTAAATTATTTATTGTTAATTATAACTTCACTAGTGTCACACTTCACTTTGGGGTTCTTACACCTACACTATTGCACTATATCACTGTTTATATCATTTGTTTTATAGTGGGTGACCCCTATACTTATTTCTCTTTCATGACTTAATCCTAATGACAATTAATACTTAATAACGAATACTTACTAACTAATAACAATTCTTATTTGTGGTTTAGGTTGCCTTTTTAATGGGTAGTAACTGTTATCTCTCCTTCCTCCTGATAACCATTGTTCTGGTTTCAATGTTCTTGTTGAGCGCTTTTTTACTTGTTTTGGTGAACCATTCTTGGTTTTCACTTTTGCTTGTCTCCCTCCTTCATTTTCCTTGTTCGTTTAATATATTAGATTTTTTCATCCGTTTCTTTGGGCATTTTGGGGTCATTTAAACCCATAAACTTGTTTCCTTGTGGTTTGGGTTTATTATTTTCTTATTCTCGTTGTTTATTTGTGGTTCCCTTCTTGTTTGTTTCTTGATGTTGGGTCAATCACTTGGGTTAGGTTAAAGTCGTCGTATTGTCGTGTCATATTCCTGATATTTTAATTAAAATCAATCAGTTTATTTGATAAGAAGTATTTTTACGATTATAAATATATTTTTTATCCCTGGTACTGGGTTGGCTATTTGTGTCGTGACACTATGATACCATCAAATCAAGTTTTGCCAAACATCTTATTAACGAAAATCATAGTTACACCGATTTCAGAACTAATTTAAAACCCCTCCACTTTTGCAGTAAAGGACGTTATATGAACACACTCGAAGAATTTGAGGTGTACAAAGCGTTCAGGGACACTAATACCAAGCCACACATTTTGAACGACCAGTTATTATTCAAGTATAATGTATTGTACGACACCGCGTTGAGATATTGAGATAACAAGAATCAGTTGCCGTTAATGCGCGGTGAGTCGCTGTGCAGTGTACACTGTTCGCCCGATACGCGTATTCAAGTTACAAATTAATATAGTTCGTTATTTTAATAATCCGTTATTTGTGGTCATCATGACATGGTTTTTAACGTTTGACAAACATATCTGATATGTGCTAAAAATTTTATGCTTGACAATGGGACAAGAGTCTTGAAACATGTCGTAATAAGAAGAGACATCAAATACGAGAAGTCACAGTATAATACTACTAGTATTATAGTAGTATAATATATTTTTCATATATTTAAAATTTGCATGTGAACCGTACGCGAGACTCAAGGCGTTATCGTACAATCGGTTGGATACAAAGTTCAGGTGGTCATTTAACACGATATCGCGACTCCTTGGGTTTGCATATGCACTGTAAATTTCAAATTCCTCCAAGGCATTCATGAAACGGCCCTCCTTACACACATGTAATGGTATTAAATTGGAACTAAAATCTGTGTAATTATGATTGTGTGAAGTCAGGTGTCGGGTGTAATTTGATTTGATGTTGTCAATGTTTCTTATTTTCTTAGGTAAATGTTCTCGAAATCGTTTAAGGAAACCTCTCCCAGTCTGTCCAATGTAGAAGCACTCGCAATCATTGCATGTTAACTTATATATGCCAGTTTTTTCTTCTGGAGGCGTGTGTTTTTTCGGTTTGAGAATATCCAGTAACTTATTATTAGTCCTGAATGAAATAGTGAAACTATTATTATTCAATATAGAAGACAAAACCTTAGGCATAAAGCTAGTGTAATTAGTAGATATAAAAATTTTTTGCGTTTTGTTGTTTATTCAGGGTTTAAGCATTCTTTTTTCATGTTTTTTCAACAGTTTGTCAATGGTTAAACTATTGTAACCATTGGCAACCGCGATATATTTTATGACATTTAGCTCATCACGAAAGTCATTATCATCCAAAGGAATTGTCAATAATCTATGAATGAAACTATTGTACGCTGCCATTTTATGTGAAAGAGGATGATGAGAGTCTGCGTGTATTGTGGTGTCAGTGGTAGTCGGTTTCCTATAAATGTTGAACTTTAGTTTATTTATCTGTCGAGTGATGGTTAAATCTAGAAAGTTTATCTTGTTATCAACCTCTGTTTCAAGAGTAAACTGGATGTTTCTATTTATTTTATTTAAACAGTTTTTAAATAATTAGATTTGTCTTATAGTACCATCAAAAATTAAAAACGTATCGTCTACATACCGTGCATAAAATATTATTTTATTTGCATATATATTATTGTTCAACAAGTGAGTATTCTCATAATAATTCAAATAAATATCGGCCAGTAGGCCGGAGAGGGGTGAGCCCATAGCTAGGCCATCATCTTGAATGTAAAAGTGATCTTATTAATTCGTACAAGTGATTTGGTTACCATATTAAACATGAATATTAAATTTGTTGTGCAACACCTAAATACAAAAAAATGTTTTGGGGGTTTCTGCCTGACAGAGACCAGGAAGCTTAAGTCAGTATTTAGTTCTTTGTAGTCTTAGCTCCATAATTTTGAAAAATAGCGAGTGTAGACATTCCCAGCTGAAACCGAAACCCATTATTCTCAAACACTTCAGATCTAGTGTTTATTGCAAAACTTCTAACTTTAATTAGACAATATTTCAGGGATACTTCAATATAAATTTGGTAATTTTAATGGCAAAAATTGTCTAGCTTCAATCAGAGAAACTTTAATATGTGCAGCTTTATTGATACGGATAGCAGTTATGGCAGCAGTACGGATACAGTTAGCAGCTGTGCAATAGGATTTTTCAGGTGTGGAAATTGAAATCTCAAATAAATCTGATTTACTGACATGATATGAAAAATAGATTTTTCAAAGTTTATCTGCTCTTCTTTAGCTACTGGAAAGGTGCAACTTAGCATTAAGCAAAAGGTACAAGTTGGCACAAGTATTCAGTACTATTCCTGTATCAACCACATCATGTAAGTGATAACTTTTATTTAATTCATAAAGTTGTGTTAGTGGTTATAATCACAAACAGAAATAACATTGTTGCACACCACTATAGAAAAGTTATTCCAGTTAGCGCTAATATATATATATATATATATATATATATATATATATCTTGTAACAAGCCACACAAGATATAGTAGTGATATATAGTATTTAAGTGTGTTTTGATTGTATGTGTTACTTGTAGATACGCTCCGGTATCCACAATAATGTTGTACAATAAAATATCTAAAATTATAATTATTATTATCAGTCTGATTGTGACTAGTAAATGTGTGGGTATCGCTGGTTAAATCTTTTAATTTAAAAGTATTTTTCACACTCCGCTGGTAACCTCCCCACTTACCATATGTGGATATCGCTGTTCTGTTGGGTGACTGCTCAGCTGTAACATACACGCTACACATACAAGGAGATATTCAATTTGAATATCAAACGTGATTAGCATGCACAATAATAATAAGATAACAACTGAATAATGTTTTGAATTATCAGGAATATTTAAATTCTTCCGCCACCTTTTGATAGAACTGGCTATGAAAAAATGAACTATTTTAAGTTTGAAATTAAACGCTTTTTCCACTGGTAACAAAATATTGAGGTTTATTAACAGTTAGGAATGCTATTAAATCTTTTAAAAATTAACAATCAGTCACTAATAATTTTACAGAAAATAATTACAATGAACAAATTTAAAATGAAACTCTTCTTAGCCTCAAGGCTGGTAACACTGTAGGTTATACAATAGTTTTTATTTTGAGAGGTTATGTCCTCTTACATAGTTAATTACCAAGTTCGTGTGATTCTTTTAAGTGACATGGTGCCAGATACAAGATGTGGCGTTTTATAATGATATTTAATAAACAATTAATAGAAAACAAAAAAACATTAAAATTGAAAATTGGTACCATGTAATCGATAATTATGGTATTATCGTACGCGGGAATTAGTACCCAGTATAGAGTAGTTACTTTGACAATAAACAAGTGCGTTGATTTGCACTGCTAAAATGTACTATTATATTTTAATAGTTCACTATAGGAATTATTTATTTACAAGAGAAAAAGTTATAATAAAAAAAACTCTTGTTATAGTTTTCATCTGGTTTGTATTATTTGAGAACAGACTTATGACAAAAAGGTGACAAATTGTGGTTATGATTTTTAGGTTATCTAATAACGTGAATAGTTATTAGGGTTAATTATACTAAGCATTAATTTCTTCTTAATCTAAACATACATATATTATTTATAATATTTCTGATGCATAACTATCAGTAGAATAGAATATTCTTTCGCAAAAAAATTAAAATATTTATTTCCGCTAGTAAAATCAAAAACTGCATGAGTCAATTGAGCGACTATTGGCGGCGCTCGTATTTTGTAATAACTAAAATAATCTTGATTCTTTTAATTATGAAAAATATTAAAAACATTTATTTATCAAGTTAAAAATTGCGAAATAATTCTTTCGTCAATTCTGGTAAATTTCATCAGCATTATTATACTTCGCTACTACTGATTAGCGTAGTATCGGACCAATTGTTTTTATAGAAATGATTATTTCTGTTTTATTGTTAATTAATGAAAAATATTGTACTCCCTGGTTTATTTTCAACACAACACTCGAAAATACGACCGATATTATACACTGGTCGTATTTAATTCTTATTCACTCCGCACTGTACACACGTTAAATCTGTGTGGTATATAGGTTAGATGTATGTAGTTTGACTTTGTTTGTGTGTCGCGCACAATTCAAAATAAACTTTTTCATATATTTGGTCCGTCGAGTGATACGTCTTGTCTCGTTGATGATTGATAGATGACTGTCACGCTCCTACGGAGCGTCTGTGGCTTGTCTGCCGGTTTTCATTCATTTGATTGGTTGAATTCTTTGAACTCTCCGACCCAAAGTACCTTGACTTAGTAAAATTTTTAATTTATTACCAATTTTGCGTTTGGGTTTGAGATTAGAGGGACGTAAGCACTGGTGCACAACATAATTAAAAAGTTTATAATCGTAATAACTTTCTTATTATTTGTCTAATCGTTGAATGGTTGATGCCAATAAATCGCGGACATCCTGAGCTTTAAATAAAGTCCAAACAAGATTATAATCCGTCCATTATTAAATCACTATATCGATTTCACAAATTTTTATGGTGAATCTTATAGTTCATAAGTTTATTACACCAAAACTTGACTAATTACACTAAAACACTTTTGATTAAACGATTTGAGTCTATTTCTCAACTGTTTAATACAAAATTTTGGGAATAATTGTTACCCAAACAATGTTTGATCATGGCGTCTTTAGCGTCCATATTCGATTATTCATAATTGTCCTTAATACTATTTTTCCTTATCTAATAACATTGGTTTTGTAATCTAACAATAATATAAATGTTTATTTACATGGGTTTATACTTTAGTATATGCACAAGGCTGTGTTTCATATACTAGTAGTATTGTTTCACTACCTTCCTACCTCTTTTCTTCAAATTGTCACTTTGTTTATGGTTTTTCTATATAAGGTATATTATGTTGTAAATGCAACTAGTGTACAACTATAGTACCTAATTCATTTAATATATTTGTTAGCTTCTAGCTATCTGAGAACCCTTCAATTTCTAGTAATGGGTTTGTTTACATTAGGTCATGACATGGTAGTCAGTTATTTTTTGATAAATCAATAACTAAATTGTTATTACAGATTTGACATAGATTCTCAAAGTAGTATCAGACATCCTTCTGATTATTAATAACATTTTTATTTACTTTTGAACAAGTTTGTATGTTGCATTTTGCATAAACAACTTGCTACATATTGTTTGTTTACATTCTGATTCCACCATCATGGTCATTTAGTTTTTAATAATTTATCTATAAAATTACTATTCTTATGGTTATGGTCTGTTCTCATAGTAGTATTAGGTGTCCTTCTTACTACTGGTAACACTCTCATTAATCTCTGTTTAAGTTTTAATAAGGTATTTTGCTTAACTAGTTGGTTACATTGCCTCTGTTCACTTCTGGCTATGCATTCATAGTCAGCTAGTTTACAATATTTTGATCATAAAACTATTATCATTATACTTATAATCTGTTCTCATAGTAGTACCAGATGTTCTTCTAACTACTGGTAATACTTTCATCAATCTTTGTACAAGTTTTAACATTGTTTAACTAATTTGGCATATTAGGTTCCCTTTCATCTAGCTTTGTGCTATCATATTTGGTCTACTTTATTTGCACTGTATTTCAATATAATACACTGTTTATTAGGGTCTATCATTACTTATAATGAATCTTTGATTGACACAATTGTTGATGGTTGTTTGGTTAAACTAACGTGTATGATTTTTTGTTTCATAGGTGCCTTTCCTATGGGGTTATGTAACAATGTACAACATATTCTAATGCAGCATTTTGCTACTACTATCATGAATTCAGTATGGTATTCTATTACAATAGTTTAATTGTTGATTAATACACATGTTTACACTACTTCTTCTTAAACAATAATACAAATATTCTTGAACTAATGAACCTACCTTTCTTGTCATGGTTTGTACCTAATTTCTGTCACATTTGTTTGATATTTAACAAACTACTTTGTTTGTTATTATTTTCTCTGGCCTTTCTTTGTATTGTATTCTGTTTTGCCGTGGCATTCAGTTACATTTCTTTTGAAATTTACAAAGGTTTTTTATTATCAAGTTCTATGAACAATAATATAACTGTTCTATCTTACATTGTTTGGTGGTCTTATGATTATTTATTTGGATCACAATCTTCATTAAACTAGTCACACTAACTGTCTGTGTATTTTTTGACTATTTAATCCTTGATGTTTCCACTATGAAAGTAACACATTTTCTTCCGCTATAAACCTTATCACTGGAATTGTTTGTGGGGTTTATTAGGTTAAAATTAGTTAACTGGTCACAGGTTCTCACACTTACATTAAGTATTCACTGTAACTGTTTGTGATTTCTTAAATATGTTAAACACTGTTTCTTCATAGTTGACAATCACTATTCTTTTAGTTACTAGTATTGTCTCTAGTATACTTGATGAATGATGATTTCTTGTATGGTCTATCCATTTTCTTCTCTCTTCATGTCATGTTTCCTTGTCCTTCTTCTCCCTTTCTTCTTTAGGTTTGAACGTCTTCTTCAATATTTCCATTGTAATAGTCGTTGTTCCATAATATTTATATTTGTAAATATATTGGTTTGTCTGCCATCATTGTGGTTGCTCCTGAGTTGTTTCTTCCTTTATTTTGCATAGTCATTTTGTTGGTTCCCCTCACTGTTGGAATCCTGTTGTTTTCTTTTACACTTTTATTATAGTCATTATCTTCATTTGTTGGTTCCCCTCACTGTTGGAATCTATTGTCTTCTTTTACACTTTTATTATTTATTATTTTTGTTGGTTCCCCTCACTGTTGGAATCTATTGTCTTCTTTTACACTTTTATTATTTGTTATTTTTGTTGGTTCCCCTCACTGTTGGAATCTGTTGGGCCTGGTTTCTAACATTTTATTTTGGCTCGTGGTCATTTTCTTTCTTCATTTCGTGTACGATGCTGCTATGTTACACTTTCTTCTTCATAGTTGGAACTTTACACTAATATATCTGTAGATACACACTTTTTGTTCACATAGTTTTACTTATCTAGAAATACTTTCATGCTTTCCCGTCACTTGACGTAATAATTGCTTACTTTATGTAACTACCAAATTTGGTAACGTTACATATGCCTTCCTATAAGAATTGATTAATTCTGAATCAGTATATTTATTTTTCATTGAAGAATTCATCAATTGTTGTACGTTTCCGTGTCGATTCATATGCTTTTTATATATATATCCCTTCACTTTCTCCTATTTGAATCATAATTATTTCTCTTCTATGTAATTATCTCCCTTGTTTATTTAGTTCCCTAATTCCCTAACATAAGCTTAGCTGGGGCAGTTCAGAGCAGCTCACTTTGGCATTCAACTCCACTGGCCATACTAACTTCAATAAATACGGACGCACATCATCTCCATCAATAATAATAAATGATTGTTGGCATTATTCATCAGTCAATTCATCTCAAATTATCAAAAATATAAAGTGGTCGTTCTTCCGACAAATAATAAATATCCTTGGGATTATCTCACGCATCTGCGGTTTATACATTGTTATACTCTCTTTTTCTTGATTCAACTCAGTTAAATTCTTCACATATTACAGGGATATTTTGTTTTACATTTCATCACTGGTATACTCTCATGATTGTCTTCGTTAATATATTACTTTTTATTCTTCTTCATCATCAATTAATCTCTTCTCTTTGTATCACATTAAACGTCATCTCATAATATTCTTCATTTCGGGGTTTACTTCTCTAGATATAATTCATGAATATATTTTTGTTTTCTCATGGTTTCAATTGAGATTAGTACATGTGGTATTGGCTTTCTTCTAGTAACAGACACTAAAAAACATCGTGGTTGTGTGTTGTTTCTTATCTACGTTAATACATTTCTTTGGGTTTGTTCCTCCATCTTCTTATTTTCTCCTTCTTTTTTCTTTTTTTTTTTTTTCTTCATTAGTAGTACGGGTAGGATGTTAACTTTACTTGTTGGCGTGGCTCTTGGAAATATTTGTGCCATGGTTGGTATGCGTCAGTCTCGTATTGTTCTCCTCTTTATTAGTACGGGTAAGATGTTGAATCACTGGTTGACTCGGCTCTTGGAAATTATGATTTTATCTCATATATGCCATGGGTGGTGTGTGTCAGTCTCGTATCGTTCTCCTCTTTATTAGTACGGGTAAGATGGTAATCTTACTTGTTGACTTGGCTCTTGGAAATTTCATTTTGCCATGGGTGGTGTGTGTCAGTCTCGTATTTTATATTTCTTTTAGTAGTAGTACTAGTACTATTATTTGCAAATACAATTTTCTGGATCCTTTACATAACTTCTTTGGGAACATATTTTTTCACATTATAAAATTATAATATAGTCAACGTTCATTTCATAGTTATATAGTTACTTCTTATTTAATATAAACACATAATAATCTTAATAGCAATATTCCATCCTTTCTTCATTAGTCAACATTTATTTCCATAATTATATTTTCATTTTTCACTTACTAATAAACAATAATCTTCATCGCCACATTTCACTTTTTATCTTTATATAGTTAACAGTTATATTCACAAGTATATTTTCATCTTTCATTTAATATCCATAACAAATAATTTTCATCGCTATTTTTCACTTTTAATCTTATATTTTAATCTCCGATATATCGTTTCATTGAAGCTTGGTTGTATGTGCCCTTTACCTTTTTGGTTATTGGGTCTTGCAATTCATAAGTATTATTGAGGTTGTTTTTGGTTACAGTATATGGGCCTGTGAATAGCAGTAGCAGTTTTTTCGCAATACCTTCAACTGTACTTGGGAGTTCTCTGTTTTTTATGAGTACTTTGTCTCCCACTTCATACTTTATAACTTTGGGTTGCGATTTCTTGTATTTGAGCCTAAGTTTGTCAGCTCATTCAACTGCGTTATTGTAAAATTTTGTTTTGTTGAATTTGAACTCCTTTTCTATTGGAAAGTTTATGATTTCTGTAATTTGCCGGGGTGGTCTTCGCTCATACATAGCCATATAAGGTGTCTCATCTGTTGATTGGTGATAGGCTAGGTTCAGGAAGTCTTCAGCCGGGGATAGATATTCCTCCCATTTCCTCTGCTGGCTGTGACAGTAGGTTCTTAAAATCCTTCCTACTTCTCTCAACACTCTCTCAGCAGGGTTGCTGTTGGGGTGATACACAGATGTTTTGTAGGTCTTTATGCCCTGATGGATTAAAGTTTCCCGCCACTTTCGTCCTCGGAACTGTGTTCCATGATCTGTAATTATTGATAACGGTTTTCCCACTTCGGGTATATACTTGGATATCACAATGTCCAGTATTTTGCTCGTTGTAGCTCGATTTATTGGGTAAAGTTTGGTGCATTTTGTGTAGTGGTCGAATATGATTACTACATATTTATATTGATGCCTTCCACCACTTCGTGGAAATGGTCCACAAATATCTAAAAATATTTTCTCCAATTTTGCTGTCGATGTTATAGGTATCATTACCCCTTCTCGTTTTTCATTACTACACTTTACCAACTGGCAAATATGACAATTTTGAATATACCTTCTTACTTTTCGATTCATGTCTTTAAAGTGTACATGTTCTTGTAATGCTTTCACTACCTTTACTGCGCCCATGTGACCGTAGCGTACATGGTAATCGATAGTTAGTTCTTTTTCAATGGTTTTTGGTATAACCACCTTCCATTGTTCACCATCTTTGTTAGTTTTAGTGAATAGTAATCGGTTGTGAGTACAGTAGAATGGTGTTATTTTTTCATCATCGTTTGCCAATCTTTGAATGATTTGTGAGATTTTGGGATCCTGGTTCTGATGAGTGTTTATGTCTGATAGGATGTTGGTTAGTTCAGATGTGTTTTTTAATATATGGTAGACTTTTGCGATGGCTTCTTTTTCTCCCTCGAATGTCTGGGCGGTGATGTTCACTCGGGACAACACGTCTGCAGCTATGTTGCTCTTCCCTGGTATATATTCCCATTGGATGTTATATTCCTGGAGTGTCAGTGTCCATCTTGTTAATCTACCATGTTTCAGTCTGCAATTCTTGAGAAAGGAAATAGACTTGTGGTCTGTTCTCACCGTAATAGGATATCCCAATATGAAGGTTCTGAACTTCTCACAGGCAAACACTATACTCAGTAACTCTTTCTCAGTTGTGTGGTAGTTTTGCTCACATTTATTTAAAGTTCTACTAGCGAAACTAATTACTTGTTGATTACCTTCTTGGTCCTCCTGGTATAACACTGAACCAAGGCTAAGATCACTAGCATCACAGTTCATAAAAAATTGTCTCTCAAAATTAGGATGGTGTAGCATGACTGTATCAAAAAATTTTTCCTTTATTAACTCAAAGGTAGAGTCTTGGTCAGACCCCCACTTCCACTTTTCCTTTGAGGATAATTGTGACGAAAATCAAGCCGTTAATTCAGAATAGTTGCTCTGGAACTTTCTGTAATAATTACAAATTCCGAGGAACGATTGTAACTGTTTTTTATTTTTCGGCACTGGGAAACGCTGGATTGCTTCCATCTTTTCTTGGGATGGTGTGATTCCCAACTCTGATAAGTTGAACCCCAAAAATTGTACTTCCTTGGCTATCAACTGTGATTTGTCCAGTTTGAGCGTGATATTGTTGTCTTCTAACTTCTTTAATACTTGTGCCACCCGGTTACAGTGTTCTTCCCAATTATCTGATGCTATTAATAGGTCATCGACATACACTGTCGTAAATTATAACGTGTTATGGCCTAATATTTCATCCATGCATTTGACAAAAATGGCCACAGAGTTCACAAGGCCGAAGGGTAATCTTTTAAAATGATAATTACGGCCTTCGAAAATAAATGCTGTGAACTTCCTGCTATTTGTGTGTAATTCAACCTGCCAATAACCGCAGACAGTATCCCATATACTGTAATATCTGGTGCCATAAAATCTCTTTAATATCTCGTCGATTTTGCCAGGCGACGTCCTGTCATTAATTATGGACTTATTAATGTCCTGTGCATCCAAGCAAATCCTCACTGCACCGTTTTTCTTGGGTACAGCTACAATGGGATTAGTGTACGGGGAATTGCTAACTTCAATGATATCGTTCTCAATCAATCTTTGTATTTCCTCACGAACGGCTTCCTTAAGTGAAAAAGCGATTGGATAGGACTTTCTCTTGAATTCAGTTTGGTCCTTAAATTTTAGTTCACACTGAAAATTTTTTATCTTACCAGGTGTATCGGAGAATACATGACGGTATCGATAGTAGATTTGTATGAGTTTGTCATGCTGTTCATGAGTCAACTCATGGTTAATGTTGTTTGTCTGGAATTCTCTAATTTCGTTAATCTTTTCTACCCATAATGCTTCTTCTGGATTGCTGCAAATTTCTTGGTTGATGGACATTTTCTGATGTTCATGGCCTTCCCGTATATAATATATGACATGTTCTGAGGGTGCCTTCCTATGTTCTATCAGATTTGCAGTCCATTCAACTTCCTCTGCCTTCAGTAACACAGTATCTTCGTCCATATTAATTATGGCTGTATACTTCCGCAGTATGTCGCATCCGATGAGTAATGTGAATGGCAGTCCACTAGCTACGAGGAACACCATTGGAATTGTTTTTCTATTACTCGACACTTCCAGCTGTACTTGTTGGCGAATAGTTTTATTTTGTCGCCCAGTGGCTCCAATAAGTATTATATTATTGATGGGTAGGGTTGGTATAGTAGTCTGATTTTCTGACTGTATCCGGTTCAATTCCAATCTGTCGATTAACGATACATTAGCTCCTGTATCTACCATTGCTGTGGTATTTATTCCGTTGACTCTTACAGATATATATGCGATTTCGCTGTTAGTTGTGTCTCCGATACTGTCTTCTTTTTCCTCCATTAGGTCCTTCCTAATGTTCTTAAGATAATTGTTGTGGTACATTTTATTATAAGCCAATTTTGTTGCCAAAATGTTAGACCCAATAGTCCGGTTCAGTGAGGGTGTGGTTAATCTTTTCACTGCCGGTTCCCATTTAAAGGCAGGTCACCGTTTGTGTGCCTGTCTTGTGAAGTAGATGCGATGGGTTCCTGGGCTCCTTGCCCGTGTCCGTTGTGATAGGTTTCCGTTGTCTGTGTGACTGGTCTGTTGCCTTCACTACTGTCGCTCCTATTGGACCTATAACCTGACTCTCGGTCTTCTCGGTCGCTGTGGCTGGAGTTACTATGATGGTTCGGAAAACTTCTCCGTCCTTGATAATAATTCCGTCTATTTCCACCTCTGCTTGCGTGGGCGTAGTTCACCCTCCGGAACTGATTATTGTTTTGGCTCCCATTGCCATGTCGCTGTTGATTGTTGGGGGATTGGTTGTTGTAGGGTCTATAATAATTATTGCCCCTCTGATAATGTCCGTCCCGTTGGTATCCACTTGGTCGGGGGTTGTTAAAATTTCCTCTGTCCACATAATTGCCACCTCCATTTTGGCGTGGTCCTTGCTGGTTCTGGAACCGTGGAGGATTGTTGAAATTCCTTCCAGGATTGGTTCTATCATTGTTATTTGTAGGGTTGACATTTCCGGGTCCTCCCCGATCATACACTTGTCCAGAACCTTGGCGGTTCCGCTGGTAATACCTCTCTCGTTCATGACTCTCTAGTAGATCACACATTCCCTGGATAGTCTTGATTTGCGAGTTCAGCCTACCCTGTGAAATTCCTTGGTTAAAGTGATATGCTAATTACTTACCAAGCATTCTTCCGGGATAGCTGGCTCTAAGTTTCGGGCCAGACAGATCTTGCCTAGAAAATATGTAGTCATTGACTGTCTGCCGTTTATGTCAAATTTTCCGTTCGTTATATCATCTCTAATTATGTTTTGGGTCATCTTGGACCAGTATTTTTGTTTGAAGGCTGTTTTGAAGGTATTGTAACTTTCTACTTCATGACGGGTCGCCGTCCACCAATTATCGAAAGTGTTCTTGAATGATTCGTCCAGCGACCACCTGTTTTCTCGATTCCGGTTTATAACTTCTTCTATTCTTTCTAAGAATTCTAACGGATTCTTAACATATGCACGGAAGTCAATTTGGTCTCTACCTTCCAGGTGAGTTAGTCCTGACAGAATGTTTGGGATTGTTCGTAGACGGTGCATTTCGTCCCTAATATCATTTAATTCTCTCTGCTGGCGTTCCGTCAACTGGTCTTTGTCGTTACATACTTGTTGTTTGATGGCATTCACTTTTACAGAAACCTCCTCACACTTCTCACTCAGTGTAGACTGGGCTATCTTCATTTCGGTTTGTTCCCGCTCTACAACTCCTATCTGGGCGCTGTGTATCTTCTCGATATCACTGATACGGCGGTTGACGTCTGATTCTGTCTGTAGCAATTTTAGATTATGGTTTTCTCCCTCCTTCCATATTTCAGAGATTTCTACATGAATTTCGGCTGTTAATATGGCCATCCGTTCTTCTGTTGCCTCTAAATTTTCTTCTAGTCTTCTTTCGACCAACTCGATCGTATTTTTGGCAGCTTCTTCCGCCTTTTCACTGTGATTGGCCATTTGTTGCCACAGTCTTTCGTTGTCGTTTTGCATGAGTTCAATGTCTCGACTAATTTTGGCATTAATCTCGTCGATTTTCTGGTTGGTTTGGTCGATTTTAATCCCCAACTCTGCAGACAAATCCTCCTTCATGATGGCCATCTTCTTCTCCAATAGCTCTTCAGTCTTTTTCTGCCCGTCTTCCATCCTCCTGTTGGTTTCACTTATTTTGTTATTTAACTCCTCCTTCAGAGATCCTATGTTTCTACTCAACTCCTCCTTAGTGGATTGACTGGTTTCGTCCATTTTATTGTTCAACTCCCCCTTCAGGGATTCTATGTTTTGGTTCGTGGATTTCTGGCCTTCCTTTAGTGACTCTATCTGTAAATCTGTGGATTTCTGGCCTTCCTCTATCTACTTGCTCATCGTGATCAGCTCTTCCTTTGTAGATCGGTTGCTTTCTTCTATTGCCCGTAATATTGTTAAGAGGCTGGGATCCATTATTGGCATTGGTTTCTCGGGTTGGCTATCCTCCGGTTGAATTTCTTGGGGTATGATCTCCGGCTCCTCATCAGGTTGCTGAACCTCCTCCGCCGGTTCAAGTGGTTTATCGTCAATTTCTAATAGGATTTCTTCAACGTCTTCCGTTGATGTTGCCTCCTTCTCTTTCAGTCTGGCCTCCCTCTCTGCCTCTGCTGCTCTCTTTTTTGAGGTTTATCTCCTCGTATACATCTCGTCGCTGGCAATGTACTTGCTGTCTCTTGACGGATTGGGTTATTAAATTATTGGTTAAATTGTCCGTTTTTTCCCTAATCCGCGCTCAGACGTTGGGCGCCAATCTTGTAACAAGCCACACAAGATATAGTAGTGATATATAGTATTTAAGTGTGTTTTGATTGTATGTGTTACTTGTAGATACGCTCCGGTATCCACAATAATGTTGTACAATAAAATATCCAAAATTATAATTATTATTATCAGTCTGATTGTGACTAGTAAATGTGTGGGTATCGCTGGTTAAATCTTTTAATTTAAAAGTATTTTTCACACTCCGCTGGTAACCTCCCCACTTACCATATGTGGATATCGCTGTTCTGTTGGGTGACTGCTCAGCTGTAACATACACGCTACACATACAAGGAGATATTCAATTTGAATATCAAACGTGATTAGCATGCACAATAATAATAAGATAACAACTGAATAATGTTTTGAATTATCAGGAATATTTAAATTCTTCCGCCACCTTTTGATAGAACTGGCTATGAAAAAATGAACTATTTTAAGTTTGAAATTAAACGCTTTTTCCACTGGTAACAAAATATTGAGGTTTATTAACAGTTAGGAATGCTATTAAATCTTTTAAAAATTAACAATCAGTCACTAATAATTTTACAGAAAATAATTACAATGAACAAATTTAAAATGAAACTCTTCTTAGCCTCAAGGCTGGTAACACTGTAGGTTATACAATAGTTTTTATTTTGAGAGGTTATGTCCTCTTACATAGTTAATTACCAAGTTCGTGTGATTCTTTTAAGTGACATGGTGCCAGATACAAGATGTGGCGTTTTATAATGATATTTAATAAACAATTAATAGAAAACAAAAAAACATATTAAAATTGAAAATTGGTACCATGTAATCGATAATTATGGTATTATCGTACGCGGGAATTAGTACCCAGTATAGAGTAGTTACTTTGACAATAAACAAGTGCGTTGATTTGCACTGCTAAAATGTACTATTATATTTTAATAGTTCACTATAGGAATTATTTATTTACAAGAGAAAAAGTTATAATAAAAAAAACTCTTGTTATAGTTTTCATCTGGTTTGTATTATTTGAGAACAGACTTATGACAAAAAGGTGACAAATTGTGGTTATGATTTTTAGGTTATCTAATAACGTGAATAGTTATTAGGGTTAATTATATTAAGCATTAATTTCTTCTTAATCTAAACATACATATATTATTTATAATATTTCTGATGCATAACTATCAGTAGAATAGAATATTCTTTCGCAAAAAAATTAAAATATTTATTTCCACTAGTAAAATCAAAAACTGCATGAGTCAATTGAGCGACTATTGGCGGCGCTCGTATTTTGTAATAACTAAAATAATCTTGATTCTTTTAATTATGAAAAATATTAAAAACATTTATTTATCAAGTTAAAAATTGTGAAATAATTCTTTCGTCAATTCTGGTAAATTTCATCAGCATTATTATACTCGCTACTACTGATTAGCGTAGTATCCGACCAATTGTTTTTATAGAAATGATTATTTCTGTTTTATTGTTAATTAATGAAAAATATTGTACTCCCTGGTTTATTTTCAACACAACACTCGAAAATACGACCGATATTATACACTGGTCGTATTTAATTCTTATTCACTCCGCACTGTACACACGTTAAATCTGTGTGGTATATAGGTTAGATGTATGTAGTTTGACTTTGTTTGTGTGTCGCGCACAATTCAAAATAAACTTCTTCATGTATTTGGTCCGTCGAGTGATACGTCTTGTCTTGTTGATGATTGATAGATGACTGTCACGCTCCTCCGGAGCGTCTGTGGCTTGTCTGCCGGTTTTCATTCATTTGATTGGTTGAATTCTTTGAACTCTCCGACCCAAAGTACCTTGACTTAGTAAAATTTTTAATTTATTACCAATTTTGCGTTTGGGTTTGAGGTTAGAGTGACGTAAGCACTGGTGCACAAAATAATTAAAAAGTTTATAATCGTAATAACTTTCTTATTATTTGTCTAATCGTTGAATGGTTGGTGCCAATAAATCGCGGACATCCTGAGCTTTAAATAAAGTCCAAACAAGATTATAATCCGTCCATTATTAAATCACTATATCGATTTCACAAATTTTTATGGTGAATCTTATAGTTCATAAGTTTATTACACCAAAACTTGACTAATTACACTAAAACACTTTTGATTAAACGATTTGAGTCTATTTCTCAACTGTTTAATACAAAATTTTGGGAATAATTGTTACCCAAACAATGTTTGATCATGGTGTCTTTAGCGTCCATATTCGATTATTCATAATTGTCCTTAATACTATTTTTCCTTATCTAATAACATTGGTTTTGTAATCTAACAATAATATAAATGTTTATTTACATGGGTTTATACTTTAGTATATGCAAAAGGCTGTGTTTCATATACTAGTAGTATTGTTTCACTACCTTCCTACCTCTTTTCTTCAAATTGTCACTTTGTTTATGGTTTTTCTATATAAGGTATATTATGTTGTAAATGCAACTAGTGTACAACTATAGTACCTAATTCATTTAATATATTTGTTAGCTTCTAGCTATCTGAGAACCCTTCAATTTCTAGTAATGGGTTTGTTTACATTAGGTCATGACATGGTAGTCAGTTATTTTTTGATAAATCAATAACTAAATTGTTATTATTATATTTGACATAGATTCTCAAAGTAGTATCAGACATCCTTCTGATTATTAATAACATTTTTATTTACTTTTGAACAAGTTTGTATGTTGCATTTTGCATAAACAACTTGCTACATATTGTTTGTTTACATTCTGATTCCACCATCATGGTCATTTAGTTTTTAATAATTTATCTATAAAATTACTATTCTTATGGTTATGGTCTGTTCTCATAGTAGTATTAGGTGTCCTTCTTACTACTGGTAACACTCTCATTAATCTCTGTTTAAGTTTTAATAAGGTATTTTGCTTAACTAGTTGGTTACATTGCCTCTGTTCACTTCTGGCTATGCATTCATAGTCAGCTAGTTTACAATATTTTGATCATAAAACTATTATCATTATACTTATAATCTGTTCTCATAGTAGTACCAGATGTTCTTCTAACTACTGGTAATACTTTCATCAATCTTTGTACAAGTTTTAACAATGTATTTTGTTTAACTAATTTGGCATATTAGGTTCCCTTTCATCTAGCTTTGTGCTATCATATTTGGTCTACTTTATTTGCACTGTATTTCAATATAATACACTGTTTATTAGGGTGTATCATTACTTATAATGAATCTTTGATTGACACAATTGTTGATGGTTGTTTGGTTAAACTAACATGTATGATTTTTTGTTTCATAGGTGCCTTTCCTATGGGTAAATATCACTATAATATTGACGACTCGGAACACAAAGTTTTTTATAAGTAAAAACGTAAAGTTTTACCTTACAGCCTAAACCGGCTTTCACCTATTGAAGGCTTCATCAGAGGCTGTCGTTAGTAGCGCTGCTCGTCTTGTTGTTGGCGACGAGAAAGTGTTTCGAAAGATTGAAGCTGTGTGTGTGTGGTGAGATGTGTTCGAATAATGCGTGTGATTTGAATTGTGTCTGTTCGTTTAGGATGTCGTTTTTATTTGTTTTTGTGTGTTTGTATATTTCTAATTGTTCTAGAGTGTCTAGTTTTCGGCCTTTTGTGTGTACGTGTAGTATGTTCATGTTATTGTCGATGTTTTTATATGTGTGGTTTGCTTCAATGAGGTGGTTTGCGAAGGTAGATTCTGTAGTGGTGTGGAGTGCTTTTGTGTGTTCAATGTATCTCTGTTTGAAGCTACGTCCTGTCTGGCCTATGTAGAATTTACTGCAATTTGAACAATTTAGTTTATATACACCGGGTAGATCGAATTTGTTTTGTGCTTTGGGCATGCGTTTTGATAGTGTGTGTTCTGTTTTGTTAGTAGTTTTGTAAGCGATTCTGTATCCTGCTTTTTTGAATTTGTGGGCAATTTTTTCTGTTTGTTTGTTGATGTATGTTAGTGTTATGAATTTGTTGTTTTCTGTCTTTGCCTGTTGTTTGTTTTGTGTTTTGTGTAGGAGTTTACTGACTATTGTTCTGTCATAACCGTTAGATTCTGCTAGATATTTTATCGTGTTTAGTTCGTCTTTGTAGTCTATTTCATCTAAGGGGATGTTGTTAAGTCTATGTATCATAGTTCTAAAAGCAGCTAGTTTGTGTTGTGTTGGGTGATTGGAGGTGTTGTGTATTAGTGTGTCAGTTGTAGTTGGTTTTCTGTATATACTGAATTTGTGCCTGTGTTCTAGTTTTGTGATGGAGAGGTCTAAGAAGTTTATGGTATTGTTGTGTTCGTATTCGGCAGTGAAGGTTATGTTTTTATGTATTTTGTTTATGTGCGTTAGTAACTGTTCACATTGTCTTTTGTTTCCCCTGTATAGTATTAGTATGTCATCAACGTATCTGTGCCAATATAGTATTTTATGTGAGTGTCTGTCATTGTTTGTGAGTATTTTTGTTTTTTCTAAGTGTTGGAGGAAGACTTCTGCTAGAATGCTGGATATGGGGGAGCCCATGGGTAGGCCGTCGTTCTCTGTGTAGTATTTATTGTTATAAGTAAAGTAGTTTACTTATACTGATAGTTTACCTGTACTGATTAGTACAGTAGATTATATTGCTATTAGCCATCATAAGATAAACATTTACTACTTTTAATAAAACTGATTCTATTGAACATGAATGTAAATATGATGTTTTTAAATGTGTTCTTATCTTACTCATTTGTACTACAAAGACATTTTCACTGCTGACTTCCATACTTCGAGGTGAAAGAGGAAAAGACTAAAAAAGGTAAGTGTATGAAAATAATATGCATACTGGAGTAAATCTACTGTGTGTGTTATATTGTGGATGCCACTCATTCTTGTTGCAAATACACATTGTGTACCTTTTAATTCTATTCATGAATGTATATCCATGCAAAAAATTTCTTACAGTGTAACCCATCTAGATGCCAGTTTGGCCCACCCTCCCCTGCCACATTTGAAATGTTGAAGCTGCCACTGCTTGACCTTCCAAAGGGTCTGTAGATCATTTCTGCTGCGGCCTTTACTCACACATGTACTGATGCTTCAGTTTGCTTGTTCTGTTCAGTAATGCCACCTCCATGACATCCATGGTAGGTGTTTGTGTTTTGTACCTACATTGTTTAAGTATTTACAGGTGACAGAAGTAAAGTGATAATCTCCAACTAAGTAGGAGGGGTTATCAACCCCATTCGTAGACCATGTCAGAGTGTAGAGAACAGTGATTTTTCATACATTTCCATGGGAAGCTGATGTATGTTGTTACTAGTAAGATAGCTTTGTAGGGATGTATGGTATGAAGGGCTTGTGTTACATTACAACAAGAGCTAACCTCTCCCCAGTAATACATGTTTGCAATTATGCTGATGCAATTTTTCTGAGTCGTGTTCCAATGTATGTGTATCATGAGCCCAGTGGCGTAACTAGGCTTTTTGGTGCCCAGGGCAAGTAGATCGTCGGCCGCCCCGCCTTCACAATTAAAAGGACACATAAGAGCAAAAATGAAGGCCCATCCAGTGAACAAAGTGCTTAATAAATGCAGATGTGTAGATTCCTGTATGAAAGCACGTCCAGCAACCGTCTTAAGAATATTTGTTAAATCATAATTAAGAAATTACATATTATAATATTACTGGTATTCAGTTTGTATACATTATTAATTAGTACCAAATGTATACTATAAAAAGTGTAGTAATATGAAAAATTTATAGCATAAAAATGTTTTAATAAACATACAAATTCCTTGAGACATACAAAACATACCCTGTCTTGAGTTATTGTTGATCGTAGCTACAATTTAATTAATTTAAGTTTACTATACGATTTTTCACAAGGAGACACAGATACTGGTAAAGTAAGAAAAAATTGTAATGCTGTTGCTAGAGTTTTGTAGGCCTCTAATCCCACTAAAAAAATGTATTGTAGCAGTTTCTGAGGTGTAAAATCCATTTGTTCTCGGTTAAGTTTTGCCCTTTTCAATAAAAGTATGACGTCTTTCAAGTCAATGAACAATTCTTCACTGTTTAGGTGATGTGGACACAGTTTTGCAAGCACTGTGCACTTAACATTGATTTGAGGAAGCTGTTCCTTAAAATGTATATCTCCATCATTTACAAATGCCTCAAATTTACAGAGAAACCCAAAGAATTTTTCTAACTCTTTATGTTAGAGAAACGGTTTGAAATTTCATCTGACAGTTTGTCCAAAATTTCTATTAGAGAATGTCGGATTTCTTGCCGAACGGGAGAATCGTCTGGATTCTTCCCTGGGATCGTGCGCTTCCTTTTTATCCTTTTTGTGATACTGACACCCCATTCATTACATACCTGCTCTGCCTTAGAAAGTAAATTGTCGCACAGCTCATTCCTCAAAACGTTTAATTTGTCCATTCAATCCATCAAATTTAAATCAAAGATTCAATCCATCTCTCTCAAGTTTACTTGTAATAGCTTGTGTGATCCCCTCCGCTGTTTTCACTTCCAAAGGAATAAAATCTATGAAGTCTTCCTTGATATTATGAGAATTACGTTTAATTTTACCAAATCTTATAATCTGATACATCTGTTCTACATGTGCAGCATCTGGTATGTGTCAAATATAATACTAATGTACTTCGCCTTCTTACATGCAGTAGTAATATATTTGCGCACTCTTTCTCCTGACAGGCTTATTATTTTATTTTGAATAGTTGGCAGAAGATACGATATACACCCATATTTACGAGAGACTGAATCCAAATGAGATCTCATGACAAGGTCAAATTTAGCCAAGTATTTTAACAAAGCCAGAAAGTTTGCAAGATTCTGATCGTTAGTAGTCGACTCTCGATGTCTTCTCAGAGTTTGTAATGTGACAATGATTCGTTCGAGGATTTCTTTCCATAACTTAGCTGCTTTACTTATTTGTTTCTAAAGTAGATCATCAATAAGTCCCCATTGTTTAAAGAACGTTCTAATTCCTTACAGTCCAAAAAAGCAGAGCGTTGAGCAGAACTATTTTCATGATCCTGAAATTCAACTTTTGCCTCAACGAAAACCCATTTTTACTATTGAAATTGCTGCTGTGATAGTTTGTTTGTGGAAATAAAGTGCAACAAAAGCAAAATAGAGATTTTTTAGTTGGAGAGAACTAACTAAATTTTAAATTTACTTTAAAATTTCCTATTTATACTTCACACTATTAAAGAAATAAGAATCCATGTAGAAAATACCTGTCTCCAAATTTAAATTTAACTGTACTGTACAAATTGTACATTGAAGAATGTTCAGATATTCTCAAAATGTACAAAATATATTTTCAGGAAAATATTCAATAGGGATTTTTATATTTCATTTTGTTTGTTATTACACATGCAAAAATGTGAAGCATTTGAGATATAACTAAAATCAGTTGAAAAAGATGAGAAGATAACGTCCATTAAGCCTGAAAAAGAACTCAGAAAAGCTAAATCAGCTAGGTCTGGAATGTAATCAGATTCTGAACTCTGGAAAACTGACACTGACGTAACTGTCACTGCATTTGACTTAATGAAAACATAGTCCACACCTGCCCTTTCTGTAGGAACAGCTTACCGTACTATAAAAGGCAGTTATGGACGTATTGCTTGGTGATCCATAGTCTGTCTAACAATGATGCATACATGTACGTATGTATGGAATGAAACTCAAGCATCTAAGGGCTCACAAGAAACAGGTTTCTGTGTAATGTTTTTTGTACAAAACACTCTAAATGTATAATGAACAGTGTGGGGGGACAGAACAGAAATATAAAAATGTAGCATTCTGTACCTAAATGGTAATATCTGATCAGTATTCAGTTTGAGGAATACATCATAAATTTCCAGAAAACTCATACCTAGTATGTGACCAAGATTTTGCCCTGATAGAAAATGAAAATTTTTTAAAGAAATATGCATTCCAAATGATTGGCTAAAGATTATTACAAGTGCACTAAAAAGTCCTTGTAAAATAATTACAATGAATTAGGAGATGTTCAAATCACCAAATAATTTAGAAAACAACATCACCTACAGGAAAGTGAATTCTGAAAAAAGCAAAATCGAGTGGTTGAAAATGAAGTGGATTTATGTTAGACAAGATTGCCCCAATTATATGTTTTGTAAGTATTCGAGTAACAAAAACATTCCATTTTACAAAGTAAATATTTCCAAAAGGAAAAGGAATGATACAGCAGTATCAAGACCTACAAGTAAAGTACACAACCCTAAGTTGTGTATTATGCATAGATACACATTTATCCGTTGGATTCTGCTAGATATTTTATCGTGTTTAGTTCATCTTTGTAGTCTTTTTCATCTAGTGGGATACAACAGAACAATAGTCAATAAACTACTACACAAAACAAACAACAGACAAAGACAGAAAACAACAAATTCATAACACTAACATACATCAATAACCACACTAAAAAAATAGCCCACAAATTAAAAAAGCAGATACAAAATCATACAAAACTACAAACAAAACAGAACACACATTATCAAAACACACACACAAAGAACAAAACAAATTTGATCTACCTGGTTTTACAAACTAAATTGCTCAGATTGCAACAAATTCTACATAGGCCAGACAGGATGTTGCTTCAAACAGAGATACATTGAACATACAAACACACTCCACTACCGAATACACCTTTGCAAACCATCTCATTGAAGCAAACCACACATACATAAACATAAAAAGAAACATGGATATTCTACAAATACACACAAAAGGCCGAAAACTAGACACTCTTGAACAACTAGAAATATACAAAAACACATAAAAACGACATCCTAAACAAACAGACACAATTCAAATCACACATATTCTTCGAACGTATCACACTACACACTCACAACATCGATCTTTCAAAAGACGGCGCCGTCGCCAAGAACAAGACGGACATCCCTCCCAGTGGCAGCCTCTGACGAAGGTTATAATAAGCGAAAACTGGTTTAGGCTATAAGGTAAAAATTTACATTTTGACGTAGAATACGTCTTACCTTTCAGGCCAGCTATACGCACCCCAACCACAAAATCGAGCGTTACGTTTTCACGTCACGTTTGAAATTGAAATATTATCTAAACGACAAAAGATTCTCGCTTATATGAGGTACCATTCGACAAATAAAGGAACAAAGATAATAAATAGCACAATATAAGCGGGCTATTGCATCATCCAGCGCGTGGGGAGCGGGGGAGAAATAGAAATGTTTTGCGTCGCTCGGCGCGCACTAAAATTAATACCGTATTTCTCCGGTTTCCGATGCGATAGAACGTTGAGTGAGGTGTCGTTAAAATTGTCTTATCGAGTACTAGCTACATAGTGTACCGCAATAGCGGTGATATTATTAAGAGGTTTGAATAATCGTAATTCAAGTTGTAAAAATCGTGTGTTCGGACAAAATGTCGCGGTATATGGATGCTAAACGTGCTCAAAAGTATCGTAAACGCATACAGGAGAGTAGAGAAAATCATGGGGAATTCAAAAAACCCAAAATGACCAATGCCGAACGTCAGAGGATTTACCGACAACGCTTAAAAGACAAGGAAATAAATACTGAAGTCGAGTTGGATGAGGAAGAGCGCCCGACTTCGCAAGTGTATCAGCCGATCGAATTCAGCAAAACGTGGCAGTTAGCTACAAAGCACATCCACAAAACATTCTTTAATAATGAATTTGGACACGCATGTGACAGACTGTGGTTCCAGATGGACGTAAAGATAGTAGCTGTTAAAGTGATGCCGTTGCAACACCATGGAGACCAGAATTAATTACCATAGTAACAAGTAAATAAACAAATGATATTTAGCGGCATCGGAGCTATACCTTCCGTTCCTGCAGTTTTTAATGTTTTTACTTCCATATTCCTTAAGGAATGGAAGTATGGTGATGGCAAAAAAAATCGTGTTCGAGATTATTGCAGATTCTGATTCTACTACACTCAAAACATGAAAAAAAGTCGTTTTCCGAAAAGTGTCTGTGTGTGTGTCTGTCTGTCTGTCTATGTGTCTATCTGTAGATTTTTTTTCTATGGCAAACGATAACAGCCGCAAATTCAAACAGAATCAAATAATTTTTCGCATACAGCCCTGAATTGTAGAGTTCTAAAGACCTATTGTTTTTGGTGAAGATCGGTTAAGGGAAAGGGGTAGTTTACCTGTAACGTTTTATGTTTTAACAAGGGTATTTCCTATGGCAAACGATAACAGCCGCAAATTCAAACAGAATCAAAAGATTATTTGCATACAGCCCTAAATTGTAGAGTTCTCAAGACCTATTGTTTTTGGTGAAGATCAGTTTAGGGAAAGGGGTAGTTTACCTACAACGTTTTTTTAACAAGGGTATTTCCTATGGCAAACGATAACAGCCGCAAGTTCAAACAGAATCAAATAATTTTCTGCATACAGCCCTGATTTGTAGAGTACTTAAGACCTATTGTTTTTGGTGAAGATCGGTTGAGGGGAAGGGGTAGTTTACCTGCAACGTTTTTTTTTCTATGGCAAACGATAACTGCCGCAAATTCAAACAGAATCAAATAATTTTTTGCATACATCCCTGAATTGTAGAGGTCTCAAGGACTTTCGATTTTGGTGAAGATCGGTTAAGGGGAAGGGGTAGTTTACCTGCAACCTTTTACGTTTTAACAAGGGTAAAGTACTTGCAAATTTATTTAAACTTTTTGAAACAATGGTAATTGTTGAAAATAAAATAATTTTGTTGCCAGGTAACAAAAATAAAGTCATTTTGATTATAAAATATAAATTTTTACAAGAAAAGAATTTTCAGTTTTCAAAATTTAAATATATTTTTATAAAACAATTGGTTCTTCATTGAGGTGGGGACTTGACGACAGTGACAGGGCTTTCCACCAAATTCAGCAGAGTGACAGGTAGGCCCAACTCTGATTGGCTCCTCAGATTTCCCCAGCGTTAGTAGGTTCTATGAAAATATTTTATTTCAAAAATGATTTTAAATATAAATCTTAGATATGTTTTATAAATCTCATGTTTTATGTTTTAACATGGGTAATTTTTTATATGACGAACCATAACTGCCGTAAATTCAAACAGAATCAAATAACTTTTTACATATGTGCCTGAGCTATAGAGAACTCAATGTCCGTTGATTTTGGTGAAGATCGGTTACGGGGAAAGGGCAGTTTACCTGAAACATTTTTTGTTGTAACATGAGTAAAGTACTTAATTTTGATAAAGTATCCTGATAAGATCTTAATAATCCACTGTAGAAACGTAGATGAAATATCTATAAATGAAGAGGCTAGTTGAACGGGCTGGGGTAATTTTCTATAAATCAAAATTATAGTTGAAGGGGGAGGGGATAATTTTTTTTTATATGTGTACTACGTTATTGGCAACAAAGAAGTATTTTTTTGTTAAAATTCCTTCCCTGGCTGTTTGGCTGAAAATGATTTTAAATATAAATCTTAGAATATGGAAGTCATGTATGGTTCTCCATACCGATTTTTTTACTATGCGATTGTATTGATATATTTTGTAATTTTTTATACAGATACGTCTATATATTTTGTAATTGTCTTAAGCGATTATAAAATGTATGTTTATACGTATTTCTGATGATGCAATGAATAAGTAATGAAATATATTAAATACTACGGTACTACTAAAGATGTCAAAAAGACCAGAATTAATTACCATAGTAACACGTAAATAAACAAAAGCTATTTAGCGACATCGGAACTGTACATTTATCCATTCCTGCAGTACATTTTTGATGTTTTATATAATATGCGATTTTATCACGGTACGGGAAGCACGGCTCCGATGGTGAAGCAAATTCGAGACTGTTAATAAGTAATTATTTTATTAAGGATCTATAAAAGGATTATAGATCTCTATAGCTCTATTATAGAGCTCTAATTTTATTATACTTGAGTGTGTCGCCATCTATGTTTGTCGCATTGAGTTACGTATCCTAGATACCTACATTGTTATTTACAATATTTACGTTATATGTGCGGTTGTCATGAGTGATTCAATGTATTATTTAATGTACTAATAAATGTCAATTCATTTAATTAGATCATTGTGTTTTATCACTAATTGCTTCCTGGTAAATATAACAACAGGTTATGGGCCCAGGTAAGTAATAAAACACAAGGAGGTTCCAACTATGATTCAAGGATATTCAAACTTAACCTTAAAATCAAAACGTATTTATCAAATCGCAACGGCAGTTAAAATTAAGCCTGAAGGAGATGAATCAAGCGCAGCTGTAAAAGAATGGATTGAAAAGGATTTAGAAGCACAAGTATTAATTGGATTGAATGTTGACAGTAATATAGCCAAGAAAATTGCAAGGTGCCAGTCCGCAAATGCTATGTTAGAAAAGTTGGAAACCGTATATGGAAAAAAATCAAACGTTTCAGTTGAAGGCCTGCAAAGATTATTTTTTAATTATAAGTATGATGAGCACAAATTAGTAATAGAAAATTGCATGACAATTCAACAATATGCTGATGAATTGTCTGCACTAGGTGAAAGGGTTAAAGAAACCTGGATTATGCAAAGGATATTAGGTATACTTCCAACAAGACTACATCATTTTAGAACGTCTTGGGATAATGTTATTTCCACAGACAAAACGTTGAACAACATGTTTGAGCGTTTGAAACTTGAAGAAGACAGGCAAAAAGAAAGTGAACAGGCCAATAATGAGTGTCAGAATGCTTTCATATCAAAGGGACAGAACAATACTAAAACAAAACAAGTGAACGTAAAGGAATGCTTTAAATGTGGACAAAAAGGGCACATAAAGAAGTACTGCAAGAATAAACCTAGTAAAAGTTTTATTGAATATTGTAAGAAAAATTATCCGTGTAATAAGTGTAACGAAAAAGGTCACTTTGCCAAAAATTGTACCAAAAATGTAGATAGTAAGTCAGAAAAATCAGACAAATCTACATCAAAAAGTAAATTGATGATTAATGTTGGATTGTCTGTTACTAATATAGAATATATATCAATGAAGAATGACTATCAAGATCTATGGTACCAAGATTGTGGTGCCACTCAGCACATGCCTTTAAGGAATGACTGGTTGAAAAATTATACTGTTTTACAAGAACCAGAAAAAGTCATGATTGGAGATTCAACACTTATAGAAGGTGTTGGTGTCGGAGACATAGATTTGTTAGCTCATAATGGTCAAGATTGGTGTAACATAACACTGAAAAATGTTTTGTATACACCAAAGATACCCTTTAACTTATTTTCCGTCACTAGTGCCTTGGACAAGGGTTATCGTCAGGAAGCAGACACAAATTGCTCGTATTTTTTTGATTCAGACACTGGTGAATTAACGGTCATGGCAAACAGAGATGGAACATTGTTTAGAACGATGTTTCGCTATGAAAACTTAGAAAAGTGTATTGTTGCTATGTCAATTAAAAAGTTGCATGAAAAATTAGCACATCAGAATATTAGTTATGTAAGAGACATTTTGAAGAAAAATAATATAAAGTATGTAGACGATTGGGATGACTTTGTGTGTGAAGGATGCGTTTATGGCAAACATCATCGTCTCCCACATCCAAGAAATTTTGAAGTGTCAAAAGAGGTACTTGATGTAATTCATGTAGACTTGTGCGAAATGAATATAAATTCTTTTGGAGGAGCAAAATATTTTTTTTATGCACAAAGATGATTTCTCTCATTTTCGCACTGTCTATTTCTTAAAAACTAAAAATGAAACTTTTGAGAAATTGAAAATCTTCATGACTTTAGTTGAGAATCAGTTTAGAAAGAAAATAAAAGTTTTAAAGTCTGATAATGGGAAAGAAATTAAAAATGGAGATACTAAGAAGTTTTGTGAAGAACTTGGAGTTTTCCACATTAAGTCGAACCCATACACTGCACCACAAAATGGTCGAATTGAGAGAGAGATGAGAACCATTGTAGAATCTGCTAGATCAGCTATACATGCAAGAAATCTAAATGAAAACTTATGGGCAGAAGCAATTAGTTATGCTACATTAACACTGAATCAGACTGGAACAAGTTCTGTGAAAGGTAAAAGTCCTGTGGATTTATGGTTTGGACGCAGAATTGATGTAAATAAGCTTAGAATCTTTGGATGTGATTGTTATGTTTTCATTCAGGATTTTAAGAGAGCCAAAACACAGAAGAAATCAGAAAAAGGAATTTTCTTAGTATACAGTTTAGATTCAAGTAGTTTTCTTAAGAGACAAAAATGAAGTTGTAACTCAGGAGATGTGATATTTGATGAAAAAGTAAACAGTAAGTCTAGTTGTACAGAAATTGAAGCTACCTTGTCAAATGAAGAAAAGGAATACATAGTGTCAAGTGAAGAAGAAAAATCTGATAGTGAAAGTGTTTATGAAGGCTCTGTGTCTGACAATAATATGCAAAATGAATGTCAAGAAAATCATTGTGTAAAGTGTTTGGAACGAGATCAAACTGTTTGTATTCAACCAGAGAAAAGAAGTCTTCGAAACAGGGCTCCTTTAAGGATGCCAGCAAGGATGGTAGATTATGTAGTTGAAGACAACAGAAACCAAAATGTAAATATGGCCATGATAGGTGAGGTAGAAGATATTTCCATTTTACAAGCACTACAGGATGAAAACTGGAAGAAAGCAATGTTGGAAGAGTATGAATCTTTGATGAAGATGAGAACTTGGAAACTAGTAAGTCTACCAAAAGAAGAAAAAGCCTTGACTTGTCGGTGGGTTTTATGCCAAAAACAAGATGGGTGATACAAAGCCAGGGTAGTTGCAAGAGGGTTTGAGCAAGAACAAGGAATCCATTATACTGAGACCTTCAGTCCTGTTGCCAAACATGCATCCTTTCGACTGATACTCAGCATTTTAGCCTCTGATGGAATGCATCTGATGACTTTTGATGTGAAGACAGCGTTTTTACATGGATCATTGGATGAGAAGATTTACATGTATTAACCGGTAGGCTTTGATGATGGCTCAGGTAGAGTTTGTGAGTTGCTCAAGAGTATATATGGACTTAACAGTCATCGAAAAATTGGAATGTGAAGTTCACAAACTACCTAAGGAAATTAAATTTTGTTTGTTGTGACGATGATCCTTGTATTTATTATAATGGTGACAGAAGCATTATAATTGCACTTTTTGTAGATGATGGTGCTATTATTGGAAAAGAAAAACATAAAATCATAGATATACTAGATAAACTTAACAAAGAATTTGAAATTACATATAATTCTGGGTCAGACAACAAATTAACTTACCTTGGCATGGAAATTGAAATTAGACATAAGGAATTTTTTGTAAGCCAACATCATTACACTGAAAAGATTTAGAATGGAAGATTCAAATCAAAAGTCAACTCCAATGGAAATAGGTAGGCTATGTTAACCGAAGAACAACATTTTCATAATGATCAGCCACTCGATAAATCTGTCCCATATCGTGAGGCAATAGGCAGTTTACTTTACTTAGCTACAGTATCTAGGCCAGATATCACCTGTTGTGAGTAGTACCATAAGTTATAAGAGTAGGGATACGCCATGACATATGTATAGCAGGGCATGTGAGTGAGTCACAGGGCGAACGCCATAAGAGCAACACGCTCTCGATGTATTCACTATTGTAGCTGTATAATAAATCTTTTATTATATTTAATAACCGTGTAACTGTACATTTATTCACACATATAACATGGCGTTGCGGCTTTGAAGAACTAAAGTGCGTAAAATATATAGTGGAGTTATTCAGTTTGAATACAGTGTGTGAGTTGCGTAGTGTAATTATGAAAATGTCTACTACTGCTGCAGGTACAGGAACGACAACGACATTTACAACCATGTCTACGTCATTAACGGGCTTGAAACCACCAAGTTGTTTACAAAAGATAACTACTGAAGGATGGACAAAGTGGAAACAGCTTTTTGAAATATATCGTATTGCATCAGGTACTAATAAAATGGCCGATGATGTACAAGTGGCCGTATTTTTGCATTGCATAGGTGAAGAATGTGTAGACGTGTATAATACGTTGGGATTGACCGACGATGAAAAAAACAGTTACGATACAGTACTGCAGAAATTTGAAGAGCACTTTGTGCCTATCAAAAATGAGAGTGTTAGTTCGCACATGTTTTTCACGAGAAATCAGCAGCCTGGTGAGTCGTTTGATGCATATTTGACTGAATTGAAGAAATTAAGTGCGGATTGTAATTTTAGTACTTTGAGAGAGCGTTTGATAAGAGATCGCATTGTTGCCGGCATTTTAGACAAACGAGTCAAAGATAGGTTATTACGTGAGAGTGAGTTAACGTTAGTAAAAACTGTTAAAATTTGTAAAAGTGCTGAATTATCTGATCAGCATGTTAAAAAACTCGAGCCTACAAAGGAAGTTGCTAGCATAAAAAAACAGCTGAGTAGCGGCGATTCCAAGACTCATGACGGTGACGCAGGCAACAACATGAGCAGAGTTCAACAAACAAAGATGACATCATCATCATCTTCTACGACACGAGAGCCGGGTGCTTCAAGACAACAGGTGACTGCATGCCAACGGTGCGGATACAATCATCGTTTTAAGAATTGTCCAGCGTTTATGAAGGACTGTATAAAGTGTGGTAAGACAGGACATTTTGCAAAAATGTGTAAAAATAAGCGTTCAATAAAAGTTGTAAATGTGGCGTCTGAGGCTGAATGTGAGTATTTTGATGAATTTTTTTGTGACTGGATTAGTGTGGATGCTATCAGTGCACGAGACGAATGGATACAACATGTAAATATTTTAGATTCTAAGAAAACAGTTGCTTTTAAAATTGACACTGGAGCTCAATGTAATATAATACCTATTGACTTATGTAGAAAATTGAATATAACTGAATGCCTGAAATCTAATGTAATTTTGAAAAATTATAGTCAAGAAAAAATGAAAACTATTGGTAAAGTAAGCTTAAATTGCAAAGTAGGCAATATTGAAAAACGAGTAGAGTTTGAAATTTTTGATGGTAAAAGTGTACCTATTTTAGGTTTAAAGAGTTCCATTGATTTTAATTTGATACAAAGAGTCCAGCCCGGAGATGAAGCTATATATGTTGACATTTTAAATGCTTTTTCAGTAAACACAGCTAATGATATTATAAAGAAATATGCAGATGTTTTTAATGGTTATGGTAGAATAAAAGATTTTCAATATAAAATAGAATTAAAAGAAGGAAGTGTAGGTAAAGTAGAACCATTTAGACATGTTCCTTTTAAATTGATTAATAAATTGAAATATGAAATAAATAGAATGGAAGCTGTTGGTATTATATCGAAAATTAAAAAACCAACGGATTTTGTAAATTCATTAGTAGTTGTTGGTAAAACAGATGGGTCAATAAGAATTTGTTTGGACCCACAATATTTAAATTCTTGCATAAAAAGAGAACATATTCAGCTTCCTACAATTGATGAGATTGCAGCAAAGGTAAAAAACGCAAAATATTTTACAAAGTTGGATGCAAATAAAGCATTCTGGCAAGTTGAATTGTCAGAAGATAGTAAAGAGTTAACTACTTTTAATACTCCATTTGGGAGATATTATTTTAACAGAATGCCTTACGGTATAAGCTCTAGTCCTGAAGTATTCTATAGAGTTTTTAATCAAATTTTTGAAGATATTGAAAATGTAGGCATATATGCCGATGATATGTTAATTTGGGCTGAGACTAAAGACCAATTATTAAAAATTATGGATAAAGTTTTTAAAAGAGCCAGAGAATATGGTATTAAATTTAATGCAGATAAAAGTGCTTTTGTTGTAACGAAAGTTAAATATTTAGGTCATATACTGTCCGCAGATGGAATTGAAATTGATACAGAAAAAGTTGAGGCAATTGAAAAAATGCAAATACCAAAAAATAAAAGAGAATTACTAACATTCTTAGGAACAATAAATTATGTATCAAAGTTTATACCAAATGCTGCACAATTAACTAGTAGTTTAAGACAACTAACAAAGAAAGATGTGCCATTTGTGTGGGGTACTGCACAGCAAACGTCATTTTTAAAGCTTAAAGAGGCGTTATGTAAACCTCCAGTTTTAACATATTTTGAGATAAATAAACCCATAACATTGAGTGTAGATGCTTCCAGTGAGGGACTTGGATGTGTATTGATACAAGATGGAAGACCAGTGGCATATGGTTCCCGTGCTTTAACAGAGACTGAAGTAATGTACAGTCAAATTGAAAAAGAGTGTTTAGCAATTGTTTTTGGTTGTCATAAATTCAATCAATATTTGTTTGGTCAAAAATTTGTCGTAGAGACTGACCATAATCCACTGATCTCGATCTTTAAAAAACCAATGAATAAAATCCCTCCAAGATTACAAAGGATGAGAATAAGTTTACATAATTTTGATTTAGACCTTAAGTATGTACCAGGTAAAAAGTTATTACTGGCTGATCATTTAAGCAGACTTTATTTGCAAACTACAGAGTCCTCTGATGAAGAAAAAATTAAAGCATATGTTATGATGGTTGAGAAAAGTCTTAGTGTATCTGATATAAGAATGAATGAATTAAAAAATGAAACTAGCAACGATAAAGAACTGCAAGAAGTTCTAAAATATGTAAAAGATGGATGGCCTGTAAACAAATCATCCGTTTCTGAAACTGTCAAACCATATTTTTCTTTCAAAGAAGAACTTTCAGAGTGTAAGGGTTTATTGTTGAAAAATACTTGTATAGTTGTACCAAAATCCATGAGAAAAGTAATGCTTGCTAAAATACATTATGCTCATTTTGGTAGTGAAAAATGCAAAATGTTAGCTAGAAAAACATTGTTTTGGCCAGGCATGTCGAAGCAAATTGATGACTTGGTAAGCAATTGTGATATTTGTTGTAGTTATCAAAGGGATAATAGTAAAGAACCAATGATTGAAAAACCAATACCTAAAAATCCTTGGGAAATTGTAGCTTCTGATATTTTTTATTTACTTGGTAAAAGGTTTATAATTGTAGTAGATACGTATAGTAAATTCATTGATTTGCAACATTTAAGTGATTTAAGCGCAGAGTCTACTATATAGTCTTTAAAGGAGTTTTTTGCACGATATGGGGTACCTAAAGTTTTATATTCAGATTCAGGTACTCAATACACGAGTTTTAAATTTAAAAAATTTTCAGATCAATGGGGTTTTAAACATGTGATAACTACTCCAAAACATCACCAGTCAAATGGTTTAGCATAGAGACATATACAGACTCTCAAACATATTTTGAAAAAAATTATTCAGGAAGGAAAGGATAAAGAAATGGCTCTATTACAATTAAGAAATATGCCTATTGATAATAGTGGCATTACGCCAGCGGAATTAATGTATGGTAGGAAAGTAAGAAACATAATACCAAATTCAAATGAAGGCAAAGTAGAGTCAAATAAATTTAGTACTATTTTGCAAGAACGTCAAAATAAACAAAAGTTCTATTATAATAAAGGTTCAAAAGCTCTTACAGAATTTAATGTGGGAGATAAAGTTAAAATTCATGATGAAGGAAAGGAAACCTTACCTCATCAAAGTGGTATTATTATTGAAAAACATCAAAATCCTAGATCTTATAAAGTAAAAACAGAGCAAAATACTATTGTAACACGTAATCGAAAAGATCTATCCAAAGGTACACAATTTAATGAAATCCAATATAGTTTAGATATACCATTAGAAGAGCCCACGCAAAGAAGAGTTTCGAGCAATACAAATACTGTAAATAATAATGTGAATAATGCAAATAATATCTGTAATAATAATCCTATTGTTAATGTGACTGCGAATGATGTTCCGCTAATTACGACTAGATCAGGTCGTACGATAAAGAAACCAGAGTATCTAAAAGGTTATATATGTTTAATAAATGTTATGTAATAATATTGTAATTTAATTTTGAAAAACTAGAAAAGGGGAGATGTTGTGAGTAGTACCATAAGTTATAAGAGTGGGGATACGCCATGACATATGTATAGCGGGGCATGTGAGTGAGTCACAGGGCGATCGCCATAAGAGCAACACGCTCTCGATGTATTCACTATTGTAGCTGTATAATAAATCTTTTATTATATTTAATAACCGTGTAACTGTACATTTATTCACACATATAACATCACCTTTGCAGTAAACTACCTAAGTAGATATTCAAACAATCCCATGGAACGGCTCTGGAATATGTTAAAACATGTATTTCGATATTTGAAAGGCACTGTAAACTTTGGAATAAGTTTCAATGGAGATTCTGAACTCATTGCTTATTCAGATTCAGATTTTGGAGGAGACATTGTCTCAAGACAGTCAACTACTGGAGTAATTATTATGAGAGGCGGTCCTATTGTATGGTTCACCCAAAAGCAGGGACTTGTTGCTACATCAACTGCAGAGGCAGAATTTCGAGCTGCTGTTTCATCGCTTGATGAAATTTGCTGGATAAAGAGACTTCGTATCAAACTTAGATATTTCAAGGATATTCCTACAAGGCTCTGTATAGATAATCAATCTGCAATTTTAATGTTACAAAATACTACAGAAGGCAAAATAACAAAAGGGAAGAAGCACATTGACATTCCTAGAAAATTTATACAGCAACACATTGGAAATACTGTTTTTTTGGACAAAGTAAGCAGCGTTGACCAGTTGGCAGATATCTTCACAAAACCATTGTCGAAGAAAGTATTTGAACGACTCAGAAATAAAATTATTATGGAGGAGTGTTAATAAGTAATTATTTTATTATACTTGAGTGTGTCGCCATCTATGTTTGTCGCATTGAGTTACGTATCCTAGATACCTACATTGTTATTTACGTTATATGTGCGGTTGTCATGAGTGATTAAATGTATTGTTTAATGTACTAATAAATGTCAATTCATTTAATTAGATCATTGTGTTTTATCACTAATTGCTTCCTGGTAAATATAACAACAGAGACGAATATTCCAGATTGCTACAACACCGGTTGCCTACGAAAACACAGCAAGTGCGATGATTCACGTCCCGCCACGAGGTGGAAACGAAGAGGATAGTGGAAGAAAAGAAAGCGCGATCACGGTTATAATCACCAACATTAATGCCCAGAGTTTGGTCGCACACGCTGCTGACATCGCATCCGATAGTCAACTTCTAAAGTCGGACTATCTCGCGATTACGGAAACGTGGATGGATTTAGACAACCCGGTTCAATTGTCAGGCTTCGAATTGAAGGAGCAAAGAGACAACGGTTAGCAGTCAGTGTCGCCCAACGGTAGAAAGCGATGACGGACGGCCGGCCGGAGGTGTCGCAATTTATAGAAAGATACGCAGTCCCACCGAATGTCGAGTGATTGACATCAATTTGAACAACAAGAAACAAATGATCGATACCGATGTTGGAGACATGTGTCTTTTGGACATCACGCTAAATCGGAAATCGAGATTCGTACTCGGGTGCGCTTACATCCACCCGAACTTCACCATTTCCAATCTCAAGATGCTTCTATTCGGTAATATGATTAAATATTCTGAAAGAACGAAGAAAATATTTGATGATGGGAGCGTAGACACCGAAGTGCCAATGGTGATCATAGGGGATTTCAACGTCGACGCACAGACTAATTTACCTGAGCTGGACTTCATGAAGGAACAATTCAATTTAGACCACGTGCCGTCGCCACCTACTACGCTGGGTAACACCACCATCGATTTGACTTTCACCAGAAACATCAGTGTTGATATCTTACCTTATATCAGCTACTTCTCCTATCATAGGCCCATTATAAATAGAGTATTGCTTGAACCAACTAATAATTAACTTGTGTGATGATTTTGCAAATAAAATGTTGTACTTTGTAAAACTAAATAATTATGTGTTTGTTCATTTTATTCATAACACATTAGCAACCCTAGCACACAGACGTATTCTACACTCTGAAGATTTGCGGCCGTGGCTCCGACACAGGCCCCGCCGACATTTTTTACCAATATAAAACTCTGTGTTCCGAGACGGTAGTGTTATACTTATAATTATTATTTAAGGTACTTTCACTTGTGACACTGAGGAAGGAGAATACAACTCCGAAACGACGTTTAAAGAAATAACATCAAGTAAGTTTTTCACAAGTGAGAGTACCTTAAATAATAATTATTAAGTGCTGTGAAAAAAGTGATGAACATTCAAAATAATATTATACTTATAATTAGTTAATCAACGGACACGTCATGGACAACAAAATCCAAGAATCAACGCTTGTGATAAAGAGAGCTTATGATACAGAGAAGTACTTACAAGGACGATGTCTTATTTATTCGTATTCTATGTTTATGATTTTGAATATGCCCTTCATTTTACTAATGTAAAATTTGGGTTCCTATACATACCCCATTATTCTACAACATAGCTCTTCCGAAAATTCGGTTGACTGAGTGTGACACGTTGAAATAAAGAATATGGAATTTTACATGTATAATGTGTACTCTCCGCTTTTGAATGTTCAACCCTGTAATTCAACATCGGCGACTAAATTAAAAATAGTTTTTAATAATGGAACTTCGTCCAATATATTCGTCGACTTCAATTTGATTGACAACGTTTGGCAAAACTGCAAATCCATGTGGCACCACGATGTAACCCCAAACGGGCTTTGTAATAATACGGTAATATTGCAAGTTGCAAGTGATCTGTCTTTAGTATTTAGGCGTTATGTCACACTAGGTAGGGCTAACAGATAAGATTAAGAAGAATGCTTTCGTAATCAAGTGTAATACTTGTTAATTTGGAATTTTGTTATTTCTGCATTGACGTAAGTAGTAAAGTAGAAATATAAAAGTATATCTTCATACACAGTAAAATGTCATACTTATGTTTTAAACGTAAAAGTTTACGTTACAGTAAATGAATAAGTTGTGTAAGGTATTAAGTTTTCCGTACAAGTTGTGTCAATTAGTACTGAGTAATATTAATATGGTTATTTGGTTAATGACAGTATATAATGAATTTGGATAATATATGGCGTAAAATAGGTAGATGTAGTAAAATTTAATCCCAAGTAACCAAGAATTTACTGTCTCCCACTCCCAAGTAATTTACCAAAAAAGTACCCTTGTTTATTTTTGTGCACAAGGAATCGCTGCCAAATGGTTCTCGTTCACATCATGGGGTTGTGAGGTTATTCGGACGCTTTATAAATCCTCATACTATAGGTAAATACCACAAGGCTGGGCAACAGGAAGGCCACGGTTGCTTATGTATGTTTTTTGCCGTGTTTTTTGAATAGGGGCCAGTGATGGGTCAAAGGTATACTACCTAATGCTGACTGGTTAGAAAAGCAGTTTTTGTGCTTAGTTGGCAAACATCAGCTGGGAGTGGGAGTTTTCAATAAGCTGAAAGTAAACTGCGTTTACAGTTGTTGCGTAAAATATTAAGAATTGTTTTTGACCATAAACTTAGCATCTAATTGGAAGAGAGAGAAACATCAACAGATGAAAGTGCAGTATCCTTCCATGATTCGGATGACAGTTTTGGTGATTTGATATCAGACGATTCAGAAGGCTGTTTTAATTTGTATAAGCTTGAAAGAAACAAAACTTCTGTTATTGTTGTATGGAAGGACAATACTTCCCAGGCATTGTGACCAATATAAAAACAAAGAGGGTTGAAGTTAGTCCCATGACAATGGCTGGACCAAACTGGAAGTGGCCTGAGCAGGTAGATAAAATTTGGTACAAGGGACGACATCAGAGACATTATTATACCACCTCAGTTGGTTTCTGCCACATCAACACGAGCTTCAGGTGTCTACTTTGTACCAGAGATTGTAAAGTAGGCCTACCAAAATTAAGACTGTTCGTTGATTAAAGTTAGTGGTTCATTTTTATTGTAGACATTATGATTGATATTATTTTATTTAATATTTTTTATTATAACTTTATAACTAAGTTTTATATTAATAATTTTAATTTTATGTTTTGTTAGATTGTGATTAATTAACAGTAATAATGATTAATTTTCATTATACAAACCTTAATTAATATTTTTATATTTTTTATTAAAGCAATTCTCAAAACAGAATTTTGTACTTATTAATAAATTTTATAATAAACCCATTGATGAATACTCTATTTTTATACCACAGATATACAATTGTACCTTTACCATATATTTCTTAACCTTATAGCCCAAATAGTTTTTATGACGGTCTTTTTAACTTGAAAAACATGGTCTTTTTAAGTACTGATGTAACATCTTTTTACCACCATTTAGTATTGTTCATTGACTATGTAAAGGAAGTGTTTATTAACTGGTAAGTAGGCCTACTGTTCATTCACTTGGGTTTTGCACATTTTTTTCCTTGGCCTTACAGAAAATTATTATATTTTATTAACAGTTGTATTTTTGCCAGTTGTCAGTTTTTAGACAACATTAATATAACCCTAAGAAATATACTTTGCTTGCCAAAATGAATCAGATTGTGTAACCTAAATATATTGTGATTTTAAAAAAATTATTTTATTACACTGCTCATTCACTGGTATTTTATGGATTGGACTAATTACAAAAACAGACATCTCATTACTCTAATTGTGCGAATCATTCAGAAACCTGACTTACTTGTTTAAGAGACAAATGTAGTTTGTTTCCCTGTGAAATGCATTCTATCCTAATTTATTTATTATGTGAAGCAAATTATTATACATCATTACAGTATTAACAATATTACAATATTGCTAATTATTTACTTATTATTACTTATTTAAATTATTTACTTCCAGGCTGTTTGGCCATGGTCTAAGCTGTTCATATCAACAAACGTTTCAACTGGGCCTTCGCCAGTCATCTTCAGTGCTAACAAAAAGCTCACAAACACTAACGCAGGTGTCAGGTCAGCCTTTACCACAGTACTGTGGTCACTAGTTAGTGTTAACAGCGAAGGTCCAGTTGAAACGTTTTCTGGTATGAACAGCTTTTGTAACGGGGCAGATTAGGCAACCCGTTTTAACCAATCAGTGTTCAACGTTTGGGGAACCTCTTTTTTTACCAAAATGCATACAATTTTATTGTGAAACACCCGTCTTTGTTTGTGTCCGGCACCAGTCTGACGAGACGAGTTACTTAATCACCTACGACTCAGGACGTCCGTAAATCACGGAAAATGCGAATGTGAAACCCCAATTTCATCAGATGGCTAATTCGCAGAATTTGTTGGCTGAGCTTCTAGAACATTTTAAACTGGCCAATCAGAGAAGGCGTTATAAACTCGCCAACGCCTGACATCTTGTGTGTATGCAACCCGCGGGAAAAACCGGGGTAATAGCTGGCAGTCGGCAATATACTTTAACACTGAACAGACGTAGTTTTGAAGCGTAGCCTCGGAAGTATTTCTGGTAGGCCGAAAATACTAAAACCGGCCTACCAAAGATTGTAGGGGAGTGTAGTGCACCAGTAGACAGTTTTACTACAATATTAAAAGTTTTAAATGTGAATTTGGATAGTTCCGTAAAAGAAACGTTACACAACATAGTGCGCAAAACCTGGGACCTCGTACAGTTAAGTACAGTGGAAAAACTAATTCAACAAGTTTATTTTGGCCAAAAGTTTATTAACAAACATTAATTATAAAGAGCTCAATAAACGGGGGGTTAAGAATATATGTAAAGAGAGTGAGAGATCGTGTGAGAGAAAAAGGGGAGTAAGAAGAAGTTAAAGAAAGTACTGGTTTATATATAGCCTATATGCAGGGTGTCCCGGGAGGAGAGGGAAATAATTTGAGAAATGGTTCTATAGTGTAAAAGAAGAAAAAAAGTTCATATAAACATATGTCCGGAAACACTTTGTAAGCGAGTTACGGCTAGCGAAAGATTTCTCCCTGGTTTCGGTAAATGAAGACTTTCTGAAATTCTGGGAAGGTAAATTAAGGGGCGAATTCTGTTGTTTCTTATGGTTTTTGACCTGAAAAATCGTATAAAACACGTCGCAGAACTGTATCTCCCATAACTTTCATGATATCCGACGTAAAACAGAAAAATCTTTGCCTAAAAACGTATTGTATTGTTTTTAACCAAAATTGGAATTTTTTGTTGATTTTTATTGACTTTATTTACACCATTTTTCTCAGAATTAAATTCTTTACAAGTTTTGTTTTTAACTGTTATGCATTTATTAATCATTTAACAAAGTTATTGTACTTCTAACCTAAAAAAAACGTGTTTTTAGGTTAGAAGTACAATAACTTTGTTAAATGATTAATAAATGCATAACAGTTAAAAACAAAACTTGTAAAGAATTTAATTCTGAGAAAAATGGTGTAAATAAAGTCAATAAAAATCAACAAAAAATTCCAATTTTGGTTAAAAACAATACAATACGTTTTTAGGCAAAGATTTTTCTGTTTTACGTCGGATATCATGAAAGTTATGGGAGATACAGTTCTGCGACCTGTTTTATTCGATTTTTCAGGTCAAAACCCATACGAAACAACAGAATTCGCCCCTTAATTTACCTTCCCAGAATTTCAGAAAGTCTTCATTTACTGAAACCCGGCGAAATCTTTCGCTAGCCGTAACTCGCTTACAAAGCGTTTCCGGACATATGTTTATATGAACTTTTTTTCTTCTTTTACACTATAGAACCATTTCTCAAATTATTTCCCTCTCCTCCCGGGACACCCTGTATATATATATATATATATATATATATATATATATATTTCAATCACTTTCTGCTACAGTCCGTTTCTTGATGTATATAATACTATAATACTTATAACTATTTTACCTCAAGATGTATTTTTTCTTTAGGGACATGTTTCGGGAGATCCTGTTCTCCCATCTTCAACCTTCGCCATCTTGCTTCTGCTTCGCCAAGATGGCGAAGGTTGAAGATGGGAGAACAGGATCTCCCGAAACATGTCCCTAAAGAAAAAATACATCTTGAGGTAAAATAGTTATAAGTATTATAGTAATATATATATATATATATATATATATATATATATATATATACTAATAACCAATCTTATTTATTTTAGTCAATAACGACATTCTTTCTGCTTTGCTTACTTTTTTCTTACATTATACTATGAACAATTATCAAATATAAAATTACATAACCCAATTATATATATGTATATATAGTATAATGTAAGAAAAAAGTAAGCAAAGCAGAAAGAATGTCGTTATTGACTAAAATAAATAAGATTGGTTATTAGTATAAATATGTGTTAATTGTAGTCATTACGCCATAACCATTTCCTAGTCTTCTGTGCCAGTAAAACTTGTCTAACGTTCCGGGGAATTTTCTGAATTAAGGGTGGTCAGATAGCGAAATTATCTAAGTTTATATAAGGGCAAGAGTGTTTAAGTTTACATGTTTATCTATAAAATATGTTGGTGACCTGGGCAGTTTAACGTCTTATGAAGGTAGGTAATATTCTGCCAGCATTTATTTTTATTATTTTATGGTTAACGGTTTATTAAGTTACACTTTGGACCACAGCCAAACAGCCTGGAAGTAAATAATGGTACCAACTAAATATTTAAGTTTATTCAGCAGTTATTTTTGTTTGTTTATTATTTTGTTTTTTGTTGTAATATGAGAACCTTGTGCTTATAAATGTAAGAGCGATTGATGGATGGAAGGGTATACTCCAGTGGCATGGCGTGGGTATATAACAGCTGTTGCCGGTTGCTGTTCAGCCTAGCACAGACAAAAAATTAATAATTCGAACCATATCTTAGAGTTGTATTTGTAGTCTACTTGTACCATACTGCAGCTCGATTCGGCAATCTTCTCTAGAAAGAGGTTTATAAAAGAGTCATAAAATGCAGACATTTTCTTTAGGTTTTGTAAAAAAGTTTTCAATTGAGATAAGGGGTAGTCCAGATAGTCTGTTCTGATAAGTATGTATTCACCGCAGGGCTGAAAAATGACCGTTTTGCAGAAGCACTTGTAACAGGAATTGTAAGTAAGAAGGCACTCAGTTTTGTAATTTCCTATAATGCTTTAATAAATCTACTGGCATGTAATTATAGATTTTACATTATATATTGACTTGTCTCTAAATTTTCGGAAACGTGTACATACAAAAGATTATTTTCCAAATGGGCCATATTAAAGATTCTACTGTAGCTTATTTCATAACACAGGGAATTATTTCATGTTGTTTGGGAATAGTTTTTTTTAAATCGCCTTTTTTTTGCGATCTAGTACTCCAAGAGATTCTAGTTTATCAATATCTGAAAATTTAACAGTAATTTGGCCTTTCAGAATGTTAATTATTTCAAAGAAAAGCCATGTGGAGGAAACTTTGTCATCAGCAAAAATACTAATTACATTTACTAAAATCCTTTTTGTGTATGATGTTTCATCCAGTTCATTTAAAGTTTCAATCTTGTGCCAAACGTCATCAAAACTATCATGGAAAGATAATGAATAGCTTAAAAGTTTACAGGTTTTCTTGTTACACTAGCCTGCATCTATTATATTTTCCTGTAAAGTATTGAACAAAACATCAGACTTCAGAAATATAGTAGAAGGCTTTTCAAGCAAAAATTTAAAAGCAAATGTCGCAAATTTCTGATAATAACCAACTTCACAAGCTAGTGTTTTGGCATTCCACTCCTCACTGTCAACTACGGACAGTCCTAAGATTATCCGTATCACCAAAGCCATCACTATTCCACACACTTTTTTCTGTTGAAAACAAAATACAGCAGAAAAGTTGCATTAACTTAGTACATCCACATAGCCAAGAATATTCTGTGCATCATGCAGTGTTAAAATGCCGATCATAACCGTCAGATTATTTTGATTTTAAAGCCTTTATATTAGGAGTAAATCTACCATTATTAAAATATCACACATTTCCATAAATGTACACGAACCAAAAGATTTTTTAAAGTGGTAGATTTTCCATCACACAATTAAAAATTCGCTGACAGAAGAAGAGGATCCTAGTTCAGTGGAATTCAGAGATCATTATACTTACACAAAATAAATCAGAATACAAATAATCGAATTACAAATAATACAGTAACGCAGAGAAACACATAACTAAATGAACAAAATAGAAATAGGTGAAAGTAGTAACTGGAACACACTAAATGAGCGTTTTGCTGGTTTATACAGCAGCAGCAATTAGAGCGGATGAACGTGTCTGCTTCACTAGCATGTACAGTGTCAACTACTACAAGGTCAATGACCACTTGTAGTCGAACATCGCTGACGTCTGATCCGGCAACAGAACATTAAAATGACATTGCAAACGCCCAGCGATATGAAAGCAATACTATGCTTTTCTACAAGTTTCGTTACTAATATTGTTCACATTTCAAATTAATCAATAACTAAAGTATTTACTCTTTGATATAATTAATTTTATTTTCTTTCATTTCCTGTACTGTTGCTGCCGGCAACAGCGGTTACATGGATGCCACACTACTGGTATACTCACAGAAACGGGATACATTAGTAGCTCGTTATGTAACTATCAAGGTAGACCAAATGAATGTAGGATAATAACTCATAGTTACTACCTGGTTCCTGGGAATCCTATAAAATTGACCAAAACTAGTTTTTGTATGTATAAGTGTACGGTAGGCCGAGACAATATAGGGTGGGGCCTAAAATATTTGCTAATTTTATTTGCAAGTTGCAAAAAGAATGTCCATAACAAATTTTGAACAAAATTGTGTAATTTTTAAAAACGTATTTTCATATATTCCTATTCCTAATTTTATACACTTTTTTTTACAAAAAACAGCTTTTTTCTCATGAAATTTGATGTGTTTAGCAGCACCAAGTTTACTTGCATATCACCTTGTGTGCCTATTTTTTTTTTTTTTTTTTTTTTTTTTTTTACATGTTTCTTGAAACCAACTAAAATATCTGAATAATTAGCCACACCAATCTTATGTGACCATTTTCATTTTAAGTACACTTTTTCTTTTGTAAATTTTTCTTCTTCTTCTTCTTCTTCTTCTTCTTCTTCTTCTTCTTCTTCTTCTTCTTCTTCTTCTTCTTCTTCTTCTTATTCTTGTTATTACGTGTTTCCGGATTGTTCTCCGATGACACGATGTCTCCTTTAGATCCTCTCTGCCACCGCCCAATATGAGTTGTCGTTCAGTATTGTGTCCATACCAAATCCCCTCAGTCTCGGCACTCCTGGGATGTCCGTCCGGCAATCCACCAATATGTGCTGTAAGGTCTCCTCATGCAGATGACACAGCAGACAGGTAGCGGCCTGGGTCAGGTTGAATCTGTACAAGTATGACTGGGTCACAATATGGCCAAGCCTTCCTCTGGGGCCGAACGTTTGAACGCTCCTAGGGATGTTTCTATATATGGAGACATCCCATGCACTGACTTGCTGTTTGTATGTTGAACCTTTGGTGGAGTTTAAAAAAATGCGTTCTTCCATGTCTCCATGAGTCTTCTGCTGAAATCTGAAGTAGCAGCCAGGAGTGATATTACACTTTGCTCCAGTGGCGACAGCATAGTTGCGTCCTTAACCATCCTGTCCGCTTTTTCATTACCGATAATATCTACGTGGCTGGGTATCCATTGTAAATTTAACTCAATTTTGCTGTTTTCCAGTTTTTTGATTATGTAGAAGACGTAAACTGTTTTTAAATAGTATGCTGATGGTTTACATTGTTGCTGCAACAGTAGCGCTGGCTGGGAATCCGTGAAGATAGATACATACTTTTTTACTGTGTAAGGTGAGGCAGCAGGTCAGTGCTGCATTGATTGCCAGAAGCTCAGTGTCAACACTTGAACAGGAGTTGGCCGGTACAAGGAAGAATTCCTGCGTACTAGGAATGAAATATCCTGCCCCCGACCTCTTTCCTTGTGTATCCAGTGATCCATCCGTATAGATATGGACATATTGGTTGTAGTTTTCGCTATTATTTGTTGTGCTATAGCACGCAGAACTAATGGGTCAGTGTTTTGTTTTGTTACGCTGTCTTCTAATGTAGTTCTTATTGTTGGTTGCATCCACTGCCAGGGGGGTGTTTCCCTTACTGGAGGGATTTTTTGAGGTTGGTTATTGCCATCCGAAAGCAGGATTTTGCTTGTATAAAAAGGATCTTTTCTGATTCATTTGCTGGATTAATTTTCTGTAATGGATGCTCCGTGGTTATTGTTCTAAATGTCAGACTGAATTTACCTATTCTTTTGTTTATGTATACATCCAGAGGTTCTATATTGAGTTCAGCTTCCATAGCTTCCACTGGTGAGGTTCTCGGGCAACCCAGGCATATTTGTAAGGCACAGTTTTGGAGTTTTTCTATTTTTTTTCTGGTGTAGTGCAGCTAAGCCTCCCCATACTTCACAGGAATATGTCATCTTGGGTCGTATGTATCCCAGGTAGAACTGACGCAGGATAATTGTGTCTGCTCCCCAATTTCTGTTTGAGAAAGCCTTGAGGATGTTTATTCGTTTCATGGTGCTGTCTGTCCAGCAAAGTGCTTATGTGCTGGTTCCACAAGAGTTTGGGATCCAAAGTTATGCCCAGTATTTTAGGGTGCTTGTTGTATTTTATATTCTCTTCAGAGAGGGTAAGCTTCGGCTTGAATGCTTTTAAGGGTGTCTGGTAGTGAAGGTGCAGCATTCTGTTTTTTCACTTGATATTTTCAGGCCCCACTTGTTTGTCCATGTTACTATTTCTTGTAAACTTTTAATTTTTCGAAATTGATTCAGAAACGTGAATAATTAACCACACCATACCTAACCTTTTTTGTTCTTTTGTATAAGTCACTTTGGGGGGGGGGGAGTAACCCTAGCAAAAACTAGATTATTAGTATTGAATTTAGTTGTTAATGTCAACATATAATGAATTTTGGATAATGTAATATGGCCTAAAAAGGTAGCTTTTGTAAAGTTGAATTGTATATTGCAACACTCAGAAGCCTAATTTTTTTCACAGCATACAGGTACAAAATGTAAATTTTTTATGTCCAATGCCTTGTTTATGGTACACATAGAAAATTTCTATTTAATACGAACTATACAGTTTTTGTAAATACACAATTACCAGTGATAAACTGTTTGTTACTGATAAAGAACACACTACTATTATTTTCAGTATCCTTTTATTTGTGAATCTATCAATAAAAATTGTGAATTACTTAACAAAATGTGAATGTAAAATATGAGGGTTTCATTATATTAGTGTTCATAAACATACAACATTGTACTAGAAAAAAATATTCTTCTAGCAAAACTAATTTTCCTTACAGGTATCACGTTATTATTATTTTTTGTATTACAAAAAAAAGTCTGTTCAAATTCTAACCACAGGGCATAATTAATGAGTGGTTTTAATTATAAGCACCTATCTTAAGAAATGTAGTAAAAGTTTGCTAATTTGAAGCAGAGGGCTCCAGTGAAACATTCTAATTATAAAAAATCGGTATGGAGAACCATACATGACTTCCATATTCTAAGATTTATATTTAAAATCATTTTCAGCCAAACAGCCAGGGAAGGAATTTTAACAAAAAAATACTTCTTTGTTGCCAATAACGTAGTACACATATAAAAAAAAATTATCCCCTCCCCCTTCAACTATAATTTTGATTTATAGAAAATTACCCCAGCCCGTTCAACTAGCCTCTTCATTTATAGATATTTCATCTACGTTTCTACAGTGGATTATTAAGATCTTATCAGGATACTTTATCAAAATTAAGTACTTTACTCATGTTACAACAAAAAATGTTTCAGGTAAACTGCCCTTTCCCCGTAACCGATCTTCACCAAAATCAACGGACATTGAGTTCTCTATAGCTCAGGCACATATGTAAAAAGTTATTTGATTCTGTTTGAATTTACGGCAGTTATGGTTCGTCATATAAAAAATTACCCATGTTAAAACATAAAACATGAGATTTATAAAACATATCTAAGATTTATATTTAAAATCATTTTTGAAATAAAATATTTTCATAGAACCTACTAACGCTGGGGAAATCTGAGGAGCCAATCAGAGTTGGGCCTACCTGTCACTCTGCTGAATTTGGTGGAAAGCCCTGTCACTGTCGTCAAGTCCCCACCTCAATGAAGAACCAATTGTTTTACAAAAATATATTTAAATTTTGAAAACTGAAAATTCTTTTCTTGTAAAAATTTATATTTTATAATCAAAATGACTTTATTTTTGTTACCTGGCAACAAAATTATTTTATTTTCAACAATTACCATTGTTTCAAAAAGTTTAAATAAATTTTCAAGTACTTTACTCTTGTTAAAACGTAAAAGGTTGCAGGTAAACTACCCCTTCCCCTTAACCGATCTTCACCAAAATCGAAAGTCCTTGAGACCTCTACAATTCAGGGATGTATGCAAAAAATTATTTGATTCTGTTTGAATTTGCGGCAGTTATCGTTTGCCATAGAAAAAAAACGTTGCAGGTAAACTACCCCTTCCCCTCAACCGATCTTCACCAAAAACAATAGGTCTTGAGTACTCTACAAATCAGGGCTGTATGCAGAAAATTATTTGATTCTGTTTGAACTTGCGGCTGTTATCGTTTGCCATAGGAAATACCCTTGTTAAAAAAACGTTGTAGGTAAACTACCCCTTTCCCTTAACCGATCTTCACCAAAAACAATAGGTCTTGAGAACTCTACAATTTAGGGCTGTATGCAAATAATCTTTTGATTCTGTTTGAATTTGCGGCTGTTATCATTTGCCATAGGAAATACCCTTGTTAAAACATAAAACGTTACAGGTAAACTACCCCTTTCCCTTAACCGATCTTCACCAAAAACAATAGGTCTTGAGAACTCTACAATTCAGGGCTGTATGCGAAAAATTATTTGATTCTGTTTGAATTTGCGGCTGTTATCGTTTGCCAAAAAAAAAAATTTCCCTTGATAAAAAAAAACCGTTGCAGGTAAACTACCCCTTTCCCTCAACCGATCTTCACCAAAAACAATAGGTCGCGAGTACTCTACAAATCAGGGCTGTATGCAAAAAATTATTTGATTCTGTTTGAATTTGCGGCAGTTATCGTTTGCCATAGAAAAAAAATCTACAGATAGACACACAGACAGACACACACACAGACACTTTTCGGAAAACGACTTTTTTTCATGTTTTGAGTGTAGTAGAATCAGAATCTGCAATAATCTCGAACACGATTTTTTTTGCCATCACCATACTTCCATTCCTTAAGGAATATGGAAGTAAAATTTCAAATTAGGAAAGTTGATCCAACAAAGTGAATAAGAACAGAAAATAAAATAGAAATAGAATTTTAGTAAACAGATTAATGAAGCTTTAAATATTTTCTTGAATTTCAGCGTTGTGCTGAATAATTCATTATATCACAAATAATACATTTCTCCAAGGTTTTATAAAGTTGGAATTCATTTGTATCATTTTTCATGTTTTGTATTAATTATTTCATTTGAATTGTATTTTATTTGTTCTTTTATGTTCAGTGTTTCTAGAAGTTCAAAATTATGTAAAGAAATGTTATGCATAATTCTGTATAGATTTATTTGGTTATGTGTAAATATACATACTGCATTCAAAAAGTTCCGGGACTAACGCTATTAAGGACAAAACTTTTCAGATAAATGAAATTTTATTATTTATTATTCAACATACATCCCTTCCCTCTCTATACAGAATTTAGATCGCTCATACAATAGTTGAAAGGCATGCGCATAGTTCTCCTTCGAAATCGTGTTTAAAACAGCTGTCACATTCTTCTGAATTGTCTCTACATTATCAAAACGCTGCCCCTTCAGTGCCACCTTCAGCTTAGGGAACAGAAAGAAGTCAGCCAGAGCCAAATCTGGTGAGCAGGGTGGATGGTTAATCACTGTGACTGATTTTCCAGCGAGAAATTGTGAGACAATCAATGATGAGTTGACTGGAGCATTGTCATGCAGAAGAAACCACTCCTCTGATCAGTACATTTCTGGCCTAACCCTGCGAATTCTTTTCAAAAGGCAATCAAGTACCTCTTTGTAAAATGGTCCAGTTACAGTCTGGCCGGGTGGCAAGAATTCTTTGTGGATCAGTCCCCGTGAATCAAAAAATGTGATCAGCATTGTTTTCACTTTTGATTTTGTGGCCCTCACTTTCATGAGTCTGCCATCTCCTGGGTCGCGCCATTCAGCTGTTTGACGTTTGGTAGATGGGTCATACTGGAAACACCACGATTCATCGCCTGTGACAATGTTCTGTAAGAAATTCGGGTTGTCATCGGCCCATTCAATGAGACTTCGCGACGCTTCCACACGTTCTTTTTGCTCTGCTGTTAACGAGTGTGGAACGAACCTGGCACACAGTTTCCGTTTGCCGAGTACGTCATGCACGATAGTGTAAATACTACCCACACTGATGCCGATCTCTTCTGATAAAATCTGGACGCTCAGCCGACGGTTGGCAGACAGTGCAGCACAGACACGCTTGACATTCTCGTCAGTCACGCTTGTGGAGGGGCGCCCATCTCTTGGATCATCTTCTAGAGACTCACGACCATTTTTAAAACGTGCATACCACTCGAACACTTTGCTACGACTTAAACAATCTTTTCCATATGCAAGTTGCATCATTGAAAACGTTTCTGTCGCACTTTTTCCACATTTAAAACAAAATTTAATTGCAGCTCTTTGCTCCATCTCGAAAATTATGACAACAAGGAAAAACCAGACAAACTTAACAGTGTCGCTGTTTACTATGGAATGAGTCCTCAACAATGCAATTGTCACAGGAAGTGGGTGAAGGTTGTCACATAGTGTTCCAGCTGTGACACAGAGATAGCTCCATCTGTATGTCTATAGCAGCATCAGTCCCGGGACTTTTTGAATGCACTGTGTATACTTTATGAAAATTCAAACACTAATTTAAAAAACTCAAAAAGTAAATGGTGAGCAGTTGTGTTTCACTATTTCCACAGCTGACAGCTTGCTTGTGAAAATGAAGCACATTGCTTTTTTTTGTTGTCTACTGGGGTCACACATGTAAGCTCGTGTCTGGTTGGAAATAGCAGTCCTGTAAAACAACTTGTCTTAGGGATATCCGAATTGAACTATGTACGTGGCAGAATTGAATATAAATTGTAATTTATGCATGGAACTAGTGGTACCCGCGAGTATCACTGCTCGTGGCAGTCACAGCGAGAGTTTTATAGAAAAACTATTATCTATACTACTATTACAAGGATTAAACTACCATTAACCATCTAAAAATAAACGGTTAACGATTGTGAAATTAATAGTCCAATTAATGAATACATCTTAACAGACAAAACGGAGATATCAAAGGTGTACAGAGAAAAGAAGTAGTATAGAATAAGCAGAAGTGTTGATTGTTAAGTACAGATTTTATTACGTCTGTAAGAATAATTGCTTGAAAATAAAAAAAAACTGTGGTAGCAATACTAATGAAAATTGCTGTTTAAGAAAATTAAAAATTAATAGAACGTCACTAATACCATTGTAGACGTTAATTGAAAGTTAGAAATATCACTAACGCCACTGTATGTGTTGAAAGTTGAATCACAAGTTGAAAAATCAGGAGACCTGCATAAGAATGATGGTACCGGAATGGAGCTGGTCCGTTAGTACCGTAATCCGATTCTTAGTACCCATACATAGTGGTATGCATGATTGGGTCAGTGTAATGTGACAACAGGAAACTAGTATATATAAGCATACAAACTGACACGATTGCAGATAGCCTAGACCGATGTTGACAAAGAAAGAAAGAGATAGAGCATGCGTCTGTGTGAAAGTGAAAGTGTGATAGTAAGTGGTAGGACAAGTGTATGCCTGCAGTAAATAATACAATAGAATTTGTGGAAAGAACATATAATATTTTTCATAAAACTGCCACTTGAAAACAAGAAGATTTTATTGAAACAAAAACAAAAAACAAAATTTTTCTCTAATTCCACTCACTGATATCTCTTATAAAATAAAAGTTTGTCGCACACTGAAAATTTCACTACACATAAATTAGCAAAGAAATTTCATGGAACCGTTTTAAGGCTCTGATCTGAGAATTGTTAGTAAATGGGTTCAAATTTACATCTAAAACCGTTCTCAAACTTCAAGGAACACGGTGGTGAACTGATTTTTTAAAATCGGATCAGTAGTTTCTGAGCTTGGCAGGAGCAATGAAACAAACATACTTTCCCCCTTTTTATAATAGTAGTATAGATTTAGTACTGTAAAATGAGAAAATCAGTAATGCCATAATAATGAAGTATGTTAGAATTGAATTATATGATAAAAAGAGGATGTTTTTTGTAGACAACTCGAAGTCACTATTTGTAGTATGCTGTATATATGATAATATAAACCTACAAATTGTTTTATTATAAACCTATAAAATATATTGTTTTTTTTTTTACAGATGACAGCATAATTTCTGGCTGCTGGTGTGGCTACTTATTAAGTGATTATTAAGAACAAAATATCTTTGACAAACCATTCTCAAAGTATATAAATAGACACGTGAGATTAATTAAATTTGCAGCATGGGGGATCTGTTGCATATGTTCATGTCAATTGGTTTGAAAGAAAATAAGGCTAAAGAAACCTTAAAAAATGAGACAGTTAGTAATAATTTAAAACTGTGTATTGAAGAAGCCAATAAGCTAGGAGCACCTATCACATGTGGGTCTTTGTTATATCATTTCGCTTCTAAAGTTAAAAACCAGATTGCTGAACATGTACCATTAATAGTTCAGTATATTGTTCAAAACAAACTGGATACAACTATAAGAGTAGATTCTGCTATTGAATATTTATTAGAAAATGCGGGTGATAAAATTGATATTAAAAGATTAGAAGAAAAATGTGGTATAGGAGTTGTTATAACGCCAGAACAGATTGAAATGGCTGTTGAAGAGGTAATCAGTAAATTCAAAGATGAATTAAAATTGAAACGTTACCGATTCAACACAGGTTGTATAATGCAGGAGGTTAATAGCAAATTGAAGTGGGCTGATGGTAAAACTGTAAAAAATGAAGTAGACCTTCAAGTATTAGATTTATTGGGTCCTAAAACAGAAGAAGATTTAATTCAGATTTCAAAAAAGAACATAAAGACTGATAGTGTCATAAATAATGTTAGGAATACTGTAAATCAGAAAACTAAAAAAGAGAAGAAACTGTTGTGTGTAGACGATACAGATGTTGCCCAGAATGGACTTGACATTAAAGAACCTCAGACAATCACCGAGTTAATGCAGAAAATAAATTTTCACAAGCCTGGTGAAAATTATAAGACAGATGGTTATGTTATAACCGAAAACACTAAAAAATTGTTGGAAGAGCATTTAAAGATTACAGGAGGACAGGTTCGCACTAGGTTTCCTCCTGAACCAAATGGAATTTTACATATTGGTCATGCAAAAGCAATTAACATTAATTTTGGATATGCAGCTGCAAAAAATGGGATATGCTTTCTTCGTTATGATGATACAAACCCAGAAAAGGAGGAAGAACAATTTTTTGTTTCTATTAAAGAAATGGTTGAATGGCTAGGGTATAAACCATACAAAGTAACACATTCTTCTGATTATTTTGATCAGTTATATGACTGGGCTGTTTTGCTTATCAAAAAAGGATTAGCTTATGTTTGTCACCAGAAGGCTGAAGAAATCAAAGGATTTAATCCACCACCATCACCATGGCGGGATCGACCAATTGAAGAAAACCTTCTACTTTTTGAAGATATGAAAAATGGGAAGATTAATGAAGGTGATGCAACATTACGGATGAAAATAGTACTAGAAGAAGGAAAGCAGGACCCAGTTGCATATAGAATAAAGTTTTTGCCACATCATCGAACAGGTAACAAATGGTGCATTTATCCAACATATGACTACACTCATTGCCTTTGTGATTCTATTGAACACATTTCACATTCATTATGTACAAAGGAATTCCAAAATCGTAGATCATCGTATTACTGGTTATGTAATGCTTTGGACATTTACTGTCCAGTACAGTGGGAATATGGAAGACTAAATATAAATTATACAGTTGTATCAAAACGAAAAATTGGAAAATTGATAAGTGAAGGAATAGTAAGTGATTGGGATGACCCTAGGTTGTTTACTTTAACTGCTCTAAGAAGACGTGGATTCCCTCCAGAAGCAATCAATAATTTCTGTGCACAAATGGGAGTCACTGGGGCTCAGTCTGTTGTAGACCCTATGGTACTTGAAGCTTCTGTCCGAGATGTATTGAATGAAACAGCTCCAAGAGTTATGGTTGTATTTAATCCACTGAAGGTAACAATCGTAAATGACACTCATAAAAATATTTTAACTGTTCCTGATTTTCCAAATTACCCAGATAAGAGTTCACATGAAATTCAGTTCGAAAATGTTTTATATATAGATAGCTCTGATTTTAGAATAAATCCAGAAAAAGGGTATCGTCGCTTGTCAGAATCTCAGACAGTAGGTTTAAAACATGCTGGTTTGGTAATTAAAATTGTTGAAATCGTTAAAGATACACAGGGTGTAATAATAGAATTAAAAGTGTTTGCTGAAGCAGTTAACAACATAAACAAACCAAAGTCTTTCATTCAGTGGGTAGCAGATCCATTTACTGTTGAAGTGAGACTCTATGAAAGATTATTTTTACATAAAAATCCAGAAGATGTGAGTGCTGTCCCAAATGGTTTTTTGTCTGATATAAATCCAAAGTCGCTTAAAATAGAAAATGCCGTTGCCGATAAAATTTTAAAAACTGCAAAACCTTTTGATAAATTTCAGTTTGAAAGAATTGGATTCTTTTCTGTTGATCCTGACTCATCATCAGAAAAGTTGGTGTTTAATCGGACAGTAACATTAAAAGAAGATGTGGGAAAAATATAATGAAAAGAAGATGCTGGAATAAATTTTTGAAATATTTATATGATTACTCCTCAAAATGGTATTTCCTTTATTTGATTTAAATTATTGTTGTTAGCATGTTTTTGATTAAAAGGAGACTTCCAATAAAGGGTATGATTATTTATTTCATATAGTGCAGACTGTGTGATTTGGTTGTTTCACTTATAGAAATGGTATTAGCATTACTACCAGAGGAATGACAAAATCAAAGGTTTTTAGTCTATCACCATCACTTTTGCAAGACTGGCTGATTTAAGTAAACCTTACTTTTGATGATTTTAGGAATGAAAAAATGGACGTATACTTGTGTTTATATGTCAAGTAATAGAAAGGTTGCCCTTTCACAGTGTTTAGTGTTGACTGTTTGCAATGAGTTATTGTTAATGCAATGAAGTATCCATATTATCTGCTGCTCCATATTGCAATAATTGCTACATACTGTAAACAAAATAAATTTGAAAAGATTGACGAGTTGTTTTATGTCATCATAGACAACGAAGTAAATTGTATATAAGTAGATTTTCAGTTTGTATGTAAAATTCTTTCGAATTTATAATATAAATACTTTCGTATTGTAGAACAGTGATTCCCAAAGGGTTGCTACAAGATTTTATTGTTTAAAGTATTGCAATTATTGAAATATTCTAATTAACTTAAGAATTTTTTACCTTGTATAATCCACTATGCGATCTCAGTTTTTTACATACAACATGTTTCAGGGACTAAATCCCCATCTTCAGGTACAGTAAAAAATTTTTATTATTCCCCTAATACATAGGGGTCGTCGAAATGATTAAAATGTTTATACATAAAAACACACGCACAAAAATCACTGAATAAATTAATATATAACACAAACACATGAACACGTTAAAAGCGACTCAGTGCACCGGTCGACCTCCGATCGTCAACTAGCCTGTGTTCGTGCTTCATTGCTTATCATCAACGCGGTATCATATAATTTATTGGATTTAAATGATAGCTGATCGTTGAGTAACTGCTCTTTATTTACTTTGGATGCCTTGTATATTTCAAACTCTTCTAAAGCATTCAGGAAATTACCTTTATTACAAACATGTATCGGCTCCATGTTCTCTTTGAATCCGGTGTAATTATGGTTTTCGTTTATTAGGTGGAGTGCGTAATTTGATGAGGTGGTTTGGGGTTTCTTTTTTGGTAGGTGTAGGTGTAAGCTATCATTTAAATCCAATAAATTATATGATACCACGTTGATGATAAGCAATGAAGCACGAACACAGGCTAGTTGACGATCGGAGGTCGACCGGTGCACTGAGTCGCTTTTAACGTGTTCATGTGTTTGTGTTATATGTTAATTTATTCAGTGATTTTTGTGCGTGTGTTTTTATGTATAAACATTTTAATCATTTCGACGACCCCTATGTATTAGGGGAATAATAAAAATTTTGTACTGTACCTGAAGATGGGGATTTAGTCCCTGAAACATGTTGTATGTAAAAAACTGAGATCGCATAGTGGATTATACAAGGTAAAAAATTCTTAAGTTAATCATAATAGCGATCTGGAGACTGCAAAAAAATATTCTAAGTACAAATAGAATACAACTATTTCACTAACGACATTGTGTTCTGAGTCGTTAGTGAAATAGTTGTATTTAGTTAAGTAACGGACACGTCATGGACAACGAAATCAAAGAATACAAATAGAAGATAAATCTGTTATGACACCTAAATGCCGATCAAATTTATTTCCTATACATTATAATTACATGATACAAGTTATTGTTTTATGTTAAGAGTACCATAATTTACAAATAAATAGTATTTAGGTGTGATATAGTATGTAGCCAGTTGTGAAAGGATGCTGGAAGCAAACATTTGGGAATCGCTGCTTGTAAAAATTAGAACCCATTGATACACCCACGTATGACAAAATGTTCATACACCTGGTTATTCATATGTGACGTTTATGTGTACAAATAACCTCAATGTGTGAACTATGAGAAAATTCTCTGTTTTGAAAGTTTAACTTGAAAAAAAAATTGTGCAGGTGTGTTGTTAAAATTCATTCCCAGGCTGTTTGGCCATGGTCCATTGTTTTCAACTAAAACGGGCGTTTCGACAGTACCATTAACTAACTGCCATCATGAGTGTAAAATTCGAACTGTGCTAACGTAGGGAGTGACCACAGTACTGTGGTTAAGGCGGGAGAAGTCCCGTGAACACCACTCCTACTTATAATTTCTCTAAGTCCTACGATACAGTCATAAATCAACCACCAGCCGATCAGAAAGTATATTAGAGGCTCGCAACACACCTTGCCAAAGAGTACTTAATGACAGGCTTTTACCCCACCGATTCATAGCAATTGCAGCATGTTTCTGGATCTGGATGGACTCCATATGAAGGCAAGGGAAATACGCACTCATCACTGACAAAAGCTTTGTCTCATTGAAGAGGATCCGATGGTTGGTACTGGTGAGTGCATGCTCCACCACGGTAGACTTCTCCGGCTGCCTCAATCAACAGTAGTGGCTGTGTTCACCCACATGAGTGCGGACACTACACTTCCTATGTAGAGCTGGCCGCATGAGCAGGGAACTCTGTAGACTCCACACAAGGACAGCAGGTCTCTGACAACCTTCGACGTCCTCAAGAACTGATGAATTTTCTTGTCGGCTTAATGAAACAAGTGCTCTTTGGCAAGGTGTGTTGCGAGGCTCTAATATACTTTCTGATTGGCTGGTGGTTGATTTATGATTGTATTGTGGTACTTTGAGAATTTATAAGTAGGAGTGGTGTTCACGGGACTTCTCCAGCCTTAACCACAGTACTATGGTCACTAATGTCTACCACCCTACATTAGCAAAGCTCGAATTTTATACTCATGATGGCAGTCGATGGTACTGTCGAAACGTCTGTTTTAGTTGAAAAAATGGACCACGGCCAAACAGCCCGGGAATGAATTTTAACAACATTGACTCCGGCCGTGTAAGCCTACGAAGTATAATGCAGGTGTATTCGTCATAGAATGTACTTTTACTGTGTTTTTATTTATTTACCATTTTTACTTTTTTGTTAACTATTTGAAAAAAAAATGCTTTTTGTAATTTGTAAATTATTACAAGTTTGTAAGGACTTTATTAAAATTATTTGAATTTTACATGAATTTGTGTTTTACAGAATTTTATAGTTTTACATTCACTTAATTAAAGTAATCTATAATATCAGTACCTAAATCTGATACATTTGTTATGTCAAAACAGACTACACAGATATGAACTTATGTGTAATGTGTGTGTGTACGTACAGTTGCAAATATTTATACAATTAATGTAGGTGCCTGTGAATGCATATTTGTATGTATACATACAAGTAAGAGAGATTTATTTTTGTGTTAAAAAAAAGAAAATACTGTTTTCATTTGAATAGTATGTATGTGAAACTTCATGTGTAAATAATATTTCTTGTAAATAAAGTGACTGCGTTGTGCATTTTTCATTTTTTTATTATCAAGTATTCATTAATATTTTTAAAAATATTCCCATTTCTATTTGGTGAAAACACAAAAATATTCATTTAAATTTGTGCTATTGAATGGTAGACTACTTGTTTTTATTCTTATTACAACTGCAATTCATTTAGATTTCAGTAGTATAAATTTATATGTTTATATAAATATTTAAAAAAAATTCTATGTTATTTTCTGACATTTCATGACAGCCAATACCAGTACCAAATACCAGTAGGTCTAATTATTTTTTAACAATAACACTAATCAGTTATGATTAACATTATAGGAATCGTTCTATTTTTTCATTGTTCTAAACATGAAAAAAATTATGTTTAGACTATGTTTAACTTTATTTTCATAAAAATGTTATCCAGAACCAGTAAATGTTACAATCTATGTCTAATTATTCATTAGGCAGTTTGTGCAAGCCGCTCTGTTTTTACTTAATACACATGTGGAATTCTACACTACTTTTGCTTCGATTTCACACTAATAGGTTTTTGTATATTAGTTACATGAATGTAAACCACTATCAGGTTCAAATTCAGTGTCTGATGTTTGAACTGGCAGTATGGGTTCTAACAAACAAAAAAAAATTAGAACTTTAGAGTATGTAAAAAACTATAAAACATATGTACTTTAGTAATCACAGTATAGGCCAGTTTTTTATAATTATAATTTTTTTTTATAATTATTTGTGTAACAAATTAAGGTAGAATATATAGTACCGATATGGTAGGTTTCATTTAATGTCCGTAATTGCTATCACATGTGTGTCGTTTGTTTCCATTGTACAATATGACAATCTGTGAGACCGTCATAACAGTGGGTCAGAAGTGCAACTGAACGGTGGAAAAGGAGGACACTTTGTAGAAGAATAGTGTGTGTTGCAATTCATCTGCAAACATGGATACCAGTCAGATGATGGAAGCTTTCCAAGCACTACTACTGCAAACAAAGGAATGGCAGAAAGCATTAATGCTGGAAATGGAGAACGACGAAAAGAAGAATGTGAGCAGGAACAGAGGAACGTAACTGTGAAACAGTTGACATCAAAGTGTTGTTACAGGAGCAAAAGCATATGCAAGAACATGCCGCTGCAGACCTGGGTCTGTTACTAGTGAGCTTAAAAACTAAATTACGAGGATATCTGACATGGAAGAGTTGATGTCTACAGAAACATCTGTTGTAGAAGAATCCATGTCAAATAAAATTACTGAAATTTCACGTGTGGTGAAAAATCTTCCCAGTCATTGGGAAGAATCTCTCCTGTGCAACATCACATCAAGTCTGGTAGCATTTGTAAAAGATTCAGTCTTAACTATAAAAGAGTCGGTGCAAACAAAAGAGCAAATTAAAAGTGAAGTCGAGCAGTTAATTCAAGTACAGGCATGCGTTTCAAAACAGACAGCTGAAGAGGCAGTGCACATCATAAAGGTGAAAAAAAAGACAGAAAATAGGACAGTAGAGAGAGTCACTGAGCCTGCAGTTAGGACAGTTCATGTCAAGGCCTCAACATGTAATGGAACCACTCACTGGATGACGTATCTTTGGCAAGTCGAAATCACTGCTTTCACAAATAATTGGACAGAGAAAGACAAAGCAGTCTCACTTGTTCTTGGTTTAAAGGGACCTGCGGCAGAGCTACTACAAAAAGTGTCTCCTGGTAGCCAGAACACCTATGACAAATTGATAAAAGCTCTAGAATTATGGTATGGTGATAAACATTTGCAAGATGTGTACTGTACTCAGTTGAGAGCAAGGCAACAACATTCTGCGGTGAGTCTTCAAGCAAGCATCAGAAGATTTGCAAATGAGGTTTGTGATGCAGACATTTACTAGTGGTGTCAGAGATAGTAAACTACAACAACTGTTACAAATGGCAAGACACCAGAATAGTACGGACGCCCTGGTACATGCTTTACAGTTTGAGGCTGCCAAGTCGGCGTCTGGTTGGGTAAATCATGAGGTGCGCACACTAAAAGATCATGATAGCATAGACAATGAAGAGGAAGAACTAGGTACAGAGACCCAACGATCAGTGTCCCAAAATAAAGTGAGAAAGGATGGAAGACCGAAGTGTTATATATGTGGGAAACCTGGTCACCTACAACGAGATTGTCGGACCACCAGAGTTCAGCAGCAGGGAAACGAGCAGTAGTAGTCAGTACAGCGGGATGTGTGCTGACTAACTGGAGAAATGAAGCCCCTAGACAATACGCATTTTCTAGACTTCAGAAAAGTGGCGGGAGCTTGGTAGTTACCGGATTCGTTCAAGAACAGCCTACCTCGATTACAGGTGCCACAGTCTCCATTGTGCGCCCTGATGTGGTGAAAAATCTCAAGCCAATCTGGTGCTCTTGCAGCTTGCGAATAGCTACTGGACGGCCTGGAAAAGTGGAGATACACCTACGCCTCGGTCAACTTGAGTTTGATCATCAAGTACTTGTTCCAGACATTGTGAATGAAGCAATTCTTGGTGTGGACATTATGAAACGTATGGGGTTTATAGTCGACTTCAAAGCTATACCATGCCTTGAGAATTGGGAAAAAGAGGTAATGCTCTCCACAACAAATACGTCAGAAACAATAATGGATGTCTATAAATCAAGTGGCCGGAACTGTCCTGCCAAACTACGAAAAGTCAACATGGGTAGAACTAGGGGCAACAAATGCTCTATATTCGGACCCCAGGCAGTCAGCACATCGGGCATTCTAAATTATCAGAAGTTTAGTAAAGTAAAACCTGACGAACCAAATTTTTTTTTATTCGCTGTACCGCGGAAAACTTGCCCCTAGGACAGATAAGTAAAATAAAAATCGGTTAATATCTTCCAGTCGCACACCACCCTCAAAAATCATTAAAACTTACAAATTTTAACAATTTTTTGTAATTAAAAAATAAACTTTCTATGGAAGTCAAACGCTACAGCTTTAGATAAGTAAAGAATAGCACAGGGAAGATAAAGCATAAATTAAATAATAAATTCAAGCATAAATTAAAAAAGCATAGATATTTCAACTTTTATTGGTCGCGTATTGCATAGGAAAACACATTTTTCACATTGAAATTGCAAATTTTACATTTTGACATAAAATAGTTGATGATAAATATTACAAGCTATGGCATTATGTCAATAGCCTTTTACTCATTCTTTTTGGTATTTGCTATTTTCAACTCCGATTTGTGGGAAAAACTAAAGGTGGCATGATGAATCGTGAAAGAAGCGTCGTTCTGATGAACCCATCGCTGGACTTGGTGTCAAGAACGTTTTGTGACGCTTCTGTAATCAGCTTCACACACCACTGTTTGCGTATGGCATAGAAATTTGTCAAAATTCCATTCAGCTGCTGTTTCTGATTTTATTGCAGATGAAATCTCATCTTTTACTCTTCGCAGCAAAGGTGGCGGCGAAAGATTACAGGTACTCAACATATTGATAATACCATTATTTCTCATTTGTCTATACTTGGGATTCCCCCCTGATGAACCTGACGTAATTGAGTGTGACAGTACAGTAACTAACACGGGCTGAAAAACAGGCATTATTCGTTTGATTGAACTACATGTGAAAAGGCCACTACAGTGGTGGTCTGGTCATGTCTTTTGCATTTCAATGAATTTCCATTCAAACTCTTGATGGTGACACTACCGGGCCTAAATCCTTTCCTGGTCCAATTGGTAAGCAGCTTAGAGGATGTGAAAAATTTCCAGTGGTAAATTTTGATAGCATTCAGCGTGTGATTCCTGAATTTGACCGAAAAGTGCTAAGTAAAGATCAGCAATGCCTGTTTGACATTAGTACTGCAGTAAAATCAGGTAAGTGTCCAGACAATTTGTCTGTTCGTGATCATGGCCCTATTTCACAACTCAAGATGATTAACTCAGCAAACAGAGTTCTCATATTGTACATAAGTGTGATATATCCTTCAGATGAACATCAGCTAGTACTTTCTTTCATCTTAAAGTGCCACATACCTGTCTGGTTTAATATCAAGAAAAGCAAGTCATTTACAGATAGCCCTAAGCATGTGTTTGAAGCTATAGGAACAGCAAGGTTCCTACCTGAAAATTTACTTCAAGTAGTAGACCCTAAAAAACATAGCTCATTTTTTGCTCACCCCAAAAATTTGCTTTTGAGTATGATTGTAGATGAAGGAAAGCAAATCAGAGAATTGGGGCTCAGAAGAATAATGAAGGTGAGAAACAAAGCTCCTATGGAAAAGTCAATTAGGAGTTTTGTGACACCAAAACTAAATTTTGCAGACACTGACTATACCTAAATGATAGACAGGAGCATATGTAATCTTTTAAAATTAATTTATATAAAAACAATATAAAATAAAGAAAAATTAACGCACCATTATTCCAGCTTAACGAAATTCTTACAAGACTCCTTTTCTCAAAACAGGTATATGCAATTGCAAAATGTAAACAAGTTTTTTACTAAAAAATTGCTATTAAATAATTAGTACGTAAATGATTACACTCTTCTTAGTCTATAACAATATATACAGAATTAAAAATAATTTGTAAGCTCAAAAAAAAATTCACTACATGCGCACAATGAACAACCACAGGCGGCCAGGCGAGAAGAATTCTGTGCTATTCAGTGTGGGGAGATGTATTCTGTTGAGGTGGGCCAATATACCTATAACAGGTATTTTGGAACGATTACTTTTATTTCAGCAGTAAACTAAAAACCATTGTTACCTAACCTCACAAATGAAAACAACACGTATTTTCGCTTTGCATTAAGAAATAGGACAACCTAGAACCTACAATTAGTATATACACTTCTTTTCCACATCGTAATATATCTATAAAATCGCATATTAAAAACATCAACACTGTTAATACTTTTAGTTACAAATTTATTAATTTCTTATAACAAATTATATAGTACAGGTATATAAGAACAGGTATGTGTACCTGTTACTTTTTTGGAACAGTTTCATTCATACCTGTGACTTCAAATACTAGTTTAGCACACCTCTACATGTGGTGTACGGGACACATTTTTATGCTGTGCGCGCAGGCCCTCTCCTTTTGTCAAGCCTTCCTCACCGCCAGCCATTTTAAAAGTCATTCCAAGTAATTTTTTTATAATTAATTACAAATATTATATTATGACTAATTTAAATTATAATATTGTATAAATTAAGTTCTATGATATAATTTTTTCGTATTTAAAGAAAAGTTTCACAAGTGAAAGTACCATTAAATAATAATTATTAAGTGCTGTGAAAAAAGTAGTGATGAACATTCAAAATAATATTAACACCGCAAACAGAGCGTACATCATCCACAAATACAGGAATGTCAAGGAAAAGGTAACGAAAACCTCCCTAACAATAGCATTCAACAAATCATGCCAAAAACATAACATAATACCACCACACGCAAAAATTACAATAAAACAAAACACAAGCATCATTTATAACTAAACAAAGAGCTGAAAACATTTACTTACATAACATAATAAACGATCTATATCACAAGAAAGACACACTCAACAAAGAAGCCTATAATTTACACGTAAAACTAACACGAATGTTACACCACATTGAACTCGGAAAACATAATACAACACACGCAAAACAATATTGACAAACTCAAAACGAGAATAAAAGATAGACATAACAAAAAATTAATAAACATTATAACACGCAAGATAGAAACAATCCCCACGCCGACACACAAATTCCACACACGCACGGTAAACACAACAGACATCAGATTCAATGATGACAAAATAAGTTTATTAAACAAAGGACTCAAACATAATTTAAAACACAATAAACCCAACAACAACAGTAAACATATAATTGACGTAATCATAGACACTGAAACAGCCGTACAAAACACAACAATGACCAAGAACCCATACGCCATGACATAAAACGAAGATTAAAACACATACTAAAACAACAACCAAAAGAACACAATAACGAAAATAAAACGCTAAAAAATATACAACAAAAACTAAATGAACATAACCTAACGATATTAAAAGCTGACAAAGGTAACATAACAGTCATAATGAACAAACAAGAAATAAACAATAAAACTGAAAAATTCTCCGAAAACTATATACAGTGGAACCCCTCAAATCCGAACTAATTGGGGCTGTAGCCTGTTCGGATTCGGAAAAGTTCGGATTAGCCGAAAAATCTGCATACATAGTACTCAACACTAGTTACGGTGTACGCGCCGCCTGGTAATGTTGCGTAGGGGTGAGACGAAGCCGCCGGAGGTTGCTGACCTTGACTGCCCGCGGAAGTGCGCTAAAAATAGCCCAGTCCTACTACAATAGGTCTAGAAATCTTTGTATTCCAGTTAGTCCTCTGGCGTTTGTTGTCCTGTGCGTTTGTCTGCTGTTACTGTTTCCATCCAGTGTACATAGTTTGTTCGAGTTTTCGTTTAAGGTTTATTGTTTTTGCATTTGAAGTAAGCAGTGTAGATCGGGGTTTTTAGTTTTCTTAAATTATGGCAAGCAAACGAAAACATAGTTCTTGTACTTTAAAAGAAAAACTCGAAGTGTTAATGTGACTAGACAAAGGGGAAAGTTTGACGAAGTTGGCTGTTGAATTTGATGTTGGTAAGGCAACAATCAGTGACTGGAAAAAGAATCGTGCAAAAATTGAACAGTTTTGCAGTGAAACAAGTGAAAAAACTTTGAAACAACGCCATCACGCAAAAGTTTCTGTAAATGAAGAAATTGACGAAGCAATGTTTTTGTGGTTTACACAAGAGAGGCAGAAAGGAGTTCCTATTAGTGGTCCATTAATTCAAGAAAAGGCATTGCGGCTGAACAAACTAATGAACGGAAATTTGGCATTTACTGCTAGCAATGGATGGTTGGATCAATGGAAGAGAAGGCATGGAATCAGACAACTGACGATAAGCTGGGAGAAGTTATGAGCTGATAATACTGCTGCAAAAGAATATTTAGATGAATTCGCTGATTTGATTTTGTCGGAAAATTACTCGCCCCAGCAAGTGTATAATGCGGACGAGACTGGATTGAATTTTAAAGCACTTCCCACTAAAAGTCTTGCTTCTAAAGAGGAATCATCTGCGCCAGGCTTTAAAATGAACAAACAGCGTCTCACAGTTTTGGCCTGCAGTAACGCCACGGGAACAAACAAGCTACCATTAATGGTGATTGGAAAATCTGTCAAGCCACGAGCCCTTAAAAATATGAACATGAATTCTCTCCCTGTTTATTACAGAAATCAGACTAAGGCGTGGATGACTGGTAATCTTTTTAAGGAGTGGTTTGAAAAGAAATTTGTTCCTTCGGTAACAAGATTTAATGAAGAAAATGGACTGCCACCTCGAGCTCTACTTTTGATAGACAACGCTCCGTCACATCCTTCAGACATGTAGTTGGTGTGCAGAGACATAAAAGCAATTTTCTACCACCTAACGTGACATCGCTGCTGCAGCCTATGGATCAAGGTGTGCTGCAGAACATGAAACTAAGCTACAGAAAAATGCTTCTGCAAACTCTTATTGAAGAAGATTGTTCTCTTTCTATTCTTGAGAAGCTAAAGAAGATAACAATAAAAGATGTGATTTACTGGGTTGCAGAATCCTGGAACAATACCAGTAAAAATTTAATGCAGAGATCTTGGACGAAGCTTTGGCCCAGCCTCGAATTTGTGGAAACAACACTTACAACACGAGATGATGAAACTGAGCTCCTTCATCTCTTTCAAAAAGTACCAGGATGTGAGGATGCTGAAAAAGGTTGTCTGGAGGAGTGGGCAGCACTAGACGACAATGAAGATTGCACCGAGCATGACATAGTGTCGGTGGTCCAGGATCAACATGATAATGTATCAGGTAGCGATAGCGAGGGAGAAGATGCCTCAACAAACGTGACTCGTTCTGACGCTGCCGTCGCTCGACACGTGTTGCACTACGTAGAACAACACGCAGCTGCTACACCCTATGATGTCATGGTTATGCGACGTTGGCGCAACATCGCATCCTCGGGAAGGTTTATGTCACTTCGCCAGATGAAGATAACTGATTTTAAGTGAAAAAATGTAGTGTAGTGTTTGTGTGTGTTTCTTTTGTTTTTCCTTGGCCATTCAGCTCTGATGTTAATGAAATGCTGTATGACGTTGTTGTTTTTATACAGTGTTAATTCCAATATTTTTTACATTTCAATCCTGTTTTACGTAAGTAGCAATACTTGTACATACTTTATTAATTTTTCAATGATTCTTTACGTAAAATTAGGTTACATATGATAGTTTTATGTAATAATAAATGTTTCTTATGTCTTTATGTGTTTTTTAAAATGTTGTTTTTCTTCAAAATCATGTTCGAATTTCCCGGGATTTCGGATTTCTGGGGTTCGGATTTGAGGGGTTCTACTGTAACACAAATAACCAAAGATCCCACAATAAAATACCAAAAACAAATTCATAAATAATGCAAAATACATAATCCAAAAGGAAAAAATACCTGAAACAAATTAAACCTAACCCCCCAAAACTAAACACATTACCGAAAATACACAAACCCAATATACCCATTACACCTTTGATAAATAACACACAAGCACCATCCCACAAAATCGCCAAACACCTAGATAAACTAATCAGAAAACACATAAATCTCCAACCTCACTTCTGTTAAAAACAACATAGAACTTGTCAAAAAATTAGAACACATCCATATACCACACAACTCAACATTAGCATCATTTGACATAACGAATTTATACACCAATGTACCCGTCAAAGACACCATACAAACACTTGAACATTTACTCAGAAAAACAACACACATACAAGAAATCACGCTCACTAAAATAATCACAGATCAAAATTACTTCACGTACATTAACATGATATACACACAAACAGACGGAGTCCCCATGGGCTCCCCCATATCGGATATATTAGCTGAAATATTTATACACCACATAGAACAAGAACATATAACACATAACAAATATACCAACAAAATCATATATTGGCACAGATACGTAGACGATATATTATTATTATACAATGGCAATACAAGACAAGTAGAAAATTTCCACAAATACATAAACACGATACACCCCAAACTCAAATTCACAATAGAAATGGAAAAAAACAACAGTATACACTTTCTAGACCTAACAATCAACAAAACAAACAATACGCACACATAAAATCTACAGAAAACCAACCACAACTGACATGGTCATCCACAACACATCAAATCATCCAACACAACATAAACATGCAGCCTTCAACCATATGCTACAAAGACTCACAAAAATACCGCTAAATAAGCAAGATTATAATGAAGAACTTAACACAATAAAATACATAGCACTAAAATCGGGTACAACCCTGATTTAATAAACAAATTACATAGACAAATCCTATACAAAAACAGCAAAAAATACAAACAACACACAACAAAACAAATGCATCACACTCACATACTACAACTCTAACACACACAGAATTGCCAACACATTCAGAAAACACAATTACAAAATAGCATACAGAACCAACAATACCATCAAAAGACACAGTAACGGCACAAACAAAGACATAGACATATACAACAAAACAGGCGTATATAAATTAAACTGTAACGATTGCAATAAATTCTATATAGGCCAGACAGGAAGATCTTTTTCCTCCAGATTTTCTGAACACAAAAGCATTATCCAATAACAACATACAATCCACATTTGCCACACACATCCAGACAGAAAACCACAGTTACACCAATATAAAAAACAACATACAATCCACATTTGCCACACACATCCAGACAGAAAACCACAGTTACACCAATATAAAAAACAATCTTGAAATTTTACACTTCCTACCCAAAAGTCGCAAACTCAACACCGCAGAACAATACGAAATATACAAACACAACCAAACAACATACTCAATGACCATTTACAATTTAAATCAAACACTATTCGACACAATAATACACAACGCATACAACATTTCAGAATACTGCGCCAACCCCCTTCCATCTCCACACCCCCACACACAACCAGTCACCTAAAAAAAATAAACCATTACAAATTACCGACTACTTGACACATTCCGTATTCAAACCTCACTGAAGAAGGAGAATACGACTCTGAAACAGCGTTTGAGTGAATATCAACAAGTGAGTTTCACAAGTGAAAGTACCATTAAATAATAATTATTAAAGAAAACATTTCATGATGTGAAACAAACTGGATATGGATGAAAAAGCGTTTTTATCAATTAGTATGCCTAGAAAATGAAAAGATGCTATCAAGATAACATTAAGCCGGTCACGCACTAACCATCATCGCTGGATGTCATGACGGACAGCAAATCAAAAACGACAGTGCGTAGCTTTGACATCCATCCGCACGTCTTGTATTTTTTGAAGCATGTGCACGACAAAAAATGAGTCCAGCAAGACCATCAGCTCAAGCCGCACAACGTGCGGATAGATCGTGTGTAGTGTTGACAGATGTCAAGGAATCATGCCTGTTTGATCACGCGTACGCTTGCTGTCTATCAACCGTCATTTTCAAGCAAGTATAGTACATGTTTTTAGAGCACATTCATTTAATATATGTTTACTGTTTAATTTTATGTTACATTCATTCTTTAGTTTATATTTAATAAGTAACGATTCAGATACAATTTCAGTGTAATATTTAGTTTAGTTTATTCTTCGTTTACATAATACATTCAAATATCATTAGCAGTTATTATTTTAAATATTGTTATTATTAATTTGTTTTTTAATTACAGTTCATAATGGACCATGAAATAACATAAAAATTTATCAAAAAATATAAATTAAATAGACGTCTGTGGGACGTATCCTCACAACGAGAACTAAAGAACATCTGGCACGCTGGACGAGTTGCACGACAGTGTGGTGCGCACATCCATCACCGACGTCGGGCATGCTGGACAGCGGCGATGGATAGTGCATGACTGGCTTTAGTTTGTGGATAAAAATATTAAGTCATTACATAATAACATACATTAACATAATATAATTGACATACATTAACACTATTCTGTACCGAATTAAACAAGATGCAGCCTGCAATAATTTATTAAATTTCAAAAATTAGGAATCAGTATGATTTAATAAATTATATTTAATATTTTATATCAAAACGTAAATTATTTTAATATTGTATAAATATATTTATAGTTATATGTTAAATAAATATTATAAAGATTGTAACATGACATAAGATAGCACCAAAAATCACTAATAATTAACGAAAGAAAAGCTGAAGGTAGAAGAAAAAATAAAAACTTATAACCTGAAGATTGATAGCCCAACACTACTAAATAAAAATTGACTAAGACACTGACAAAGATTTAACCCAATAGATTGGATAAGTTGAGAAAACAAGAAACCATGATACAACCCAAAATATGACTATTATCAATATAGCCTAAAATGTAACTAAAATAAAATGTAAAATAAATGTACAAAATCAGATAGGGCATAATTGAGATGTAAACTATATGAAAAATCAATGTAAAATAGATATATTATGTGATTTAAAAGAAAAGAAAGATAAATGTATAAACCCAAGATAGGAAGATAGGAATAAAAATACCCTATTAAGTAATAAATTAGCCAAAAGCAAGTAGAATAAAATCAAGCTTAGCAATTGTAATAATGAATACAAAGGTGACAAATGAAAAATAATAATAAAGAAACTGTTAATGACAGATAGCAACCCAGTGATAATTAGTTAAATAAATAAACACTATGTGAAATGAAAGGTGAAGTGTAGAACAGAATAAGTAGAAAATAATGACCACGAACTATGTAACTAACACAGCATATAAAGTGACAATTATATTAAATAAATAAACACTATGTGAAATGAAAAGTGAAGTGTAATTGACTCTATGATAAGATACTATTCACAACAAACTATTAACAATATGTCAAACCATGTTAGAGCAGAATGTTAGTTGATAAGTAGTAAATAAGACTTGTTGTATTATTAATGTAAGTAACATTAAGCATTAGTAAATAATAAATTCTTAGAAATAAGATAAAAAGTAATATTAGTAAAGGAGTGTGTATGGGAGTAATAGTAGTTAGAATAATGTTAAAAAAGTGTTATAAGAGTTTTGTTGGTAAATGAACCAAATAGTATTAGTAAATTTAAATGACAAGCAATGTTAAGGTCAGAAAACAATGATAGTTAGAAGCTTAGTTTCAGGAATGGACCTATGAAGAAAAATAAGTTAATTATATGAAATATGTGAGGTTTAAAAGCAGAAATGTTTTAATTAAGTTAGTTTGTTTCCTTGGTAAATGTTCAATAACCAAATAAATAGAATTAATAAATATAAAAGATTGTAAAGAATATTGAATAGAAATATTATGAAACCTAGGCATTAGGCGTAGGATGGATGAAATGAATTTTGTAAGTTTCAAGATAAAGCAATAGCAAAAAGTCAATTAAAATATATAATATGTTTAGGTATTTAAGTAAAAATATAAGGTACAAAAATGGATACATAATGTTCAGTTTGAAGATAATTACATAAAGAAATATCAATTGGAAAAATAAGAAATATGTTATAAATGAACCAAATGTAACTATAAGTGATATCAAAATAATCTTTGAGAAAAAGCAAAACAATGGTGTTAGTGTAATTAATATTACAATTAGCATAAGAAAGTTATAATAATTTAAAGGATTTTTATAAATTTTGAACAGAAAAAAAAACGTTAGAATATAACAATGTTATAATAATGCCAATGAGAATTAGAGTATCTTGAAGAGTTGCCATGACAACAAAAGCTTGTTACATGAATAACCGTTGAAAACTGATTATTCCATTATTGACCAGCATAGAGGGTGGATGTATGTAGCCCATGAAGACAAATAAGTAGAGTAAGGGAGGGTATTGTCGGATAGGTCTTGTAATGTCGGATCGCAAGTATCGTGTCCATCCAGTGGTGCCACCTGGTGTGAAAGTCATGAATTACGTTCTCTACAACTAGGCAAACATCTGCAAGAGCAGCCATTACTGTTGAGTGCTTCATTGTGTGTGAAAAGCGTGTTTTCAATTTCTCTGCAAATAACAAACTTTTGAAGGGTAAGTAAAATGATTTTTTGGTTACAAGTTATTAATATATGTGCCCAACATAAAGTGCACTGTTTGATAGACCATGAACTTAATTCCCTAACTGTAGAAATGCTGCGGACAATATGTTTCAGGTAGACGGCTTGTTATTTTGTTCGTGAGGAGTCGGCTAACCTCAGATACTAGCTTACGGCAATGTCGAATAGTATCCGACATTAGCTGCTACATTTCAATACCGCGCGGTTTTTAAAAGCTAGCTCAAACCCATGAATAACAAGATTCACAACATTTTTATTCATGTTTATTTCAATCAATTTAATTAATTAAATTGCATTTATTGCTAGAAATCTTTAATAAACTGTACATAATTGATAAAATAAATAACAAAAATTATTTCACAGTATAACATACTTAAATTCTTGCTCAGAGGGGTGTTCAAAATAAAACTATTTAATTAATTCATCATCTCCTAAAGGCAATGCCTTGTCGCTGTAGCCACGTCACTCTATCCCTTATGATATTCTTCATTTCTCCATAGGACCCACTATTCACGACACTCATTGTGCTGCGGAAGTATGCAGTTCTTGGTCTTCCTTTGGGCTTCTTCCCCACTACTTTGCCCTCAAAGATGTTAGTTAAAAAAGCACTATGTCTGATCACATGCCCTATCAACTTAATCTTCCTCACCTCTATACTCCTAAGCAGTGTTCTATTCTCATTTATTTCCTCTAAGATCTGTTCATTCGTCTTCCTATCTGTCCAACTAGTTTTTGTCATTCTCCGCCAAATCCACATCTCCATTGCCTGAAGTCTGTCACTCTCCACCTTCCCTAAGGTCCACGATTCACACCCGTAAGTTAAAACAATTTAATTAATTATTAAATATTTTCTTAATTATTCGAAAGTTGGAAAATAACGGATTGTTTCTTCTTGCGATATTTGCAGATCCCTAAAGCCAAAGAAAAAAGGAAGTGCAGTCTGAAAAAGTGGAGTTCCGATAATATGATAAATGCCATTATCGCAGTACGGGAAAAAAGAATGGGCTATCTTGTAGCTTCCAAGAGATTCAATGTACCTCGTTTAACGTTATTTGATTGTGTACGATCAAACTCTGAGCCCACTGAAGCTGTAAAGTCTAAACTTGGACGTAAACCAGACGAACTTGAAGAAAAACTAGTTGAATATTTGCTAATGATGGAGAAGAAATATTTTGGTTGCACAAGGAATGATGTTAAGAGGCTTGCATATCAGCTGGCTGAACTGAATAATATTCCCAATCCATTTTCCATCGTGAAAGAAGTCGCAGGTAAAGACTGGTTCACACGCTTCATGCAAAGACATAATCAGAAATTATCGCTGCGTACTCCGACTGGTACATCTGTTGCTAGGGTCAAGGGCTTCAATAGAGAAAGCGTGGGAAAATTCTTTGACCTCTACGAAGAAACATTAGAAGCCCATAACTATCCTCCTTCACGTATATTTAACGTGGATGAAACGGGCTTAACTGTAGTCCAGAGCAAACTGCCCAAAATCCTTGCTTTGAAAGGTAAAAGACAAATAGGGTCAATGACGTCTGCTGAGAGGGGCTCCTTAATTACAATTGTAGTGTCGATGAGTCCGAGTGGAATATTTATTCCTCCTCTTATGATATTTCCACGCAAGAACTTCAATCATCTTCTGGCAAGAGGGGCTCTCCCAGAATCCATTTTCAGATGCCAGCAGTCCGGGTGGATCAGTTCTGAAGCTTTTTTGGACTGGTTTGATCATTTCGTTTCCACTACAAAACCTTCAGAGTCGGACCCAGTTCTCCTCATCTTGGATGGCCACTTCAGCCATACAAGAAATCTTCATCTGATCAACAGAGCTCGGGAATGTCATGTCAACATTATTTGCCTACCACCTCGTACCACTCACAAGCTCCAACCCCTTGATAAGACCTTCATGGGACCATTAAAACATTACTACAGTGAGGAAATCAGGAACTGGCAATTTCAAAACAAACGTGCAGTAACGCATTATGAGGTTTCTGAGCTATTTGGTAGAGCATATTTAAAGGTTCAGACAGGTCAAATAGTTCTGAATGGGTTCAAGGCTACGGGACTATATCCTGTAAACAGAAACATTTTCCAGGATTTTGATTTTGATGCGGTCAAAGGAGAGGAAGAAAGTATCCCAGTTCTACAGCCCGCTGAACCAAGCACTCCAAGTTGTAAATTCTGATCCTGCACCCACAACATCCAACAGCAATGCCTCTATGCCACTATCCGTCACTCCCTCCAAAACAGGTAATTCGAATATCTCTTCATCTGATTCCGTTCATCATTCAACTCCATCTTCTTGTAACAACCATATTCCTGTGAATACAGTCCAATGTGGAGTTCCAGGATATTCAAAAAGGTATGTAACTCCTGAAGATATATCACCAGTTCCTACTTTGAAAAATACAGCATCCAGACGCGGCAGACCCAAAAGCTCATCAGCTTTAATTACAGGATCCCCTTACAAGCAGCAGTTGGAGGAATCCATTAATAAGGGAACTAAACGCAAGTTGCTTCAGAACTCGCAACAGATGCCCAAAAATACTGCTAAAAAAAATCTAAAAACTAGAAATGCGAGCAGCAGTGTGCCAACTAATGTCCACAATGCTGACAAACAAACTCAAGATGCAACATGTGCATATTGCTCAGCAAAATTCTCTGACGATGTACAAGGTGAACAGTGGGTGCAATGTACTATCTGTGAAGACTGGTACCATGCCAATTGTGCAGGTGCATATAGTCAACAATTTGTGTGTGATTTCTGTTAGAAACTGATGGAAACTATATGTAACTACTTATTTATAATATGAATACAAATTAAATGCACATTTGCACTTCATACATAAGGGTGATTTTTGTATCCGACATTACTTTCCCTTCCTTTCAGTGCTGATAATCTTTCTATTTTGCCCTGGCAACCTACACAGCAAATACTTATTATGTGAATGGCCTAATATCCTTTACAAAATATGCAGGAACTCCAAAGGTTATTTTAACAAAAAGTAATACCAGTTATAACTCTATTTAATTAGGTTAAATTTCAAAAATCAGAACGGTATCCAACAATTCCCACCCTTACTCTAATAAAATCAATAAATTTTACTAAATTGTGATTAAGGAGATACAAGATGCAATCCTAAATTAACTACTGATGAGGTATCCAATAAATCAACCAATTATATTATAAATATTATATAAAAAACTTGGAAGAAGCGAACCAACTTCATAAATGACCAACTACTGAAGGAAGAACTGAAGAAACCTAACTAAACCTGTGGATACATCTGAACCTGCAAGACTGATGGAAGCTGAACACCGAAATTAGATTATTTGAACCTGGATCTCAATAAACCATACAAGAAGGGACCATTAGAAGTATTCCAGAAGAAGAGGATCGCCCAAGAGAAGCAGCATTAAGGATGTGTTGAGTATAATTTAAATGCTTCACCAAAATTAAAACTTTAAATAATCAACAGTAACTGAACAATTTTATTTTCACTTCACCAGCCACTTAACTAACTTTTAGAACTGAACTTTATTGAATAATCACCTCTGATAAAACAAAAAGATCACTGAATTTTTATTTTATATTAATATGTTTTAAAAAACGTAAACTTGCTAAGTAAACATTAACCTAGCAGTAACCTAATTCTCATTTGTGGTATCTTACTTTCCATATTTAAAGATATCACATATTGTGTATTAGTCATAAGGTATATTATGAAATTTTGTGCATTTATTAGTCTGTAAACCAACATTCTGTAGTACAAAGAACTTTTCCCTGAGATATTAATATTATTAACAAACGCAGAACAATCCGCCATTGTTGAGTCTACACTTCGAATTGAGCAGACCGCCAACAACGTAACAAGTAAACGCCGGCGCTATGATAAATGTTATGTTTTATTTCAGAATTGTAATTGACCAAATTATATAAAGTGTTAATAAATCCTCATACCTATCAACAACTGTATGTTTGATTTATTCAAGGAGTAATATAAAAGTTCGGGGTAAATAAAAAGATAAAAATACATTAGTTGACGAATTCGACTTTGCTAAACAGTGTGAACCAATCAGACGGCGAGCATACGGTCGACTTCGTAAGTATTTAGAAAAAGTAATAAATGACTCGTTACTATTTAACGAACGACAAAGTAAGTATCAAGTAAAGTACTATTAATTAACACGATACAATGGTACCACTACAAGATATTATTTGTCATATATAATAATTTATATTTTATAATTATTAAATTATTTAGTAACAAGTATATTTATCTTGCTTATATGTAGCAAGACAATGTCAATTGTAACATTATGCTAAACTTGTGTTGCTACCACTAATACTCACTTACACTTCCATGAGCGCTCGTCTGAAGATGAGCCGAGAGGCTTGAAAGCGCTCATGGAAGTGTAAGTGAGTATTAGTGCTACCGGTAGCACTAATACTCACACTTCCATGAGCGCTTTCAAGCCTCTCGGCTCATCTTCAGACGAGCGCTCATGGAAGTGTAAGTGAGTATTAGTGGTAGCAACACAACTTTAGCATAAGTTAGACAACCACTAAATTGTATTTATCGTTTAAATTGTAACATTATGACGTATACTTTATAAAATGTAAAACAAAGGCATACTTCTTAAACTGTAACAAAAGCCCTAACTAATCTCTAACAGTATGCTAGTAAGTATTTGAAAATAGAGATGACGAATATAATACTGGTTTAAAAGTATCTGTTACAAGTAACCTTGTAATGTAGCAGTTACGCGGTAACAGATGGCAAGACCGCGTACTTTGTAACCTTTTCTACAGTCACTGTTATTGGTAACCGTTACTGCGGTGACAGGTATTGTTAACGCAGGGTTGCCAGGTGTGGGGGGAGGCAAAATTTGAAGCCTCAAAATGGCAAGTGGGGGAATGGTGGGGATTTGTGTAAATGTGGCGAATTGTTGATGATTTCAAATAATTAAAATTTCAAATAATGCAGATGTGACCAAACTGCAGTACAGAAATCCTGCAAAGTTTACAAAATATTTATGTAGGTGCTATAAGTGCACTGTGATTTTGGAAAGTAACAATCCAAATCTCTCACTTGAAGAAATACAAAATTTCAGAGTATATTGCTTAAATTTTTATGTTGAATGTGCACACCAAATTTACAGCCGATTTCCTTTTAACAGTTCAAAGCCTAAAACATCTAGAATTTCTAGATAGGAAAAAATTAATGATATTCGGTCACTGGCTTCAGCAGCAGCAGCATCCTTTGAGAAAAGTATTGAAATAAACATGGTAAATCTAGACAGGGAATAGAGAGAGTTCTTAGGAATACAAGTATTAACACCTGTACAGATGAAAGTTAATTCAGCTTTTAGAGAGAAGTTAAAAATATAAAGAAAAATGATACTGAAGGTTTTCCAACTTAAATAATTTTGTGGCTTATTTATTTACTTTACCAGTTTAGTAGTGGGTGTGTTAAAAGGATTTTTAGTGCAATCAATGTTAATGAAAACAAAATCAGAAGTAAATTGGGTACTGAGACACTGTTTGGCCAGTTGCATACGAAAAACGATCAAGCAAATAAAATATCTCCTTTTGATTGTACTGCAAATGATTCAATGCTGGTGAAACACAGCAACTATATGTACGCCTATATGAACTAAAACAGGTGTGAATGAGTGTAAATTATTTTTGTGAATTAAACTATTGGAAAGTTGTTAAATATAGTGTAATATGTGAATATTTACTCTAGTCTATAACGAACTAAGTGCATAAAAAGGATTTCAAAAAATACTCAGGAGGTGAGAACATTTTCTTTTATCGTACTTAAAAAACAAGGTTTTTAATATTTATATCATTCTTGTAATAATATTTAAATACTTATAATATACTCAGACCCTATAAAATGAAACACTCTGCATGAAGTACACGAATTTGTGGCAGTGGGGATTTCGAAGGCAAAGTGGGGAAATTTTGGGTAGCCATGTGGGGAAAAGAGGACTTTTTGCAGTTGTTTCTTATTGTAGTGATGGACAACCGACAACTAGCGCTTAAACAGACCACACGTGGTAAACAAATGAACTTACTACCGGATGTTGCTATTTCTGTTTTACGCTAAAAATTAGTCTCGTCTAAGTTACGGTGGAATTCGTGTGCATCAATTTGGAAAGGTGTTTCTACGGATTTAAATTATATTGTTAATTTTATTACAGGTATCTCTTTTACATAATTTTTCAGGAGTTTGGTGAGTATTATTATTATTATGTGTTTGTTTAGAAATAAAATGGAAATACTAAATGGGTATCGGCTTTGGAACCACGTGTTCGTGTAGGTTAATGTTTTTTTGTTTATTTAATTTACAGTGGTTTTGAGTAAACTATAAGTCTTTTATGTTAAACCTCCTCATTAAGTAAAGTTTCATGAATTTTAGGATGTATTTGTGCTGTCGTGATTGAAACCACGCGTTTTTGTTAAGGTTAAAATTCATTGTTCTAGATTAATCCTGTGACATTTCCAACATTTTCAGGTACTGAGTAAAGTTTAGAAGTATTTTATGTTTAAAAAAAGACCAAAACGTAATGTAAAACAAAAGCTTCATGAAGTTTGGGGCATGATCGGGTTTGAAACCACGTGTTCGTTTAAGTTATTTATTCTTTGTTCTACATTTGTGCCATTTACAATGATTTTGAGTGAACGATAAAAGTTTTCTATGTTAAAAAAAAACTCCAATTTAGTATAAAATTTTCATGAATTTTGGGATGTATTTCATTTGTGCTATCGGGTTTGAAACCACGTGTTTTTGTTACGGTTAATTATTCATTGTTCTAGATTAATCCTGTGACATTTCCAAAAACTTTCAAGGACTGAGTAAAGTGTAGAAGTATGTTATGTTTAAAAGACTAAAAATTAATTTTAAAATAAAAGCTTCATGCATTTTGGGGCTTGATCTGCTTTGAAACCACGTGTTCGTTTAGGTTAATTATTCTTTGTTCTAAGTTTGTGCCATTTACAGTTATTTTGAGCAAACTGTGAAATTATTTTATGTTTAAAATACTAAAATTTAGTTTAAAAAGTTTCATGAGTATTAAGGAGATGAAACATGAATACCCATTTTTTTCACATGGAGCCGTAATTTCTTTTGGTGTTTGTGAGTTTTCTTGACTTCTCTGATATTATGTAATGCAGGTCAAAACAAAGTGCTGTTTCATAATAAAAGTAAGTTAAAATTGAGTATTCTGAAGCCTAAGAAAGAGGAATATACAAACAAAAGCAAGGTTAAATTTCCATTGGCAGATGTAAATATACGTGTTTGTTTTAATAAAGTATTCTTCATTTGCAGTCACAATGGTGCGTCCAGGCCTCCTCATGATTGGTGACACCCAGGTAAAATATGCACATCTGACTACTCATTGCCAGAATGATTTTGAAGTCACAGTGTTTTCGGTGTCAGGAATGCGTGTTGAAGAAGTGTCTGCTTCAATGGTTGAAGCAACCAAGTTCTTTTTATCACGTAGTAATCCATTTGGGCACAAATAATTTGATTTGTGGTAAGTTACATAGAATTTTGTAAATAAAATATTTCAGTTATTAGTGCTCTACTTTATACGATTATGGTTGATCAAAAAGATTTGTAAGATTGCTTTGGTGTTATGCACATTATTTTCCAATATTTTATCATTAGGTACTATACCCGTTTATTTTTATAATTCTTAAAAACTTTTTAACAGTTCAGCATCCAGATCAAAATAATCCAACATTATGAATCTCTTATCCAAGAAATTCTAAAAGGCAACCAGCATGTGCAACTCCATTTGTCAAGTGTATTGTTTCGCAGTAAAAATAGGTATAGGCCATATTCAGATGCTGAAATGAACAGAATAAAGATAATAAATGAAAAGACAGAGAAGCTGAATCGGCTGATACAAGGCTTGGCTACCAGGTAAAACTTTATACGTGTAAGTTTCTTTTGATAATGCAGAGACTTGATGTGTTAATGGGGCATCCACATCATTGCTGTTACGAATTTTGTTCTCAAAATAAAATAAGTTTTAGAAATCATTTATTAAATTCCAAATTCTGATCATAAAAATCTGATAACTCTTATAAAATTACAGTTAATTCGTTCAGTAATACTTTTTGAATTTTCTTGATAATATAGTTTTAAAAAGACTTCTGTTTATTGGAAAATAAATATTTTACTTCTTCTTTATGCTCAATATGTCTCTTGACTTTCATGACTTTGGCATTTATTCCCTCATAGTAGGTTGTTAATTAAGTAATGCAATGCATTTTTACTTTTTTGTGACTGCCACAGTGATTCCACTTTTTTGTGTTCGTAGATATGAAGGACTATTCATAGACAACTGGAAGTCTTTTATGTTACATTCAAGAGATCCGTTTATGGAGTTGCTGTCCAGGGATGGCTTACACATCACACAGCGAGGGGTTCAATGTTTAATGGGTAATGTTTTTCATGTCTGTACAAGAAATAGGTCTAAAAATTTATCCAATTTCTACAGAGACCAGACATGCACTACAGACACACATAACAGAACATTATTTCCATATCCAGTTAAACAACAGACACACATGGACACAGAAACATCAAATACAGTACACACATAATTAATACTTTGCACACCATACCACCAGGGACATCAGATGGGAAACATGCACAGACATCCACATCAGATACCAGAGACACAAGGACATCATATGCACAAGCTGTTAGGTCACATACACACTGCACACAGCCAGGGACATCAAATAGGGCACATGCACACACTTCCACATCATATATACACATCACACAGCCAGGGACATCAAATAGGGTATCATATGCACAAGCTGTTAGATCACATATACACACCACACAGCCAGGGACATCAAATAGGGCACACGCATACCCTTCCACATCACGTATAAACAGCACACAGCCAGGGACATCAAATAGGGCACACGCATACCCTTCCACATCACGTATACACAGCACACAGCCAGGGACATCAAATAGGGCACACACATACCCTTCCACATCATGTATACACAGCACACAGCCAGGGACATCAAATAGGGCACACACATACCCTTCCACATCATGTATACACAGCACACAGCCAGGGACATCAAATAGGGCACACGCATACCCTTCCACATCACGTATACACAGCACACAGCCAGGGACATCAAATAGGGCACACGCATACCCTTCCACATCACGTATACACAGCACACAGCCAGGGACATCAAATAGGGCACACGCATACCCTTCCACATCACATTTACACAGCACACAGCCAGAGACATCAAATAGAGCAGATAGACATACGTACACATCACACAGTATGATTACAAGGCCATACAACACACAGCCAGGGGCATCAAATAGGGCATACGCATACCCTTCCACATCACATACCAGAGTCACAGGGGCTGATATGGTAATTATAACAGATTCTGATATAATTGAAACTGGAAATTGTAGTGTTTGGCAAGTCAGGAGTCAGTCAGACTCAACAGTCCTTTATAAAGTCCATTGTTTAGCTAGAAAATGTTATATGCCAGAATTATGTTTTATAAAATGTAATGAATATACATGTTTCAGCTTGTGTTCACACATGTATTGTAACGTAAATTAAGATTCCCCGTTGTATAATGCCACACGTTGGATTCGTCAATCTGTAACGAATTATTTGTGTCGTCTCTGTAAAGACGTATATATGGTATTTTATGTATTAGTGTGGTGCGTTCGTCTCACACCTTGTCGTTACATCAATGGTTGCCGCTAACGAAGTCCGTAGCGTTGTCACAATTATCAGTACAACCGAGTGGAAACCTTACCTGTAATTCCATAGGGGTTTGTGAATCCCGGGTGGCGCCAAATTGTTTGTTGAAAACAATTAAATTTATGAATTAATGTGTTAAAAAGGTGTTTTCAGCGATGACGGCCGGGGCATTCGAATCGGTTCCCGCCTTTGTACAGCTTGCTGTATCGAACAGGTAGCGAAAGCGCTCGTCGTCTGTTCTGTAAGTTCACTAACACACACATATATAATACAATTTCCTATGAAATAAAACAATGGTTACACTCTGTACTGTTTCTTTAATGGTTGTTTGGTAATTATGCAATTTGACAATAATATTATTATTTGGTATTTAATAAATTTGCTCCGACATTAAACATGAAACGCTTTATCTCAGTTTGACAAATCGATATTGAAACGAGTTATTCTCTGGCTGCAGTAATGGCTGCGGTTTATAGTTTACAATTATTCTCGTTCAAAATCTGGAGTCCTTTTGATTACAAGGAAAACATTAAATATGATTACAATAAAAAAGTACACTACCGTACATTATTCGTACTTAAATAATATAAAGTGTGGCTACAATTTGTTCTGCAGTGTAGTAATAGGTGTTTCAAAAGTTCACAATCTAGTGCGAGGTTATTTTTTAGTTAACAATTTTGTCTATGTAAGTTTATTTTATTTAATCCTTGAAAGAAATTATTTTCAATTCATAGTGAGAGTTTGTATAGATTCGAGAAATATTTAAAGTGCTTTTATTCCTGGAATTAGGGTATTTAAATGATACTTATCAGTTCAGAAGGTTTGTGATAGATCGTTGTTCATTTGAAATGGAAAATTCATCAATTTTGAGTGATTTAGGCTGCTGGCGTCCTTTTCAGATTAGTCTTGGGAATTTCTTCTTTTAATTTTCATTTAAATTGTTCCTGGACATCATTAAATGTTATTACTCTTCATCTCTTTCTCACTGGTATATGTTTTTGACTTTTGACTAGTTTTTTAACATTTCAAAGTAAAATTTATGTCATACAAAATCTTGCGTCCCTACTACATAAGCGTCATTATACGAGTAAAGAAAATTAACGGAAAATTAGTAACCAACGGCTCGTTTCTATGGTAACCTAAACCCTTTGATTAGCTAAGGCATGGTTTATTACCATTGTTATCATATTTGAATTTTTATTCAAAATTACTGTATATTTTCTGATTGATTTTATTCTTCTGTCTTCCTTCCTGGGTATTAAATATTATCACTACTGTTTGTCTTTCCTTTCAAAGATTAAATTAATACCTCATAAGGTTGTGGTCTATTAGATATTAACTTTTGTACAATTATGTTAACATTTGTTAAGTACATATTTCTTTTAATTTAAGTTCTTATTGTAACATTTTTCTTTTAAAATGATTTACATATTATTCTTGGCTAGTTACTCGCCTTAGATTTGTTACTTTCCTTGTGGATTTTATACAATTTGTAATTATTTGTTTTGACAGTTAGGCATTTCAGAGGCACTAATAGCCATTGACCATATTTACTGAATTTATACAAATGATGTCTCATTTTATTCTAATGTGTTTTGTTTTGTTTATTATCCCATTTGTATGGTTCTGTTATTTTCTACCTTAACTGGTTTTCTAGTGTAATTAGATTTGTATTGTCTTAACTTCTTAATTATCTATTTTGCCTTTGTTAACAATATGGCTACCACTCCCTATTCTTCATCAATTAAAAACATAACATCTAGGCATATGCTCTGTACAATTTCTTCAGTCATATTCTATTCATAAATATAATTACACAATTATTTAACAATTATTAAGTAAAGTTTGTTTACAACTCATTTCATTAATTACTATTTTTTGGGTGTTAAGCAATATCACACCTTTTGAATTTACTTAATTGGTTTTCCCTTACAATCTGGGGTGTTTATTTATTACATTATTAACTTCTTATTCCCTAATTAAACTCTACTTTCAATCCATGTTAACACTAGCTGTTTATCTTTTCATGGGATTCTCCCTTTTAATTACCATTGTTTACAATTAAACTTAATTTTCTTGAAATCCTTTCTTAATTAACAATGTCATCGTCACCTTCCAGTGTTCATTTCATATTACTAATTGTTTATATTTAATATTATCATAAACCATGTATTTTTAATTACTAATTTGGTTCACTTTTAATCACATAGTGTTTCCTCATCACTCTTCAGTGTTTATTCCACATTATGAAGTGCTTACATCTAATTCTATCATTAAAACCTTATTCTTAATTATTATTTGATTCATCATTAATCAATTATTGTTTATTATTGATTATTAAGAGTTTTATTACCATAAATATGGTTTCTAACTATTTTGGGGTTTCACACTTTCACTATTGCACTCTTTAACTGTTTACATTAAGTGTTTCTTAGTGGGTAATCCCTATAATTACTTCTCTTTGTCACTTTACTTTCTCACTTTCTCACTATTTCTTTCTTTACAATTATTATACATAGTATTACTAAGGTTATATTTCTATAGAGTTTTATTACATCTAACTCTAATTCTTGGGTTAGTGTACTTTTCTTTTTATTATATTACTTTACTGGGTTTGTTAAATCAGTTACATTAATTATTTAATTGATAATAATATTTATTTCTGATATTGGATAATCATTGGCTTTATTCCCAATATTATACTTGAGTGTACCGTTTCTCCCTTACATATTTGTGGTGTTTCTTATCCCTTGGTTTCACTTCATTTCCTTTACACTTAATTAGTTTCATTTTCCTTTTTCTTCTTCTTCTCCTTCAATTTCCATTGGCTTCATTTTAGTTTGGTTCTCCCCTTCTTGTTTGGTTGTATGGATTCATTCACTTCCTTCAATTGGCTTTATTCGTATTTGGTTTCGGTTTTTTCCCTTCTTCTTTGTTTTCCTGTTTGTTTGGTCAATCACTTGGGTTAGGTCAAGTCGTCGTTTGTCGTGTTATTGTCTTTATATTTTATTTATATTAAACATTTTATTTTATATGAAGTATTATTTTATATTTGGTATCATCTTTTTCATCCCTGGTATTGGGGTGGCTTATTTGTGTTGTAACAGTATACATGCTCATGTGCTGACAGTAATTCATTGTGCAAACATATACACAAGCTTCATTCTTATCTTGTCCATAAGCTAACTTTACCATCGTGTATAAGTTCTGATTGTACAGATTTAGCTATAGATGAAACGTTGGTAACTACAAATAGTAACTCAGTTAACCTAGATAATGCAACAGCAAATACAGACATATTAATTCAGTCCGTGTGTCAATTGTTAGATAAATTGAAAAACATTATATGTAATAAAAATTCTCAATCTTTACTGCCATATGTGCAAAACACTTTACAATTATTAGTTCAAAAATGTGAAATGTTGAACAACGATCAAAACTGTGTACATGGTAAACCTCCTTCAATGGCACATGATTTTGTTCTACCAAACATCAAAATTTCTCCTCAAAAGAGATTTTATCAAACTGCCAAAGAAAAGAAGCCTACAAAAACAGAGACTAAAAATACAGACTTTGCTCGGTATAATTGTATAAAGGAGTCTTTGCTACTACGTGGAAAAAGTTTCACTGACCCTATTTCCAGTGAACAAGATATACACCGTACCCTTTACAATTTTTGCGGATACAGCATCAGTGCTCTTCATTTGAAATCTTTGGATACATATATAAATAATAATGAACTGAATATGCTGACCTCAGCAGATCCACATTTTCATACTGGTTGGCTCTATGATAATGTAATAAATGTTTTTTTAAATAAGATATGTACCGGTAACAAATTTCCTATCTTTCCAGTAGATAGTGCAGTATCCCAAATGATTCTAACATTTCCATTAGATTATGCACTTGAGTCTGTGTGCCACATGGAGTTGCATGGGTATTCAAAATTAATTATACCCCTAAATCCAGACAGTAATCATTGGGTCCTTTTAGTAGCTGATGTTTTTAAAAAACAGTTGTCCCCGGTGTCAGAATCTGTAAAACCCATATATGAAAAATCAATCTGTAATTGGAGACAAGTGTTAGTTTAGATATTGGGGGGAACACTTGAGGATTGGCAAGTGAACTGTCCTAAACATGTTCGTCAGAATGATAGTTCAAGCTGCGGTGTGTTTGTTTGTTGGTACGCAGAAAAAATTTTATTGGGCCAGGCAACAGATGAGAATTTTAATTCAGATGAATATAGAAAGCATATATACAGTGTTATAACTGGTAAGAAAATGTGATGTAAAATAACTTTTTGTTGTCACAGAAGGTCCGCGATTTGTTGAAATTTTATCAGCTATCATGGAGTTCTGGACCTTCATACTTATATAAATTCTTAGTCTTAAAAAATAATAATACTTTCTATATTGTAATCAAATTTATATCTCAAGTTACATTGAGTACCAAACTCTTTTTTCATATGAAAATTTAAATCCATTTCATTATTCATCTCAGTAAATATGAAAAATTTATGTACAAAGTCTTTAATGAGACTTAGCACTTTCAGTACCAACCTGATATAAAACTATTACTACCAGTAAACAGGCATTTTAAGGTTTTTTGAAAATTAACAGTTCTCTTGTACTATTATATTCTTTTAGGCAACCAGTAAGAAAAATATGTACTATTAAGTAAATACGTTAAACTGCTAAATTTTTTTTCTACTTTCTCCAGTTGGGTACATACAAGAAAAATTTCACTTTGATACATTGACTGCATTATTGCAGTTATGTTTATTTCTGTTATACAAAGATACTCCCATATTTTTGTCACTTGTTGCAGGTATTAACACACACATCAGGTCTTGGAACGCAAGAAAACTAATTAGAAAATTGTTGTGTAAATAGTGTATATATAAAATAATTAGAAAAATACTACACGTATTTTATTTAAGAAAGTATTGTCTTTTAACTGATTTTTATTTTATGTGCATTTATTCACATTCTTATTTATATGCATTCATTGTTCTGCATGTTTTATAGTTTTTATACTTTGTGCAGTATAAGTTGTTTATAGTTTTAATAGTTTTTTGTATTAAATTTCCGTATAATTTTGTGTACATTGTTAGATCTGTTTTTATTAGTTATTGTTACTTTTGTTTTATAGTATTATAATAAGTCTTAAATCTTAATCTTACCTCTTAATCTCACAAGACTCCTCAATGTAACTATATCCTGTAGCCTCAGGTTGGTGCCAAATTATGTTAAATTAATTATTTTCTAACTATGTGAATTAAAAAATTTGAACTCTTTTATTCTCTCTTGTCTTAATTTCAATAAATTTTATTATTCTTTTCTCTTTAACATATATTGAGATTCACTAACATACAATGCCCTTCTCTTCAGTTAGTAGCTCCTTGAGAAATTACATACTTTTTAACAATTAATATAATTAAATAACATACACCAAAATCACAACTGTCTTACCTGCATTGGGCCAGAGTCTTCACGTGAACTCGTACCTATAAGTGATTTAGGGTTAAGTATTCTTTAATAAATTACACACTCAATCTCAGCATTATGTAGTTATATTTATTCAACAATTCTTTTTAAATTTTCCTGACTTTTCATTTATTCATTCTCAAAACTATCATTGACCATTTTATTTACTTTCCAAAAAATACCAACAAAACATAATAATTTACTTTTTCTGATGACTACTTCAAATTCTCGGAGTTATACTCCCAACAATATTTAATTCAAATACATATACTACACATATTATCAATGTTCACTTCCTACTGAATGAAATCTAATGGTTAACTATACAAAGGCGACCCAGCATTGCCCACACTCACACTCATACATGATTTAAATCCCCCTTTTTAATTTTAAGCGCTTTTTAACATTTTATAATTATTGGTTTATGATATCGTTACTTGGCCGTCGGCGTCTCCTCCAATCACGTGTCGCACTCCGTATGTTTTAGTCCGAAAAAGTTTCTGCTGATTTAATTTTGATGTCACTGAATTATAACTGTTTTTACACTTTGTATATTGTCACCTTCTAGATCATATTTAAAAAATTTTACTAGGTTTTAGGCCCACGAGCCTATATGTTCACCCGGCCGTGGTTACGGCTGAGCGGCGACTGCTCACAAGACTCCACACTATCTCTGGTTGCTGAAAAAGGAAGCCACTGCCTTCAGGCTAAGATTTTTTCGTCGTCGTACAATTAGTATGGACTGTCTATGTGCCAAAGGAGCTAACGGTGTTAAGCGGTGACGATATAAGAGGCTTAGGTGGGTGGAGCCTCTAATTGATTTCCTCCGTCTCCAGAGCACATGGCAAGACAATCTTTCTACTTCGCCATTTTCTTAGCGTCGGTTCAGCCTGTTGTGCGTAGCTGCTGCGCCCGGGTTTGTGTACGCGCATCGTTGTACGTGACAAACATTCAATTCCCAACAAGTATTGCGTTCTCAGACAACACACAGCCCAAAAAGTTATGTTACCGTTATAACCCACCACTCTGATAGCGTTGAATTATAAGATATAAGTAAATTCGTTTACTGTTGTATTCCACTATTTCCGCCATTCGCTTCCGCCTCGGCGTCCAGTACCAATGACGTAATTCGGAGCTGCCAACTGCCGCTCCGTCCGCTTTGCTGTGTTATCGTATCTTTTAATTAAAACAGTAATAATAATGCAAAAATAAAACCAAAGAGATGTACTCCTTTAATCAATCTTTATTCAAAAGAATTGATCAATTATATTTCTCGTTTTTCTTTATTTTAATACAAATTGTGACAAAATTATGTCGTCTTTGTTCATAAGTTGGTAGTAACTAATAACTATACTGGAATCAACCACGATAATGATGCTCGTTGTTTTTATTCTATTAAATAAAATAATCTCAGGGCGTATTCGGTCCGAATATTATGGTTAAATAATTCATACAACTCTTAAAATCAAAATACAAACTTTACAAGATAAGGATATAAAAAGGTTTTGATGTTTATAGTGCAAACTAGTAGTCGAGTGTGTGTTGTTCACAGTTCTAGGTTATGAACAGTCTTAGATATTTATTAGTTGCCGTTCAGGTTTTTGGTATTCAAAAGGTGTAATAATCAATTTGTGTTATCTTCAAGTGTTCTTTAGTGTTGGTGTATTATAGTGTATGTGGTTTTTTATTGTTTAGTTTTCTAAGTGGTTCGTGTGCTCATATGTGGGTGTTGTTGTTAAATAAGGTTATAAAATTATACAGATTCACCCAGATCCTCTTCTTTTATTCGTTTAGGACGAAGATGGGGTCCAAATCTTCTTTAATTCTTCTTCCGGGATTTGAATTCTTCCGAATTGGTGTCTTGTTGTTCTTGGGTTCCTCTAATGTTCTTCAATAACTGTCCTGATTCGTTTACTATGTTTGGTATAGGTTTACTCTATTTAAAATATAATTAGCTAAGACGTTATAAAAATATAACGTCCATCTTCAATGATGGTTGTTAAAGAAGTCTCTATTTTATTCATCTGAATTTTCGGTTGCTAAGGTAAAACTTGAAATCTGGTTGGTTGATTCAGATATACATTGTCATACAAATTCATTATTTTATTGCATGAAATTGGCCAAAACTTTTAAATTAGTATAACTTTGTTATACTGATTGAGAATTTAAAACTAATAGCATCATTATTTTGGTCTTAACATTTGTGACACATAGACACCAAACATGCCTATTTTTGCTTAAGAAATTCTGATGTTACATTTTTGCTATTTGAATTTTCTTAAATAATTTAAAACTGATTATTTCGATACCATATTTACTGTGTATACTAATTATAAACCTATCCATATTACAACATTTGTTTTATAAAATTCTAAATGTATTTCCTAAAATTTACAAAATTCCAAAGTTTTTATAGGCCTAGGTTATATTTTAAATATTACATGTTAAATTTCTATTTTCTGTTATTGTAACACCTATTAACTATGCAACTACCGTCAAAACTACTCACTATAACTCTATTAGTATTATTATTTAAAATTACAACAATAATTATCACTGGAACATTATAAAAACATAATTCAAATTTTGTGATCAAACAATCTGTATATGCCTGGTTACATAAATCCTGCATAAGACATATCATCCACTCATTACTTAACAAAACTATTTTAATTGTATGTTTCCATGTATCTATAATGATTGTGTTCTTGTATTATTCAATTATATTGGTTAGTTAACAATTTGCTAGTATTTTGTTTTACATTCTATTGTGTATTTGGGCCTATTATCCCTCAATTTGTATTTTGATTATTTCTATATTGTATGATACATTTAACAAAACAATTTGTTTTACTGATAGTAATGGTCCATAATGCTGTCTGGTGTCGTAGGTATTATTATTATAATTGGTCGAATTTTATCTCATCATCTGGGTATTTTCCATCACTTTACCTAAACATTAATTTGGGTACGGTCAGTTATAGTCTAAGTCAGTCTAAAGTTATTTGTTCATCTTCACTATCATTTTTAAAAGATATGTTTCTTCTTGTTAAGTTTCTTATCCATGATCTTCATTAAATCTGGTACGATATCAAGCTATGCCAAATGTAATGTTACAGCGTTCATTGTTTGAATCCAACGCTATTTCATATGGGACTTGCAATGATGATACAAAATAAATATTAATAAATTTAATGAAAAATAAAAACCCCCTTTTTTGACAAATTACATCCTTTAGGTTCGATAACATGAAAACTCTTTCTCAAGGTTAATAAAAAATTAATTAAAGTCTATGTACAGTTAAAATCATACATATGAAATAAAATATAATAATTATAAATCTGTTTTAGTAAAGTGATGTTGTATATGTGTTAGGGGTTCTTTGGATCATACAAAAGAAACAACCTTAATAGCAACATAATAAAATAAAAAAAAATTACAATGAACAAATAAAATTAATAATCATAATGTTTATAGTGTTTTTGTTATTTCATTTCACTGGTCTTGTGCGTTGAATTGAATAATGTTTGATCAAAGGTATATTTTAACATGTTGGAACAATCTCACCAAATTTGTAGTTTAGTCTACAGATTATTTCTTGATATTTATCTTCTGGCCTTCAGTTTTCCGTGTATTATATTAAACCATTATGCTTCTCATTATTTTTTTAAGTTTTTCTTCATTAATTCATTGTGTAACATTAATTTTTTTGTATAAAATGTCCAGGTTCAAATTAATCTGCTCCGACCTATTTCAAATATATTTCAACAATACCCTTTCTTTTAAAAAACTCACGATTCAATTAGTAATGCTCTTGGCTATGACATGATTATGGGCATAATCTTGTTATGTTACAACATCCTGTGTAGTTTGACTTCCCTTGCTATCATTTTGTATTATACACAAAATTCCCACAGAGAATTTCTCGCCACTTACCAAGGTGTACACATTAGTTCACACAACATTGTCACATACGAAGTGATGAGAACAAAAAAAAGTAATGATAATTTCTTAATTTCATGTCTATACATTTTCAGTTGACAACATATTTTTTTCTCACGTTCATACCACTCTCTCTGATGCACATGTCAGTTATTAGACCCTTGTTTGTGTTTAACAAGTGAACATTGACAACACATTTTAGCATGCTTGGTGAGCTGTTGTAATTGTACAAATAAGAAAGAGGCCCCGATACTATCACTTACCTTAATTCAGAAGATTCCTAAAAAAACCTAGTCACCACCGCATTTTTACAGGTGGAAGCTGCATCATTGTCCCCATGAAACCAGTTTAAAAATATCAAACTTTCCCTTATCAGAAAATTCCAAAGTCCGTTAGACGAACTCATTGAGCACAGGTTAGGTTAAGACGGTTGATGTTAAAATAACTTAACTCATATTCATCATTACTTACACAAGTTTATTAATTGCTATTATTAATATAAAATATTTCACAAAAAATTATATGTTTTTGTTTAAAAGATATCGTCTTTTATAAGGTAACCTAGTGGAACTGTTACCCTGTGTGGTGCAATCACCATCAATATGTGATGAAAACTTAGAAAAAACTTTACCGTACTGTAATTAGATCATTTAATTATCAATGAAATATAGCAAAAATGAAATCAATACTTTCTCTCTCTCTCTCTCTCTCTCTCTCTCTCTCTCTCTCTCTCTCTCTCTCTCTCTCTCTCTCTCTCTCTCTCAATTATTGTTTTATTTCATATCTTCTGTTTTTATGTTCTTTTTTTTTATATTTTATTTAGCCAAAATTTTCCCAACTTTTGTACTTATCTGTTTGTGTGTCTAATGAGGTTCCTTTGTTCCTGGTTTTATCCAGCTACTACCAAGCAAGGCTTTGTTTTGTCTGATGAAATACTTCTTGACCTTGCGAACTGATTCTTGAACGCATATACATAATTATACACAAATCTCTTCCCAGGCCAAGGTCACATATCCAGTTCACATCTCTCTCTAACTTGTGAAAATTCCATTGAAATGTACCATTACACTGTATGTTTTAGAAATGATGGAACAAAGAATTTGCATTAAATTCTGAGTTTAAAATAATTTCAAGTGCATGTTGGAAAGATAACAGGATTTTTCATAATGTCGATATACAAGACGTGTAGGGACCAGACAAAAAGCGTGTCTTACAAGAGATATTGTAATGAGCTGGCGTGTTTTAATGGGATTCTACTGTATCTACAATGATATGTTTGCGATAGTAACACTCACTTGTTATTTACCCTTAAGTCTTCTCATTTCTGTATTTGAATTCTATCTTTAAAACCTATTTGACAAAGTCTCGTATCTCTCTGTAGTCCTCCATCCTATATATATTTCGACCCCACTGTAACTCTGTTCATTCTCAGTTTTTTTCCAACAATTATTCATGCAACGTATCTATAATTCATGTAATTATTGTTTTGTTACTGTATGCAATTTTTTAATAAACAGTTATGTACATTGTAAGCATTTTAATAAGACTAACCTTATTAATCATAATGCATATTCATTCCTTATCTAAAATATTGTAAACATCAGATATTGTATTTTGGGAGAAACACTAGCTAGCCACAAGTAAGCAGTCCTGAGTGGTAAGAAGGTGACATTGTATCTTACTGTCAATTGAAGAAACAGGTTTCATTCAAAAGGGGACTAACTATTTAACATAATCAAGTAACTTTATTAAATGGAAACCAAACTATTTCTATATGGTGTGTGTGTGACTGTGGCTTCTTACAGTTATATAATTAATTACATAACAGTTAAGCTAAGATCCATCACAATGAGAAGCTAAGATGCTGGCAAACAAAAAGTTACGTAGCGTTATACAGAATAATATGTTGACAGGTCACTAGACAGACTTGTTGACGATGAGTACTCCTCTGGCATTATATCTGCACTTGTCAAATGTATGTGGAAGTGTTGAACGTAACTTGAAATAAGATGTTTTAATATATACTATGCTTTAACATGTACAGATTGATGAGATGGCTTGTATCTCATTTTAATATAATTTAAAATATAAAGGAATTGTATCTCATTTATGTATTTGGTAAGTACTTAAATAAAGATGAAGTAAAAAGAAATGCTTGAGAATAATTTCACTTTATTCCAAAAAAAATCACATTTTTTTTAAGTGAATGTTTATTCAGAAACTAATTCTTAGGAGGTTGATAATTGCTTCACGCATGCTCAGTAACTGAATTGATGAAAAAAATTACTCAAGTACAACTTTCATTTGCACCAATCATGGGTACAAGTAACCACAGGATATTTTATAACCAGTATAATAGGTTTTCCGACTAAACTTCTTACAGAATGTACTCCAGAAACCACATAATCTCTTAGTGCTAAATCTAATTTTAGCTTTCCTTGAGTTATTCTGGTAAGAAAGAGTCCAGTCAGGAAAAGATTATCATCCACATCGTGGGTGCCACGTCATGAACAAGTTCCTTTGGAAATATCTCAGGGCAATACAAGTAAATAAAAATACAGTATATGCATCTAATAAGCGTTTTATTTCACTAACCTAGTCACCATTGTGCACATTTCCTATTGGCCCTTTATTTTTGGCATATGCAATCTGTTTGTTATATTTTATTCATATAATTTTGTTTGTCATTGACTAATAATAGTCATAATTTCTGTGTATCATAGTAATCACCAGACTTTTTTAGTCTGTTTATTTCAGTGTTCAAACTTGGCACTGTCCTTAATAGAAAATTTTAATGTGTACATTATAGGTTATCACCATCAAGGTTAAGAAACAGAAAATGGTTTATAAAGCTCCATCTACCACGTAACAAGTTGTGTATAAAAAAGGCAACTATCACAATGTCAGAGCATAGGTGCAGTAGAAAATTGAACTGAACAAATAAATAACTTCTTTGCATATACAAATTCATAACTGAAATTAAAATTATACCCAAATACCAACAACAATTATAAAGTAACCCATACTACACTGTTGCTGGTGCAGTGCTACAGTAATAAGCTTTTCAATATGTAAAATAAGTATTAAAAAAAAGTGTTCCAAACCGAAATAGTTACATTAAAAAATGCCAGCAGCAAATTTATATCCAACCATGAAGAAGATGAGGCAAAGTGTCTGTAGCTGTGATTGACAGGTATGGTCACTGAGCTCACTCAAAACAAAACTGAGAAAAAGTGTAGAAACAAAATTCTTATAATTATCTTGTTGATTCATCCTCTTCGTTCACTTTATTAGATTTAATAATATATCTAAAGTTTCACGTATGAACTTACTATTTTTTGTCACTTTCCCAAACGTTTCGAGGTGATGTTCCTCTTCCTCAGTGGGAGTAATACTGAATGTCGATTACAGAATAACCGTTACGGACTATAGGTGTGTGTGGTGGGGGTTGATGGTGGGAAGGGATTGGCGCTGAGGTTCAATTGTGTGTTTGGATCAGTATATTGAATAGTGTATGTGATTTATAATGTAATTGTTCATTTAATATGTTGTTTGGTTGTAGTGTGTGATATCTGTATATTTCAAATTGTTCAGCTGTGTTTAGTTTTCTACTTTTAGGTAAGTAGTGTAATATTTCCATGTTGTGTTCTATGTTTGTGTAACTGTGGTTTTCGTTATGTAAATGTGTGGCAAATGTGGAATGTATGTAGTTTGTGGTGAGGGCTTTTAAATGTTCTGAAAATCTGGAAGAAAAAGATCTTCCCGTCTGGCCGATGTAGAATTGTTGACAATCATTACAGTTTAATTTATAAACCCCTGTTTTGCTGTATGTGTCAGTGTCTTTGTTAGTATTATTTATGTGTTTTCTAATGGTGTTGTTGGTTCTGTAGGCTACTTTATAATTGTGTTTCCTAAATGTGTTTGCAATTTTGTGTGTATTGGAATTGTAGTATGTAAGTGTTATGTATTTGCTGGGTTGTGTGCTGTTGGTCTGATGTGTTTTACTTTTTGTGTTTAGGATTCGTTTGTGTAGTTTATTTATTAATTAGGGGTTTTAACCATTTTTGACTGCTATATATTTGATTGTGTTTAATTCATCTTGGTAGTCATGTGTGTTTAGGGGTATTGAAGTGAGCCTATGGAGCATGTAGTTGAAAGCTGCATGTTTGTGTTGAGTTGGGTGGTTGTATGAGTTATGTATGACCATGTCTGATGGGGTGGGTTTCCTGTATATTTTGTATGTGTGTGTGTTGTTTGTTTTGGTGATTGTAAGGTCTAAGATGTTTATGCTATTATTTAGTTCTATTTCAAGTGTGAATTTTAATTTATGGTGTATAGTGTTAATGTATTTGTGGAAATTTTCTATTTGTCTTTTGTTGCCGTTTGATATATACCATAAAAAAAAAACATAAAAAAGACACACTAAACAAAACGGCATACAACCTACACGTAAAACTAAACACATATTATTACACCACATTGAATTCGAACACATAATACAACATACACGAAATATCATAGAGAAAATCTAAATAAAAATACAGGAAGCATATAACAGAAAAATCAATAACCTATTAGCACGCAGAAACGAAACCGTCCCTACACCGACACATAATTTTCACACACGTACTGTAAATACAACAACGACCAATTTCAATAACGCAGAAATAAACCTATTAGATAAAGGTCTAAAACACAATTTAGGCATCAATCCAACTAATAACAACATTAATAAAAGACATACATGTGACATAGTCCTAGACGCTGAAACAGCCATACAACACACACTGAACCAAGACCATGACACCATACGCTATGATATAAAACACAAATTACAACACACACAGCAATACGAACATAAACAACACAATAATGAATTCCAAACACTAAAAAACATAAAACGTAAATTACAAGAACACAACCTAACCATACTCAAAGCAGACAAAGGTAATATAAATGTCATAATAGAAAAACAGGCTTTAAATAACATAATTGAAACATTTTTTAATGAAAACAACATCACTAAATTAAATAAAGACCCCACCCCAAAATATCACAAACAAATAAACAAAACCCTAAATAACACGAAACACATAGTATCACCTGACAACATCAAATACCTAAAACAAATTAAACCAAACGCCCCTACACTAAATGCACTACCGAAATTACACAAACCAAATATTCCCATCAGGCCACTTATAAACAACACACAAGCACCTGCACACAAAATAGCTAGACATTTAGATAAGTTAATCAGAAATAGCATAAATTTAACAAACAACACCACTGTCAAAAATAATTTAGATCTAGTGAATAAAACTCAACATGTACACATTTCCCACAATTCCACACTAGCTTCATTTGACATAACAAACCTATACACCAATGTTCCGATAAAAGAAACCATAACTACATTAGAACAATTACTAAAAATAAATAACACACCTGAAACACACATAAAAGAGATCATCCATCTAACTAAAATTATCACAGATCAAAATTATTTCGCACACAACAACATGTTTTACACACAAACAGATGGACTACCCATGGGCTCCCCTATATCAGGTATACTAGCCAAAATATTTGTACACACCATAGAACAGAAACACATACTGAACAACAACAAATACACCGATAAAATAATATATTGGCATAGGTATGTTGATGACATTTTATTCCTTTACAACGGCAACAAAAGACAAATAGAAAATTTCCACAAATACATTAACACTATACCATAAATTAAAATTCACACTTGAAATAGAATTAAATAATAGCATAAACTTCTTAGACCTTACTATCACCAAAACAAACAACACACACACATACATAATATTCAGGAAACCGACCACATCAGACATGGTCATACATAACTCATCCAACCACCCAACTCAACACAAACATGCAGCTTTCAACTACATGCTCCATAGGCTCACTTCAATACCCCTAAACACACATGACTACCAAGATGAATTAAACACAATCAAATATATAGCAGTCAAAAATGGTTACAACCCCTAATTAATAAATAAACTACACAAACGAATCCTAAACACAAAAAGTAAAACACATCAGACCAACAGCACACAACCCAGCAAATACATAACACTTACATACTACAATTCCAATACACACAAAATTGCAAGCACATTTAGGAAACACAATTATAAAGTAGCCTACAGAACCAACAACACCATTAGAAAACACATAAATAATACTAACAAAGACACTGACACATACAGCAAAACAAGGGTTTATAAATTAAATTGTAATGATTGTCACCAATTCTACATCGGCCAGACAGGAAGATCTTTTTCTTCCAGATTTTCAGAACATTTAAAAGCCCTCACCACAAACTACATACATTCCACATTTGCCACACATTTACATAACGAAAACCACAGTTACACAAACATAGAACACAACATGGAAATTACACTACTTACCTAAAAGTAGAAAACTAAACACAGCTGAACAATTTGAAATATACAGATATCACACACTACAACCAAACAACATATTAAATGAACAATTACATTATAAATCACATACACTATTCGATACACTGATCCAAACACACAATTGTACTTCAGCGCCAATCCCTTCCCACCATCAACCCCCACCACACACACATATAGTCCGTAACGGTTATTCTGTAATCGACATTCAGTATTACTCCCACTGAGGAAGAGGAACATCACCTCGAAACGTTTGGGAAAGTGACAAAAAATAGTAAGTTCATACGTGAAACTTTAGATATATTATTAAATCTAATAAAGTGAACGAAGAGGATGAATCAACAAGATAATTATAAGAATTTTGTTTCTACACTTTTTCTCAGTTTTGTTTTGAGTGAGCTCAGTGACCATACCTGTCAATCACAGCTACAGACACTTTGCCTCATCAAATTGTTCAGCTGTGTTTAGTTTTCTACTTTTAGGTAAGTAGTGTAATATTTCCATGTTGTGTTCTATGTTTGTGTAGCTGTGGTTTTTGTTATGTAAATGTGTGGCAAATGTGGAATGTATGTAGTTTGTGGTGAGGGCTTTTAAATGTTCAGAAAACCTGGAAGAAAAAGATCTTCCCGTCTGGCCGATGTAGAATTGTTGGCAATCATTGCAATTTAATTTATAAACCCCTGTTTTGCTGTATGTGTCAATGTCTTTGTTAGTATTGTTTATGTGTTTTCTAATGGTGTTGTTGGTTCTGTAAGCTACTTTATAATTTTGTTTCCTAAATGTGCTATCAATTTTAAGTGTATTGGCATTGTAGTATGTAAGCGTTATGTATTTACTGGGTTGTGTGCTGTTGGTCAGATGTGTTTTACTTTTTGTGTTGAGGATTCGTTTGTGTAGTTTATTTATTAATTCTGGGTTGTATCCGTTTTTGACTGCTATGTATTTAATTGTGTTTAATTCATCTTGGTAGTCATGTGTGTTTAGGGGTATTGACGTGAGCCTATGGAGCATGTAGTTGAAAGCTGCATGTTTGTGTTGAGTTGGGTGGTTGGATGTGTTGTGTATGACCATGTCTGATGTGGTGGGTTTTCTGTATATTTTGTATGTGTGTGTGTTGTTTGTTTTGGTGATTGTAAGGTCTAAAAAGTTTATGCTGTTATTTAATTCTATTTCAAGTGTGAATTTTAATTTATGGTGTATAGTGTTAATGTATTTGTGGAAATTTTCTATTTGTCTTTTGTTGCCGTTGTAAAGGAGTAAAATGTCGTCGACATACCTGTGCCAATATATTATTTTATCGGTGTATTTGTTGTTGTTCAGTATGTGTTTCTTTTCTATGGTGTGTATAAATATTTCTGCTAGTATACCTGATATAGGGGAGCCCATGGGTAGTCCATCTGTTTGTGTGTAATACATGCTATTGTGTGCGAAATAATTTTGGTCTGTGATAATTTTAGTTAAATGGATGATCTCGTTTATGTGTGTTTCGGGTGTGTTATTTATTTTTAGTAATTGTTCTAATGTATTTATGGTTTCTTTTATGGGAACATTGGTGTATAGGTTTGTTATGTCGAATGAAGCAAGTGTGGAATTGTGGGGAATGTGTACATGTTGAGTTTTATTCACTAGATCTAAATTATTTTTGACAGTGGTGTCGTTTGTTAAATTTATGCTATTTCTGATCAATTTATCTAAATGTCTAGCTATTTTGTGTGCAGGTGCTTGTGTGTTGTTTATAAGTGGTCTGATGGGAATATTGGGTTTGTGTAATTTCGGTAGTGCATTTAGTGTAGGGGCTTTTGGTTTAATTTGTTTTAGATATTTGATGTTGTCAGGTGATACTATGTGTTTTGTGTTATTTAGGGTTTTGTTTATTTGTTTGTGATATTTACGGGTGGTGTCTTTATTTAATTTAGTGATTTTGTTTTCATTAAAAAATGTTTCAATTTTGTTATTTAAAGCCTGTTTTTCTATTATGACATTTATTTTACCTTTGTCTGCTTTAAGTATGGTTAGGTTGTGTTCGTGTAATTTATGTTTTTTAGTGTTTGGAATTCATCATTGTGTTGTTTATTTTCGTATTGTTGTGTGTGTTGTAATTTACGCTTTATTTCATAACGTATCGTATCATGGTCTTGGTTTAGTGTGTGTTGTATGGCTGTTTCAGCGTCTAGGACTATGTCACGTGTAAGTTTACTATTAACGTTATTAGTTGTATTGATACCTAAATTGTGTTTTAGACCTTTATCCAAGAGGTTTATTTCTGCGTTAGTGAAATTGGTTGTCGTTGTATTTACAGTACGTGTGTGAAATTTATGTGTTGGTGTAGGGACGGTTACGTTCCTGCGTGATAATATGTTATTGATTTTTCTGTTATGTACTTCCTGTATTTTTATTTGGATTTTCTCTATGATATTTCGTGTATGTTGTATTATATGTTCGAATTGAATGTGGTGTAATATTTGTGTGAGTTTTATGTGTAGGTTATATGCCGTTTTGTTTAGTGTATCTTTTTTATGGTATAAATCATTGATGATATTGTCTAGGTGTATTATTTCGGCTTTACGTTTTGTTTTTGTTGCTGCAAATGTATTATTTTTTATTGTGATTTGTGCATGTGTGGGTATAATGTTGTGTTTACGGCAAGTTTTGTTGTAAGCGATGTTCAAGGAGGTTTTCGTTATCTGTAATCTAACATTTCTGTACTTGTGGATGTAATACGCTGTGTTGGCGGTATTAAAATTATCTTGTTGTTGCATCCTCTTCGTTCACTTTATTAATTTAATAATATATATAATACTTTCACTTATGAATTTACTATTGTCACTTCCCAAACGTTTCAAGATGTTGTTTCTCTTCTTCAGTGGGTTTAATACTAACTGTCGATTACAGAATAACCGTTACGGAATGGAGTGTGTGGTGGGGGTTGATGGTGGGAAGGGATTGGCGCAGAGGTTCGAACTATGTGTGTGGATCAGTGTGTCAAATAGTGTATGTGATTTGTAATGTATCTGTTCATTTAATATGTTGTTTGGTTGTAGTGTGTGATATCTGTATATTTCAAATTGTTCAGCTGTGTTTAGTTTTCTACTTTTAGGTAAGTAGTGTAATATTTCCATGTTGTGTTCTATGTTTGTGTAGCTGTGGTTTTCGTTATGTAAATGTGTGGCAAATGTGGAATGTATGTAGTTTGTGGTGAGGGCTTTTAAATGTTCAGAAAACCTGGAAGAAAAAGATCTTCCCGTCTGGCCGATGTAGAATTGTTGGCAATCATTGCAATTTAATTTATAAACCCCTGTTTTGCTGTATGTGTCATTGCAATTTAATTTATAAACCCCTGTTTTGCTGTATATAACCTACACGTAAAACTCACACAAATATTACACCACATTCAATTCGAACACATAATACAACATACACGAAATATCATAGAGAAAATCCAAATAAAAATACAGGAAGTACATAACAGAAAAATCAATAACATATTATCACGCAGGAACGTAACCGTCCCTACACCAACACATAAATTTCACACACGTACTGTAAATGCGACAACCAATTTCACTAACGCATATATAAACCTCTTAGATAAAGGTCTAAAACACAATTTAGGTATCAATACAACTAATAATGTTAATAGTAAACAGACACGTGACATAGTCCTAGACGCTGAAACAGCCATACAACACACACTAAACCAAGACCATGATACGATACGTTATGAAATAAAGCGTAAATTACAACACACACAACAATACGAAAATAAACAACACAATGATGAATTCCAAACACTAAAAAACATAAATTACACGAACACAACCTAACCATACTTAAAGCAGACAAAGGTAATATAAATGTCGTAATAGAAAAACAGGCTTTAAATAACAAAATTGAAACATTTTTTAATGAAAACAACATCACTAAATTAAATAAAGACCCCACCCCTAAATATCACAAACAAATAAACAAAACCCTAAATAACACAAAACACATAGTATCACCTGACAACATCAAATATCTAAAACAAGTTAAACCAAAAGCCCCTACACTAAATGCACTACCGAAATTACACAAACCCAATATTCCCATCAGACCACTTATAAACAACACACAAGCACCTGCACACAAAATAGCTAGACATTTAGATAAATTGATCAGAAATAGCATAAATTTAACAAACGACACCACTGTCAAAAATAATTTAGATCTAGTGAATAAAACTCAACATGTACACATTCCCCACAATTCCACACTTGCTTCATTCGACATAACAAACCTATACACCAATGTTCCCATAAAAGAAACCATAAATACATTAGAACAATTACTAAAAATAAATAACACACCCGAAACACACATAAACGAGATCATCCATTTAACTAAAATTATCACAGACCAAAATTATTTCGCACACAATTTATTACACACAAACAGATGGACTACCCATGGGCTCCCCTATATCAGGTATACTAGCAGAAATATTTATACACACCATAGAACAGAAACACATACTGAACAACAACAAATACACCGATAAAATAATATATTGGCACAGGTATGTCGACGACATTTTACTCCTTTACAACGGCAACAAAAGACAAATAGAAAATTTCCACAAATACATTAACACTATACACCATAAATTAAAATTCACACTTGAAATAGAATTAAATAACAGCATAAACTTTTTAGACCTTACAATCACCAAAACAAACAACACACACACACATACAAAATATACAGAAAACCCACCACATCAGACATGGTCATACACAACACATCCAACCACCCAACTCAACACAAACATGCAGCTTTCAACTACATGCTCCATAGGCTCACGTCAATACCCCTAAACACACATGACTACCAAGATGAATTAAAAACAATTAAATACATAGCAGTCAAAAACGGATACAACCCAGAATTAATAAATAAACTACACAAACGAATCCTCAACACAAAAAGTAAAACACATCTGACCAACAGCACACAACCCAGTAAATACATAACGCTTACATACTACAATTCCAATACACATAAAATTGCTAACACATTTAGGAAACAAAATTATAAAGTAGCTTACAGAACCAACAACACCATTAGAAAACACATAAACAATACTAACAAAGACATTGACACATACAGCAAAACAGGGGTTTATAAATTAAATTGCAATGATTGCCAACAATTCTACATCGGCCAGACGGGAAGATCTTTTTCTTCCAGGTTTTCTGAACATTTAAAAGCCCTCACCACAAACTACATACATTCCACATTTGCCAAACATTTACATAACGAAAACCACAGCTACACAAACATAGAACACAACATGGAAATATTACACTACTTACCTAAAAGTAGAAAACTAAACACAGCTGAACAATTTGAAATATACAGATATCACACACTACAACCAAACAACATATTAAATGAACAGATACATTACAAATCGCATACACTATTTGACACACTGATCCACACACATAATTCGAACCTCAGCGCCAATCCCTTCCCACCATCAACCCCCACCACACACTCCATTCCGTAACAGTTATTCTGTAATCGACAGTTAGTATTAAACCCACTGAAGAAGAGAAACAACATCTTGAAACGTTTGGGAAGTGACAACAGTAAGTTCATAAGTGAAAATATTATATATATTATTATATTATTTGCAGTTATTTCATTTTAAACCTATACATAATTTTTAATCAATAAACTAAATACAACAATTATATTAACGACTCAGAACACAACGTTTTTTATAAGTAAAAACATAAAGTTTTACCTTACAACCTGAACCGGTTTTCACCTTTAAAAGGCTTCTTCAGAGGTACCTGAGGGAGGTACTTATAAGTGAAACTTATAAAAAACTTTGTGTTCCGAGTCGTTAATATAATAGTTGTATTTAGTTAAGTAGCGGACACGTCATAGACAACGAAATCCAAGAATCAATAAACATTCGCCAATCCTTCATATTTCATTTTCAATAACTCAACTATATATTTTTAGGTTAGGTACACTTTTCAAAACTTTTTTATCAAATGCTGAGAAGTGTGAGCTTGTAATTGTTTGTTTTGATAAACCCCTTAATAAGGTTTCTCAGGAACAATAACTGGAAGTTACAGTTTGCTTCTAGGATATATCTCATGAAATAATGGAAACTTGCTACCTGAATTCTGTTTTTCTTTGACTTCCTAATCCAGAGACATACGATACTTTTAGTTTTTCAAGGGATTGGAAGATGATTCTACAAGGGATAAATCTGTATCTTAATAAAGTGTTACAGGTAAGTGTATAATCGTAGATGGAAATTTTATGAACAATTCAAAAGACTGTGAGAAAGCAAATTGATGAACTGTAAAAGGGAGAAGTACTTATATTTAGTTAACTAACGGACACGTCATGGACTACGAAATCCAAGAAATTAGAGAACCGTAAAAAGAACTTATTGGGTCTTTGACTAATCTAAGCTAAATTCAAGAGCTCTAATAAAAACCATTTAAAACAAATGACTTTAGTAGATTACTCATATTAAGTCTCTAAGAATATATTAAAATTACAGCCTCTTTCACGCACTTGTTATTTCAACTTATTTTCTTAGCAACTGACAATAGTGTTAACTGGATATTGAAACACACCATATATTGGTAGTCTTTTCTATAGTCATAGTGTGACATGTTACAATCACTGTGCTGGTTGGTCACTAATCTCATCAGCCATGTTCATCCATTTTCTGGTAGAAAATATTCAAGCAAATGGAAATACTCGAGCAAAACATAGGCCTTCATAAATAAAATAATACATACTTGAGCACTTTTCAAAAATAAAATTAACTGAATTCCATGGAGTGTTACAGAGTGAATTGCTTTGACAGTTTCTGAAACAAAGCTTTCTAGAGAAGGAGACCTTGAAACCCCCCCCCTTTTATTTTATAAAGTGTTTTATGAATTTTGTTTGTTTTATTTTATTTTTTTTGTAAAGGGGAGAGACATAATATTTAAAACTAGGTAATGAACCTAGAGGAAGCTTAAAGTGTGCCAAGACCCAAGCCACAATTTCAGACATGTCCACTGGTTGGATGACAGGACTTGCAAATAAGCAACTGTATTAACAGTAACAAATTTATATTTATTTGATGTCCAGTCTGTACATAATATAATAAGCGTGAGTGAAGTACAATTATATAAATGCCACTGGGTACTATTAAAATACAAATATATATGTACATCCTTGATCAAGCCCTAAGCATCATGTGAATGTATGCAAGAATTTTTTAATCACCAAAATGTATTGCTCTGCATATGACAGTCATCACTATTATAAGTTATATATATATATAAAATCATTATGCAAGTACAATTATTGTAAAACACCATAGATTTAGGCATGAATGCTTAATGCAGTGGCTAGTAAAAAAAAATGCAACTCAAGGATTGATATTTAATATTAACATCTAATATTCGATATTTGATAATTGATATACGGTATTTGATATATGAAATTCAATATATTTTTATGATAGTTAATATATAACACTGGATATTTGATATATGATACATGCTATTTGATCTATGATATTCCATATAGTATTTGATGGCAAGGCAGCCTAGAATTACTATTTCTGTCGACAGTCCTGATAGCACATGTGCTATACACCATTAACATTATATTATATTCTCTTTTTTTATATTAAGAATTACACATAAACACGTACTACACACACCCCAATTCCTGGATCAACCTTCTCGCTATAACCCATCATATAATAGAAACTTTACAACTATACCCAACTTACAATTCAGATACTTGTGTCACCATAAAGATGAAAATTCATACACCCCAAAGCAACTGATTTGCCCCCACATTACAAGATAACTTAAATTTGTAATTTAATACAGGATTCATGTAGTCTGGATTAACAACTCAGGGAAATAGCCATAATTACTGTTAAGGCCTTAATAATGGCATGAAATTCAAACACCCCAGTCCTGCATTATGCCCACATGGAAGTACATGATTAAGCAGGCCACAACCAACACTCTGATACATTGAACACGAGAAACAAGGGAACTCAGAGCTGTTCATCTAAGTACTTGTATATGTGTAATCCCTTACATAGTATAAGAGTGTCTTAAATATACATAAGGTGTTTATCTATGTACAGTGTTCGAGCATGCAGGCACGAAATCTAACATGTGTTTGCAGATTTTAAACAAGTTCTGAGCGGATTTTATAAGTCTGTTTTTGAGAGTGTCTGCAGATGCACCGTGTTGTGGTAGATGATGGTGTTAAATTAAATTGAGATGGATCACACCTGAATTGTCCAATGTAGTAGGTGGCCATGTGTCTAGGTTGAGCAGTAGTTGAAACGGATGATTTCTGGGGGCAGAATTTCTCTAAGAGTTTGCATCTCTGTCCCGACTGACGGCGTCTCAAGGCTTAAGTAGTTTCTCTGCACCAGGGGTTGGCAGGTCTTAGGCCAACCCCGACACCCATCTCGCCATTGGCCGAGCACCTAGGACAGGCAACTTGCTATATAGGGTGTCATAGACATAACACAAGCACAGCTCGCACTCACGCCACAATTATAATGCTATTGAGAAATCACACTTTAATATTCAGCACGGGACAAGAACCTTTTCACAAACACTTACTATCTTATTAACAATTCGCTCTAACCACAAGATGTGCATTATTTAGTTTTATAAATCTTTTATAACTACGAAATTACTTTCTATCTAGGCCGTTCTCATTTACAATTTCTGAATGAGTAGCTGAGTGTAAGATAAGTTTAAATTGATTTGACCAAGTTAATAAGTTACAATTAATTTAATTAGACACTGTTGCATGCCTGTAAATTCACACACACACACACACACACACACACACGCGGATACCTTTTAGTAAGAACACCTAACAAAAATGTTTTGAGGTTAAAAATAATTGAGCTATGCCTACCTGGAGCTAGCTTTAAATTAATTTTCCATAGTAAAGGGCTTCAACCGGTAGAATGATTCAGGTGCCGTCAGTCGTAACCAATGAAGACTTCTCTGAGAAAGTCGGCAGAGAAATGAGAAAGAACGCATAGCGAATTGCACCCACGAGACTTCGTTTTTATTACAGGTTACGGCAGCAACAGCTGGCCCATGGCCGACATGATTTTCGTCGCCGTAACTAACACGTAGCCCGCTACACAGCGACGATGCACCATACAGAGCAGTGCACGACTGGTAAACGCGTGAGTTTTAAAAATGAAATGATATACGCGCATACCACCGAACTTAGCATATGAACAACGGAGCGCCGAACGAAGTACGGCACAACCTACCTCCAAAATTATAAGACTATATTGTTTACAGTGCCATAGATGAATAGAATGTAGAATAATAAAATCCAATGTTTTGAAATGAAAACTGACAGCACAAAGATGAAAAACTGATAAGGAATCATTCAATAAACAAAAAAACAAATTACTAAAATTATTAATAAAACAAGTGAACTCAGAAATTTAATTGCACCAAATTATTTCTATTTAAGACAAATTAAATATAGACTGATAACCACACATTAGTCATAGCATTGTTAATTTCACAATTCCATCAAATTTTAACTAATGTATATTGAACATTTCATTGAAAATATAGAATACCAGTAAGCCTAGAATCATTAATGTAAAGCTTGTTTTCATAAAAAGTGAATTGAAAAAAAGGAAATACCAGTACACAATTTCAACATTTGTTTGAACTGTAACGAGAAATTCCTTTTAGTTAGTATAATGTGAGACACAAAAATACTGCTATTGCACTAATTAAGATGTATTTAATGTTAAAATAAAGGTAACTGACAGTATTAAGTTATTCTTAGATGTAGTAAGTTAGGTTAGTCCAAATTGCTCATTACACTCTGACTAAATTTCAATGATACAAAGTGCTCATACAGACGTTTAGTCCTACACTTAAAAAAATTATTTGCACATATGAGCCAGGGGGCCATTCCTACTCTAGTTACATTGGACATGAGCAGGAAGCAGATGTATTAATAAAATATTATCACTTAACAAAATTCAGGAATAATTATAATTATTTAAATATCACTATTACAATAACGACTTGGAACACTAGGTTTTTTATAAGTAAAAGCATAAAGTCTTTTACTGAAGAAGAAGAAGCCTTTCTGAAGAAGCCTTTTAAAGAAGAAAACCGGTTAAGGCTGTAAGGTAAAAATTTATACTTTTACTTATAAAAAACCTAGTGTTCCGAGTCGTTAATGTAATAGTGATATTTAGTTAAGTAACGGATACGTCATGGACAACGAAATCCAAGAATATAATTATTTAATTATAATAAATTAAATAGGCACTGGACTTAAACCTGCAGTAGAGACTTTAGTTTATTATAAAACAAATAGGAAGAGAACTGAAGATTTCTTGTTTGCAAATGTTATACCAGTTTTCTTCACATACAAGTAATGGCAGGTTACAATTTTTAATCATATTTTCTCATAATAAACGTATGTTGCTACTGATTTTTGTTTGTTAAGAGTATGAAAACATGTTTTTTAATATGATGTGTGAAAATAATCATAGAACTGTGGGTCTATTTTTATTCAAACCTGAGAAGTTGCTATATAAAACAAATCATTACACCACGTAAAACAAGTTTCTATACACTTTGTAAAAGGCTATAAATATCAAATATTTAATTTTTGTATTCAGAATATACAAAACTTTGTTTATACAATTGTTATTTCTATCTTTTTAATAACAATAGACATTATGAAATAATATCTATCAGTTTGTGAATTTTAATGGTACAAACTAAGTATGGAGTCTTTATTTGTTTCTATTTATAAACAAAGGTCCTTACTGTAATCAGTTTTATGCAAAATACACTCTTTGACATCTTTTAATGCAATATAGGCTAGTGATTTTATATCGGTTTCAAGTGGTTCTTCCAATTTTTTTTTTTTGTTAACTTAGACCAACATAAAATTCCACAATAACCAATTAGGCTACTAATAATTAATCATTTGCATATTGATAGAAACTTGCACATTGGTTTTTATTGCATTAGGTTGAAGTGAGGATTTTAATGTACTTCTTTCGTTATAAATTAGATTTACTTAAATTCGTCTTTGTAAGGTAATAATGTGCTGTAAATGGGAACTAGGTTATAATTTTGGTCCAATAAATTCAGAACAAGAAAGGAAACTAAATAACAATTATGCTTTTAAAAAAAAGGTGAACAGGGAAATCGCCTCGCATTGAACATATCAACTTTCTTTATTACAAAATAATGGAAACTGCATAAGAATTATACCGGAAGAGAATGGTAATAGGGAATAATGATTCAGCATGGTCTCAGGTTCAAAAGTACAGCCGTTTTTTGTACACTAATTACGGAAATTTTTGTTAAAACGTAGGTTTTTCTAGTACCTACTAATCATTTATTTTTTAATTCCATTACAACCATACAAAAAAATGTACGTTATTTGTACATCTTACACATAACCCCCACGAATTTTTGAAAATAACTAGTTAATATATAGTCTATAAAAGGCCTTAAGCATCAGATCTTTATTTTTTGCCTTTAAAAATGTACTAAATTAAAATCTGTTTCATACAGTTATTATTTTAAATTATTTTCATAGCGAAATATTTTTTTGGAACTATGCCTCTGCTCACCGCAGACGGCTTGGACAAAATTCATTGGCGGGCTTTTCTACAGAGATGGACAACCACACTCCCCTCCATAGTACTTAGTGTTTACCTAAAGTTGAATAGTTGACTATCTCTGTATTTAGAATTTTACCAACAAAGATGGTCAACATGGCAACATCCGACTGTTGTCCATCACTGCATTAAGAACGATTCCTGATTGGCTTGGCAACACTGTGTTAACGTGTTGCTCTTTGGCTTTAGAGCAGGGTTGCCAGGTGTGGGGACTTTTACTCACACTGGCGAAATTTGAAGCCTCAAAATGGTAAGTGGGGAAATGGTGAGGATTTGGGTAAGTGTGACGAATTGGTGGCGATTTCAAATAATTAAAATTTCAAATAATGCAGATGTGACCAAACTGCAGTACAGAAATCCTGCAAAGTTTACAAAACTACAAAATATTGATGTAGGTGCTATAAGAGAACTGTGATTTTGGAAAGTAAAAATCTTGAGGAAATACATAATTTCAGAGTAAACTGCATAAACATTTATGTTGAATGTGCACACCAAAACAGCCGGTTTCCTTTTAACAGTGACTATATTCAAAGCTTAAAACATCTAGATTTCTAGATAGGAAAAAATGAAAGACATTCAGTCATTTGATGGTATGAAGCATATACAAGCCATCGAACAATAACTTGGTACTGTACTGGTCCCTGGCAGCCAGTGGCGATTTAACGCATGGGCAAACCCGGCAGCCGCCGGGGGCCTCAGTCTCTAAGGGGGCCTCAAAATATTGAAAACAACAATCACGCCATTCAAGAATTATATTAAGTTTTTTTTACCAAAGATATCAGTTTCACTGCTTCATTTTAATGATTTCAAATATCGGAGTCATGTTAATCGTTATCCAATAAAGTATTATCGTATTGGGCAATGCGTTAACCTGCGGCTTGCTCTGAATACTATATCAAAGGCTTGCCAAAACCATACACTCATTTCTTAAACTATGACCCTAATTTCTGTAAGCACCCGCACTAATAACATTCGTACACATTCAATTGAATTGTTATCGTTCCCCACTCCCTTGTTACTCGATCGGTACATACACAAAAACAGCAACTGAAATTCTTGAAAATTGATTCAATTCCCAACCTATTAGTTCCAAGAATTTCAGTTGCTGTTTTTGTATACATACCGATCGAGTAACAAGGGAGTGGGGAACGATAACAATGCGTTTGACTTTCCGATGTTATGTTTATGCTACACAATATCCGACAGTATTCATTTGTCTTTCAAAGTGATCGTGTCAGTGAGAGTCTATTAGCCTAAGTTTTCTAATTTAACACTCTTCCCAGTTAACATATCAATTACTATCATTTATAATGAGGCGTTTTGAAAGTGGTTGTGCTAAGCGTAAGAAAGTCAAAGAACGAGAAGAAAATATTAAGAGAATTCCGAAACTAATTAATTATTTCAATTATACTGTCAACAAAAAGGATAATACTGCATATGATAATGTACCGGTAAATCACATTCCTGGCCCCTCAACTTCGAGTTCAGAGAAAAACGATTTACAGAAACAAGCGGAAGCAACAAACTGTGTGCTAGAACGTAAAGATTTGATAACGTACAGTGAAGAAGATATTCAAGATCAGGCGACAGACTGTGCTTCAGGAAACTATGTAAGTACCATTATTTCAGAAAACAGTCACTATACAACATCAGACCCCGGTCTTTGGCCACATACTGATGACATCTTATGGGATTATTGGGTAGAAAAGGGACCTTCCGCTTGTCAAAATAAAGAAAATAATTTTGATAAATCAGCCCGTGTATATAAAACTGGGGATAATATGGAAGAAAGATGCCTTACTCAAGCAATGTTCTCGCGACAATTGCCAAACAAATAAATCGTACAAAGAGAATGGCTCATTTATTCACCTGCGAAGGGAAAAGTTTATTGTTTTGCGTGTAAATTATTTTCTCACTCCAAATTTCCATTTCGCGGAGATGGATTTAATGACTGGAAACATGCTCTGAAAGCTGCATCAGAACATGAAAATAGTCAAGAACATAGAAACTGCATGGTAGCTTATTGTAGTCGCTCAAAAACACTCGGGCGAATAGATACACAGTTGGTCACCCAATTCAATAATGAGCGAGAATACTGGAAAGAGGTGTTGAAAAGAGTTACTGCGGTAATTAAATTCTTAGCATCGAGAGGACTCCCTTTAAGAGGTTCTGACCAAAGAATTGGTTCAGTAAAAAATGGAAATTATTTGGGTATTTTGGAACTTATAAGTCAGTTTGACCCATTCTTACACAAACACATAAAGAAATATGGCAATGCAGGGAAAGAGATGCCATCATACTTGTCAGCCACCATTTGTGAAGAATTCCTAGAAATAATGGGGACTAAAGTTCTTTCAGTAATCATCTCGGAAATTCAAAAAGCAAAATACTATGCTATTTCTGTAGATTCCACTCCTGATGTTACTCATATTGATCAACTTACTTTTATAGTAAGATATGTGATAGACGCTGTTCCAAAAGAGCGATTTTTGCAGTTTATTCCTATTCATGGTCATAATGCAGAACATCTTACTGAGGTTGTGACACACTTCTTCATAAACCAATAACATAGATATCCTGAATTGTAGGGGTCAGTCTTATGACAACGCAGCAAACATGTCAGGGTTCAGGATTACAAGCAAAGATAAAAGAACTAAACAAGTATGCTGAGTATGTACCATGTGCTGGACACTCACTTAACTTAGTAGGGGTACATGCTGTCAAGTGTGTTTCAACTGTGACAATTTACTTTGATGTGGTACAAAATCTTTACACTTTCTTTTCATCGTCAACACACCACTGGGAGATACTCCGTTCACATTTAGGACCTCATCATAAAGTGGTGAAACAACTTTCAGACACTAGATGGTCTGCGCAAGCGGACGCAATAAATGCTTTATGTGAGGGATATAATGAAATCAGATTAAGTCTTCAGTCTATAAGAAATGATGTGACAAATCAGCACAACCTTTAACCTTAACCTTTCTCATATTCTGTGTGCACTTTTTTGTAAACCTTTAAAACATGAAAATTAATGAAAAATTTATGTTAACTAGTCTCATTAGCAATACTTAACCTTTTTCGTTTTTTCCGTATATGGTATATTTGATTTTTTTCTGTAACCTCAGCAAAACAAAAGAATTATTCACATCAAGGTTATTGTTTACTGTTTTTTATCAAATTTAAAACTTTCCTACCAAGATCAGTTTCTTCAGAATTTAAATGCATTTTCTTCACAATAAAATAACACAATAATAGAAACAATAGAAAATATACCAACAATAAACCAACCAACATGTATCACAGCAACTAACATTGATTTTTTCATTTTATGGCTCAAGGATTAGAGAAAAAACTTGATAAACTTGAAACAGTTTTTCTAACAATACTGTGGAATGAAATCCTCAGTAGATTTAACGCAGTAAGTAAACTACTGCAAAGTGAAAAAGTGAATTCGTCTGTAGCAGTTAAGATGCTGAAGTCATTAATTGTCTTTATTAGGGAGAAGAGAGATGGTTTTGACAATTATGAGTCCAAATCAAAAGTGAAATCAGTTGTGAAAGAATATCATGATACACAAAGGCGTCAAACAAAACGTAGCTCCATTCTTGCATTTGCAGATGGTGGATGTAGTAATGAGGAACTTCTGGGAAGAGAAAAGTTCAGAGTAGAGACATTCCTACCCATAATAGACACCCTGGTTTCTAGCCTAGAACTCCGAAGTAAAGCATACATAGAAATTTTTGAGAGGTTTGGTTTTTTGGAAAGTCTGCATATGTTAGAGAGTTCAGAAATTTCAAAATATTGCAAAAACCTTGCAAATTTTTATAGTGGAGACTTTATTACTGCAGAGCTAATATCTGAATGTCACCATTTTGCTGAATATCTAAAAGTAAATATAAAATATTTCCAAGAATATGCTGGAGATTATAATGAAAAAATATTAATATTCATAACTTGTACAGTTACATGAATAATGAGAATATTTTATCAGCATTCCCCAATATGGAAATTGCTATGAGAATTTTTCTCACTTTATTTGTGGCCAATGCATCTGGAGAACGTTCATTTTCGAAGTTGAAGCTAATAAAAGATGAGTTACGAAATTGCATGGCACAACCACGCTTAAATAATTTAAGTTTGATGAGTATTGAACATGACATTTTGGCAGAAATTGATTTTGAAGACACAATTCACGATTTTGCCTCCTCGAAGTGCAGAAAAGTTCTTCTCTAAAGAAGTAAAGACTAATAATAATTAATAAGGGAAGAATGGAGTGTTAATAACTGTGTAATTATGTGTAAACTTCGTTCGTTCAATTGTCCCTGCTTTAACATCAAATAGGTGAGTTTATTATTATTGTTATTATTATTATTTTTTTTTTACATTCGCCTGGGGCCTCTACCTTTCTTGATTTGGCCCTGTTGCAGCCACAAATAATAAGCGGTTTCAATGTCAATAGCATAATGAAATAAATATTCTAAACAGAATTTATAATAATAGTAACAGTACTTACCAAAATTAGATATAAAAAAATTACTTATTGTTATGAAGGTCTCACTGATCGTCGTATGGTACAGTGGAAAACAAAATGCAAGACACCAATGAAGTCACTAATAACCAGCTTTAATTAATCACAAATAACAATTTGCAATCAACTCGTTCAATAATTCCAGTTAGATTTGCCCACACACAATAATAATGTCAAATAATAAAGTTCCACACTAATTATAACATAGTAACACTTCACACAATACTTTCAAGTGTGCTCTTGAAGAATCTGGAACATATTGCACGACTTTGACTGAGACTACACCTGCTTGATTAGGGGGGATGGGTGGAGGACGCACCTCGTTGTTCACTAGGGTTCTCGTTATATTATTAACAAAAAAAAAAAAAAAAAATACTTGTTATAAAAACAAGAATAATAATAAAATTACCACAACAATTTAAACTCATATGAACAACTCTCCCCAATTCACTTAAAGCACTAGAAACGACAACATACACAAAAGTACTAGTACTCCTTGGGGCCAAATGATAAAGAAAATAACTAAATGAATTAACCTTTAACCTTAACCTTTCTCATATTCTGTGTGCACTTTTTTGTAAACCTTTAAAACATGAAAATTAATGAAAAATTTATGTTAACTAGTCTCATTAGCAATACTTAACCTTTTTCGTTTTTTCTGTATATGGTATATTTGATTTTTTTCTGTAACCTCAGCAAAACAAAAGAATTATTCACATCAAGGTTATTGTTTACTGTTTTTTATCAAATTTAAAACTTTCCTACCAAGATCAGTTTCTTCAGAATTTAAATGCATTTTGTTCACAATAAAATAACACAATAATAGAAACAATAGAAAATATACCAACAATAAACCAACCAACATGTATCACAGCAACTAACATTGATTTTTTCATGTTACTCAAAAAGTACCTTTTTCTTGATCTCATATGTATTTAAAAATATAGTTTTACAATTCATGTGTAACACATGTTCTGTGAAAGTTACAAAAGTAAAAGAAGGGGACAACAAGTACAGGTAAAAATGGAATAATCACAATTAGAGCAAATGTAACATTTTATTTATTACTTAATGTATCTGTTGTTATCCAGAGGCTGGAATATGGCTCATGTCATCAAACCCCTTCTTCATATTCTTCAATTGGTAGTGACAACCCCTTGTGGGGTTTTGCCTTCTCAACAATCCTCTTCCATTCTGCTCTTTCATTTGCCATTCCTCTCCAGTTTTGTGCTCAAAAGTTCCTTCAGGTCTTCTTCCACGTCATCCTTCCATCTCTTCTTAGGTCTACCCTTCATTCTTTCTGTGAAGGTTTCCCTCAAAAAGTCCTTATTACAATTCTACTCTTGTCCATCCATGTGATACGTAGTGGTTTAATACATTTCGCTGTTAGCTCCTCCTATTATTTGGTTGAAATCATGATTCATCCATATCCTCTGCATGGCATCAACATTTCTTATTGGTTCATATATCTTTCTTAACACGTTTTGCTCAAATATTCAATGTAGATGTTTGTCATTATCTGTTGTGGTTAATCCCTCACTTCCATAAGTTAATAATGCGTAAGCTTCATTATGGTTTTGTACAATATTGTAACGGTACAGAATTGTGTCCTACCTTAGTTTCAAGTCAGATCAGTAAATTTTTTAATTGTCAGTATTCACCTGTGAGGTGCCCCTTGTAACCAGCAACATAGTGTTATTGTTGATGTCTGGAGACAGCCAAGCCAGACATATTACGTAATAGCCCCAGCAGCAGTCTTTGTGTGTGAATCACAGTAGGCAGATTGTCATCGTAGTGTCAGCATCGGACAGAAGCAGCATACAGTACATTAATAAGTTAACCGGTGGCCTCGGGTGTGTAAGATAGGCCGAAAGTAAAAACGGCCTATCTAATAAAACATGTAAAAAGCATACAAACTATATAGCGCGGCCAGAAAATTTAACCATCTAAGTGCTCGAGCAAATTTACGTCGGCTGACTCAATATTAACACATGTGGTAGTATTAAATTAAATCAGTAAAAATTGAATTAAAACACAGTGAACTCAATATTAACACATACGGGAGTGTGTGCGAATTAAGAAAGTGTCTCAACAGGCAGTGCTACGAATTGCACCATGGGCAGTTAAGTAAAAGTGCAAACACCTAATTAAATGGCCAAAACAAATTTACAATGTCATATCAATTTCTATTATTTTTGATAAAAAATGTACCGTTAAAATGAGATCTCTAAGGGAACAGATATATTACGTATTGGTTCATTATAGTTAATTCTTTACTATACGTTACGGTAATATTTAGAAATAGTTGTGGAAAGTTTTTTGAATGTATACTCGTTTTGATTAATAATTACTTACAATTTATTGATGACAACAAGAAAAGGTAGAGCCATAAACAATGCAATAACCTGTTGTATTATGAGTGCTAAATAAAAAAGAAAGATAATTTGTTATAATCTGATAATTTTGGTGTTAGTGTAATTATTGCACAACTCTAATCCAGATAATCCTTTCTGCAGCTGTGTTCATCTGTAAAACTCTGGAAAAGAACCCTAAGGTAAGAGTTAATTAATAAATGAGTTAATTTATATAGTTTCAATATCAATTTTATTTTTCGATCTATCAGTTTAGATGTCATTATCTTGTATTTGTATCCATAGTAGCACCAATTGGCCTATTGTATACATGATTTAATTTCAGCAGTCATCTTGGTCTTGTTCATCTGCTCTTAAGCAGGTGAAAACGTTCACATGACTGAATGTATACTTGGCAGTAGTAAAGCCATTATTATTAATATTTCTTTTGCTATTTTTCATGTTATTTAGTTTTACTTTTATTAATACATATCCGCTCTTAGATGTTTCAATGTATAGTTTTTCCAACATATCCTTCAATGCTGTTCTAATTTTGGAAATTATTACGATGCTGTCAGGATAACTCCTTAAAGGTATGTGACCAGATAATGTCAGTTGATTTGTTAAAAAATGTGGCGCTGACGAGAGAATACGTCTCTATGATTTTGCCAACTTATTTTGGTTTCTGAAGAAATATTTCAGCATGGTTATGTATAATGGTGATTCCACACTTTACTGCTATGATGTGTTGAACTTAAAGTCAAGAATTTCATGTTGCTGTATTTCAAGTCATTCCTCTTCTTTGGTTTATATAATTGAGTGCCATCTTGTGACAGATATTACATCACAGAACAGACCATGAGGATTGTTCTGTTTCTGACCGTTTATGTTTTTGGCTGTGTTTTTTACAACTTTGTGTTAAAATAGTGTTAATAAAGAGTTATAGAGAAAATCAGCCTTTCTTTACATTGACCAGAACCCATGACGTCAAAAAATCAGCTTTACAAAATTGATATAAGAGGCAAGTTTTCCATTGTTATACACTGTAATTGTATTTTTTAAGTATTAATTTTACAATAACAAGATGGAATATATACATTTTAAAGAAAAAAATTGAGCATTTTTAGGTGAAATTGTGGTCAATGAAATGAACTATTAAGTGCATGAGTGAATTTAATTCCAATACAACTGCTGTCTCTAATGTCAAATTGAATAAGACTGTTGAAAGTGCACCACCCTGTCCAACACTGGTGTTAATATCAAAAGTACAGATTAATTGATTATTCACTCTGACTGCTGTTTTATGCCCTCCTACTGCAGCATTGGTAAGTCTTAGCAGCTTGGAAAGTATACCTAATACCATGAGATAATTAATCATTTGTGTTCTATGCATACTGTCAAAGGCATCCTGAATATATGTAAATTGTATAAGATAATATTATGCTCATAAGCTTTCTCATAAATTTGTCTAAGCATAAATATATGATCTAGTATTTGTCATATAATCCAAACTCATACTTTCCCAAAGTATCTTCAGCATATATAATAACTCTATTATAAATTTTTAAACTAGGGAAAATTTTATAGACTATTGAGTAAGGCAATTCCCCTGTAGTTAGAACACTGACAATTGCCTGTGAGCTTGAGATATTAGTGACTTGTATATGTGACTAATCTTATCTGTTTGTTTTGACTTATTGCATAGTTATTTATTTCTTCAATAGATGAATTTGAATCAGCTACTATTACCACTTACTTGTTTATTATAGGCCTACTAAGTACTTGTTTCAGGGCTACTGCAAATGGTGTCGTGTCAGCATCAAAATTCATTAAAACTGGGCCAAGTGCAACATAATGAGTGAAAGTTTACAGAAAACACCAGTTCCAACTCCATTTGTATACAGTGTAAGCCAAGGATTTTATAGATATCTTGTGTTGTTTCCAATGATACCTGCAGAAGTTTCTCCGGTGTGTCTGCTGTTTCTGTTTATGAAGTTTATATTGTAAGTTCTGTATAGTCACATGGGTTTGTTGGTAATGGTTTTGAGGCATACTTTATCTTCTGCATTATGGTTTCACATGTAGTTAATTGTAACAAATACATTGTAATCATTCATGTTCTGTAAAACAAATATAAAATACTGATGGAGCTAAGGAAAACAAGTGATGCAGCTATAGGAGGAAAATTACTTTTGCAGATAGAAACATCACAAAGAACTGCTGTTGTACGTCCAGTGAAACTAATCTGAGATCTAGAACTAATCGTGAAATTGAAGCCATATTTACTGTACTTCATAGAACTTATATCTAGCCATTGATGATGCAGTCAGTAGTGTCACACAAAGTTATTCTCTGTCTTAAAGCAGACAAAAAGCTATTTAAGAAGTTCAAAGGGTAGAAGAAAGTCAGTGATCTGGAAGTGTTTGTCATCAACAACACAAAGGCCTTGGCTTTGGACAAGATAGTGCTGACAAAAAACTTTGTGGAGATTAAATCAAAGATAAAGTTTTCTTAAAGAGTTTGAGATGTTTATAGTTTTTTTTTTTTTTATGTTTGACATTATTACTCTCAGAAGGAGGTAGGTGGTGAAGCTGCATGTTGAGAGGCACAAAGCCAGATGATGGAGAACTGCCAGAGTGCTTGAGAGTAAGAAGAGCGATGTTGCTGGATGAGAAGGCTCATCAAGCAGATGTAGCCATGAGTGGAAGCATGGGGAGATGGACCTTACACACTTTCTGACTGCACACAGGTATTTTCAGTCTTATCTAAAGAATGTTGGAAAGGCCGAGTCACAAGAGTGGCTGTACTGCCCAGGAGCCACAGACAATGTCAGTGACAGTGACTCCATCTGCAACAGATAGGAGTAATACCGGAGATCATTGCAAAAGGATATTAGGCAGATCTCCTCAGATAACATTGTCAAAGTGATGCTTTAAGGGGAGGATAACTGGAACTGTGTGGCATGCTTAACAACAGTTCCAGGGCAAAGATGATAGACCTGGATAACATAAATATATAAGAAAATAACAAGCCAGAAGTGAGCCCTAGGGCTGAAGAACAATAGGCCTAGCTCAAAGTAATACGTCAAACAGTACCAGGTTAGTGTTCTAGAAGAGGAGAGGGAGGTGGTTTTTTAGTGGGTCAGGTATAATACACAAACCCTGGAACTTTGCACCCTTCCAGACATTTGATCAGCAAATTTTTCCACCTACCATCTTAAAAAAGTCTGCAATGCTGTGACAAGGAAATATACCATAAAGCTGCAATGTAAATGATAAAAGGAAATTTGCAAGTTTTATGTTTGTGTACTCATAATAATTTATTAAATTGATTTTCTAGTAAACTTTACAGTTACTTACTATTATCATTATAGTCAAAAGTATATTTACTTAGTGCATCTACATTTGTTACAGGATCCTGTGATGTGAGTGATGTGATGTGAGTTTTGGTGCCTCTCAAAAATTTGAAATACATTGTTTTTGTATGTATGAATATGTTTAACGTACTATCATATTTCTCAGTGGAAAACAGGTATAGAAAAAAATTTAATTTGCCTAAAGTAAAACATAACTAAAATCAAATATTAAACAAAACAATCAATATTAAGAGAATGAACTGAAAAAATTGGGGGGGGGGGAGCACTGATGGAACTTAAACTTAAAAAATTCTATAAATGAGTACCAGTATATATCAAAATCAGATGGACAACAAATTTAACATGATCTTCCTTGCTTTTAGATAGCCAAATCTTTAATAATATTTTCTAAATCTTATCCTGTTAGAGCCCAGTGCTTGTGTTTAGGTTAGCACAATTTAAATTATAGAATTTTATGTTGTTCCAGCATGAAGTATTTGTAACATCAGTATTCGTAACGTAAATTTTGTGTTACATTATTTCAGAACAACATTTTCAATAAAAGCATATATTTTGGGGTTAAGAGATCACAGGAATATTTTGGGGTTAAGAGATCACAGGAAGTTAGTATGTTACAGTGAATGTTGAAGTTTCAGTTAAGGTTGACAGTGACTAGTTACGGTCGACATTCACTGAACGGTTTAGTGAAAGTTGAATACTCATATTACAATATCATTCATAATCAACTTCCACTAGTGAATGTCGACTTTTACTAGGGAATGTCAACCTACCCTACTGCACCTTAGGGAACGTGTACCAACACTAAAAATACTAAAGGAATAAATTAGCAATTACTGTCGGAATAAACAAAAATATACTTTATTTAAGGTTGACTTATACAAGTATAACTATGTACTACAAAATAAAGCAGCAATATTACAACATTTTAACACATCTAAACTCTTCATTTACAATTTTATTTTATTTATTACAGCATGGTAATTCATTATGACACTTAGAATTACAAAGTACATTATTTTTCTTGCAGGCACATTTTTTTGATTGACATTTAAATAAATAAATAAATAAACCTCCGCTCCACAGTCCGTTAAGGACCAAGGCGTACTGCGCAGCTTTTGTGTTAGTGTGACGGTGTATGGCTAGTACTACGCGCCACCAGCCGCTAGTTGCGGTATTCACGGCCAGGAGGCGGCGCTGTTATCTCAGCGCCTACTCAGTTTGCCTCACGATGCTGAGTGCACGCCGTATGGAGCCTCCACCGGGAATTGAACCCGGGACCACGAGCGCATCAATCGCCCGCGTTAGCCACTAGACCACCTGGAGGAACTTTTGATTGACATTTAGTTCGGCAAATGCCCTTAAGGAATCCTTGGCCACTTCCAGTTCATTGCCTGTTGCAATGCTCCGTAAAGAAAGTGTCTTGTCCAGTGGTACTTCACTTTCATTAACAATGTTTGTAGGACAAGCACTAAATTGTGATCTGCAAAATTGAAATTATCTGTAGATTATAAATTGATTAATTAAGTTCAGTATTTGTATGAGTGTGCATGTGGTGGGCTGTGCTGTATTTTTAACCCCTTCCATCCCCTGTCTACTTATGTCCCTAACAATCTTGTTATTTTAAAAGACCTTACCTAGCATAAAAACTAGTTTTACTAGAATAAAAACTTATCTAGTATACAGCTACTTCAGCATACCATCTCTGGTTCCAAGTCGCTAAAATGTATCATCCACTGTGTCCAAGATGATACCGAGAACTTATCTGGAATCTCCTCTTCCACGGTCTACATCGGGAACTGGAATTCGTACAGTACAACCTTTATTCACCTGTGGTAGATTCTGGTCTGAGACATTTCATCCAGTTTGCTTGGTTTGTTAATCAGTTGAATGCCTTCTCTTCGCTTTGTCTTTTTATTTCTAGTGTTGATTGATCGAGGTCGATTAAGCTGTATGAAGTATCTTCTAGCCTATTTTCATGTTCTAAAAGCAAGCTCTCATCTTGATCTTGTTCCATCCTATCGGGGCCCTTATCTTGTTCCATCACATCGGGGCTCTCATCTTGTTCCATCACATCAGAGCTCTCATCTTCTCCTACCTTAGTTTCTTCTGTTTCATGTTCACCGCCAACATTAATTTACCTAAATACAGCTTCCAGGTCCTCTTCAGATTCCACGTTAGATAAGGATTCAATAGGTATGTTCAAAGAAGCTAATCCATGCATTGGCGGACAACCAAACATCGCTTCGTATGGTGATCTTTTTATACCACTGTGTAGTTCACTATTTTTCATGAGATGAATGAATTTCAAACCATGGCTCCAGTGGGATGTTTTGTAATCTTGAATCCACGTATTAAGCATGTTTTCCACGTCTTGATTAGCTCTCTCGACACTTCCTTGGCTTTGACCGTACCTAGGTTTGCCATGGACAATTTTAAAATTAGGCCACAAATCAACTGATTTATTCATAATTTTGTTTACAAACTTCCCGCTATTATCAGACTGTAATACTTAAGGTGTACCAAGCAATGTAAAAATATATACTGTAGGCCTATTACATTTTCACAAACCTCATCAGCCGACTTGGACTTGAGCGCTCTAAGTACAATAAATTTTGTTAGATAATCTTGGTATACTAATATAAATTTATAATCACAAACCAGTTGGGATTGAAAATCAATTAAATCAACTTGGCATCTATGATTCAAATCCTTAAATAGCATTGGCTTTACTACAATTCCTTTTTTCTGGCTCTTTTGCTTCTACAAGCAAGGCTCACAAATTAAATAAATCAATATATCTTTGTAGGTGATATTTTCGTATTTAGTTTTTAAATGTTTTAGCATACGGTCGCGACCACCATGACCAGTAGTAATATGAGCGTCATTCAACACTTAAAAAGTTCTTTGTCATATACAAAATACTTGATACTATTTTCTTCTGTAACTGGTGATATTAATTTTGTGATTCCATTTACTTCAATAATATCGTACCTTTTCAAAAATCTATAATCGTTCCATTCCTTACTAGGTTTTAATTTTACGCTTTTAGCCTTATTAATTAGAAATTCGTACTTAACCTTATTCATGGACACGGAATTCACTTTGGACAATTTACGTTCACTTTTAAGTTGTTCATAGAATTGCACGGATTTAGTCATGGTTACAAAATTACAAACTACACACACTTAACAATTAAAAAAAAACAAGCTCAACAACTCACCGAACAATAACCTCACAGCAACTACATCAAAACAATAAATGGGCGGGAAACAATCTTCAGTCTTCAGATGGTGGGGATGAAGACCGACGACACACCTAACTGATCTATTTTTAACATTCCCTGCAAACAGCTTGTGAAGGTCGACACTAATTAGTGAGAGTTGACCGCTCAATTTTACTATCAGCTTCCACTGACCAATTTAGTGAATGTTGACAATCCCCAGTCATTGTTAACCTTTACTAGTTTTCAAATTCACTGTAACAAATATATTTGTTTCAAATTAATAGGGCACTGATCTTCACAAGTTTCCAATATTGGAATAATCTAGACCAGAAGATCAATAAAAATTCCTGATAAAATCCAGCAGTATCCACCAGTAGGCAGGTCAGGGTATTTAGGAAATGATCCTGGACTGACTTCACACTTTCTGGCTAAGCAAATTTAGACTTATCTGTCTGTGATTGTAATGGGTTATCACAAGTGACAGAATATACAAGTGAATGCTTGTTTTTAATCCAGATACTCCGATTATTGTCCAGTTTTTATTTACATCATTGCTACAGCGTGTTCCAATTTGCACACAAATATGTTCTGTTATCAAGGTAAGTAACACTATCATTAGTCATTAATACCACACTACTACATCTCACAAACAGTATCTTAACTCTGCCACAGACCAACACATTTTACTAATACAACACCTTTGCATTGTATGTAGTGGTCAATCTATGTACACGTTGCAGTCTTATATCCTTATTCAGCAAGTTAAATGCTCATTGTTTCTATATACAATTGCATTTAATTGTATCCGTGTTTGTTAGTACTTTTAGTATGCAACCTGCAACTCCACTTTTGGCAGCATGTCATGGAGGTATGGTGCGCAAGGCAAAGAAAACGTGTTCTAGATGATTGCTGAAATTATGTATTTAGTTAATAAGATGTCATAACAAACTTACAGAGAGCAAATACACATCTACGCATGTCTATAAAAATAAGAATGGAAATGCTGGTCTGTGATGAGCTTTAAATTGTGATAAGGCTTTAAAACAATTTCTAAAACATAGTAATGTATTTCAGTTTTTACAGACAACTCTCACTGACCAGCTGGTATGAGAATTACTGTTAGCATAACATATGTTTAAACTGTTAAAATTTTAATATACGTGCACCATAGGCATAAGACACCATGTCACATACACAGTACTTTACAGGACAGCTGAAAAACAATTTTTTTTTACTTTGTTTACTCAACTGCCTTAATAATTATAACAGTTTTGGCCACTTGTTTAATTTTTTATATAATACTTTATTCAATCTAAATAGAGAAATTTAAAACATAAATAATTCTCTTTTTTAAGCATTTTAATGGACATGGTGTTTTTTATACCACTACACAAACAAAATTTATAATAGATTTCTCAAATGACACCATCTCCTCCAGTTACAAAAATAAAGGTAAAATATGTTTTAAAAATCAGTAAAAATTATATTCTCAGTTTCTCATAGCATAACTTATTGAACATAAATCTTATAAAATAGGCCTGTGTGTAGATGTCAGTTAAATACATAATTTTCTACTCATTTTTAGTTACAACATGAAACCAAAAAATCATTACATTAACTGAATGAATGAAAGTTTATAAGAAAACTTTTTTAGTTGTTATTATTACAAATGTGGAAAATGTTTACAACATTTACAGTAAAACAATGCAAAAGAATACCTTTTCAAAATCAAGTAGGCCTACATATCAAAGAAAATCTCATCATTAGTACATAACACAACTTTCAGAATGTAAAACATTATGTGTATCTACATATCTGAAAAAGAATTGGTGTATTTAGAGTTTAAAATTCAACATTTCTAAAAAAGAACTTTAATTATCACAAAATCAGTCTTCATCAGAAGCATCATTAATTGGATAGTCTGGATTGCCACTGGTATATATCTTAAACTTCTGTAGAAAGTGTGACAATCTGAAGGCAACAAAGGTTGAAAGTGATAGTAAATCATTATATTTTTATGTTGATATTTGTTTTATTGTTCTGTTTGCTACTTTCAAAATATTTTGAAAAGTAACACTTTCTTTTCTGATAATTCCTTTTCAGATTTACTTCCCTTTATAAAAAAACAAAACAAAACGGAAACCAATACTTTCTTGCCTTACCTGGAGCTGTACACATGTTAACAGCAATACTTGATATTTATTTGTGTCAAGCTTTCTGATTATGAAAGGTGAATTTAATTCCAATTTATAAAGGGATTTCAAGTCTTTGAAGTCTTGTAATTCCATGTTGTACACAAAATGTTTACTAGAACATTGACAGATTAATTGTTGCCAGTCCCATCAACTTAAAATGCTCATACTATTTAGTTTGTAGTGCATCCACCATGTCAGCTTCCATATGTGTATGGCCTTTTAACAAAATTGTCTGATTTATAACTTTTATTTGAGTGTATTTATGCATAATCCAAAAGAAAATCGTTACTACTGACAAATTTTTGTTTTGGCCACAGCAATTATCTTACCATATTGTAATCACCTCAACTTCAGAATTGGTATGTTACATTTAGCCCACTTTAAAATAGATGATGCTATTTCATCCCCCCCCCCGCTACCTCCTTTGGATTCATCCCACATTATTCAATGGGCAGAACTATTGGACGAATCATATCTTGTGAAGTTAAAGGTCCAGGAGCTTTCATTAATAAAAACTTTGGCTGTTTGTTACCAACAGCTAGACACTTTTGCAAATCGGTAGTCAGAACTTAATTGTTTTATGTTAACTTTTGTATCTTTTATGTCTGAATGTACTCTTCATTTCATAAAGCCTTTTTGATTCAGTGAGATGTAAACTGTAGTCACTTTTAAGTTTGCCTTTTCCTTCTTTAAATAAATTACCCTTAAGTTTTGCAATGTAAGAGTCACGCGTGTCACATGTGTCTAAACCAGGTGGTTTAAAAGATAAATTGAATTTTTTATTAAATACATCTGCATACAACCGTTTTTTTTGCCTATAAGTTGTTTTTCAGTATTCTGCTGTAAACACAACTGCAGATACAAGGAATACATTTTTCAATTGTTAACTATGTACCTAAACATTTTTTGATGTTTGTTCTTTGCTACAGTGACTACAATAGGTTGGGAAGGAAGAAATATGCTTTTGAATGGTGTTAACAATAATTTCAGGAGTTTTGTTACCAGGAACGTGCTTTCCTCTTTGATCTGATACACAAGGCCACCTGGCTTATCTCTCTTTAAAGCATTTATAGCAACTGTATTGGGTATAGAAAGCATGTTAAGAATCCACAGATTGGATTCTTATTAATAATAAAACTATAAATTAAAGAATACTCTTCTTTTCTGGAACCATCAGTACTTCTGCAACATTCTTTTTATTTAACCTGGACACATGAACGAATTTTGACATCATGGTCTTTGCTTACATCCTTAATATGAATTAAAAATGCTCAACCTGTCATTGTCACAGAGTTTGTCCCTGCATTCCATACATCAGGAACATGAGGTTTTCTTAAGTCTGGCAGGAACTTTCTTCCTTTTATACTTGTGTATTCTTTTTCTGCAATGTAGCATGATTTTCTAGTTCTGGAACTCATTTTCTTATTTTATTGTATTTCATAAAAATTAAAACTATTTCAGTAAAGGCTATGTTCTTGTCAAAAACACTTTTGGTAAACAGAAATACCATTAACTGTATACTAGTGACATTTACACTACAGTGGTGCTAGCTGGTTTGTTTTGCCAACACCATGTAGTATGACATCATCTGGAATAGCTTACATCCTAGTGGCAAATAACACTAATTGCACATGGTGTTGTGAAACCAAGAATTAAGAAGAGGTAATGAACACTGTGTGCACATGATGTTGTTTGCTTCAAGAAGCAATGTGAGATAGTTTTATTTTAAACATGCCTATTGGCTGTATAAATATAACCTGGAGATAGTGTCATATACTACTAGAAATAGAGCAGTCTGTACATTAACACCATATAAAAAGCTCTATTTTATAAAAAATGGAGATGGTGTCTTATGCCTCTGGGGCACAAGAATAACATTATGTATTCAAATTTACAGGAAAACATTTATCTCTGTAAACACATATTATCACAATACTTTTTCTTTCTTGATATAAATTAATATGCTATTTCTTAAACACAATAATTTTCCAGGAAACGTAATAAATTTAGTCTGCACAGCACTTTTGAAGAATCACCTTCAATTCACTGTTGTATATTTTGTTCAGTTTCAAATTAAGTAGACACAATGTTAATGAACTTTTCCAAATTCAGACCATTAAGTTTCAGACACTTTTTAAAATAAAATCTTACCTCTGCCTGAGGTAGCTTTCATTTACATGTAGCTTCATCAGAGTACATGGTAGTGAATTTGAGAAGCAGATATCTTGGGTCCCTCTTGACATCAAAAAATCATGTGGTGATGGAAATTCAAGACAAACTAGCGATGGGAAATAGGTGATACTTTTCTTTGCTGCCTATCCTAAAGTCCAGAAACATTTCTAGAACCTCCAAGGTACAGATTTACAAAACAGAATTGCGGCCAGTAGTATTGTATGCTTCAGAAGCCTGGACCATGACCTCAGCCCAAGAAGATATGATTAGAAGATGGGAAAGAAAGCTTCTGAGGAGGATATACTAGATAGTGCAATGTGGCATATAAGGACAAATGCCGAATTGTACAATATATACAAGGAACCGGACATCGTCACTGTAATAAAACAAGGCAGAATTAGGTGGGCAGGTCACGTACAAAGAATGGCAGAGGAAAGGGCAGTGAAAAAAGTATTCAGTGGAGGACCAGGAGGAAGAAGAGCAAGAGGGAGGCCAAGAAGAAGATAGGTGGACGATGTAGATGAAGGTTTGAGAAGACTGAGGGTTAGAAGGTGGCGAAGAGTCACACAGGATAGAGAGGAGTTGAGGCACGTTGTTCTGGAGGCCAGGGATCTTCATCAGCTGTAGCGCCATGAAGTAGTAGTAGTTCATCAGCGTACAGGTAAGATTGCATTAAAATTGTATCTAATAAAGTCCGTTATGCATTATTTAATACAGGGACATATCATAGACAACAAAATTTGAAAAAGCAGATAGACCATTTACAGACCTTTTCTGTTTTTGTCATTTTCCATCATCTTCTTTTTGTGGCTGCGCGTGCGCGCGCGTGTGTGTGTGTGTGTGAAATAATTTATTATTAAGTTAAATGTACTGTTTTGTTTGGTGTTTATTTATATTTTGGGAGAAATTATATATGATTTTTTTAATTAGCTTATAATAATTAGTTTTATCTAAGTGTTTTATGTTCTTTATGATTTTTTATATATGTAAAGATTTTTAAGTTGTTACTCAATTTATGTGTGTGTGTGTGTGTGTGTGTGCGTGTGCGTGTGTGTGTGCGTGCGAATGCGCATGGATGTAAATGTAATGCCAACAAGAATATGAATTTTTATAATATAATCAAAGAGAGGGTAAATTATTTGGTGTCATTTTGTGTATAGAGAAAAAATGCATTAGCAGTGAAAAGAATATAATAAAATAATTAATTAAGAGTAATGGGAGTAATTAACAGTATTTGTCAAATATGTATGAATGTGTAATAAGTGTCAGTGATTCACTGGCTATAAATCTATTGTTTTCTTATGACCATACTTAAGTGAATAAGGACAGTACCTGATACTTGTACATTATTAAAACTGAATTATTAGCTCTAATAAGAATGTAGAAACTGCTGATTGACTAAAAGCAAAAAACTCAAAGAGGCTATTTAATCAAGCATGCAGAATGTATATTTCAGTGTTAGGCTAAAAATGTCCAATATATGATATTACTATATACCAGTACGCAGTGTGAATTCTGAAAGTTTGGGTATAATAAGTATATGTTTATACAGCATTATACTGTACTGTGTATTCCATTTATGTTCCTAACAATAGGCCTACTCATTACATAAAAGACTAGTTTTTGAGGATGAATGCAGTATGCAGTGGACCCTAGCTACAACATGCCACCATGTGCTGACATAATTAACCTTCTTAAGCTAATGTATGATTTTATTTATAAAAAAAGAATTTCTATACATTATTCAGATACATATGTGCATTGCTTGAAGAAATATTATAAATCATTATGCTCAATTAAAATTGTTTTAAATACATTTTAAACGTGAATCTGGTTATTTTATGCCACTGCTGTAAACTAAATAGGATTTATATTCAACTTTTTACTAATATTTGTGGTGTAAATGAAAGCAGAATTATATTCTATAACAAAACTCTAAATTTATTAGTGTTAACTCACACTTAAAAGCAAGATTACAATAATTATCGTAAAACAAATATATAGTATTTTTTAAGTATAACAACAAATATTTTTTTAAATTTTCTGTTAAAAACTGGAATTTTATAAAATGAATTTGATGTCCATTTGACAACAGATTAAGTAAGCAGAGATAACTGAATTTGATTTATTATGAAAGTTAGTTAACTATATAAAGGAGAATACAGAAACTTAAAATGACAGACATTTTATAAGCAAGAAAACATTTTTTGGATAATACAGAATACATTTAACCTTGTTTGAAAAAGTGTTAACTTATTATTAACTTTAGTAATAAAAATGTGAGTTTCATTATAAATATAATTGGTTGACATGCATGTCAACGTTCTAGCAACATTGTTCTAGTCGTAAAAAGAAAATAAACCAAGGAATACTGTATTATGTTCTCGTTTTGTAAAGTAAACTAGTATGTTTCTTCCTATTCTGATATCCAGATTTTGGAACCAGTACCAGTATTGTCTCACAATAAATGTGGATATGTAACACAGGTACGGAACACAAACACTACTGTGAACTGTGCATGTTTGCATCAGTTACAACTATATAGCAGCGTGATGCAATTGTGTGTGTCCCCCCCGCACTTAAGAGTAAAAAATTCTTCTTTCCACCCAAGCGTAATATTATACGACACGACTTCCATAATAAAACCAGAACCTAAAATAAGTTACTACAACTACCTAACAGAATTGTTTTATATTTAATACTTCATACCAACTTCAGGTCAGAAGAATGTCAGAAGTATTGGTCAGATCAGTTTAGATCAATGGGACTAAAAAACAGAAGATACTGGAGAAGCATGTGGTTTTTCTTATTCATATGTATAAATTAACTAATAACTAATTTAATTTCACTGATTTACTTATAAAATTGAGTTAGGTGGAGTTTAGATCATATCCCAACATAAGCAGAGTTGCAGAGTTTAATGTAATAATGTAGTTACAGTACATAATATGCATAATGTAGCAACAGTATTTATATTACAATAGCATAAACACAAATATTTATACGAACATGTTGTTAATATTTTGTGCTTAGAAAATGTTAAATATATAAAAGTGTTATAATTTTGTACAGTACATGCAAATTGCTATTAAAATAAAACAACAATTCTAATAAATTTCTCTTCACATATTAATTGAATTAGTTATATTTTTTCTAGTTGTCAGATTGACCAGTATTAAAGAAACAATTCATTATCAGAAACAACAAAGAAATAACCATACTCAAAAATAAAGTCCCATCTACTGTAAGAACAGTATCATTTTAACAACCAAGGATGAAGTGTATCCATCAGAGAAATAATATCAGTCATCAGTATCAGAAGTATAATTTTTAAAGAAGTGATGTAGCAGTAAAAAAAAATCGAGGAAGACTGTAATATCTAACATTTAAACAAACATTATTTTGCAAAAAACAAGTATGAATGTAGCACAAAAAAAAAGGAAGAAGATAATCTAACAGTAAAACAAATATTATTAAGCAAACAAATATGAATGTAGCAGCATAAAAAAAAGGAAGACAGTATTATCGAACAATAAAACAAGTGTTATTTTGCAACCAAACATCACTGTAGCAGTAAAAAAAAACAAGACAGACAGTATTATCTAACAGTAAAACAATTGTTATTTTACAAACAAATATTAATGTAGAAGTAAAAAAAAAAACAAGGAAGACAGTATTATCTACAAGTAAAACAAATGTTATTTTGCAAACAAATATTAATGTTGCAGTAGAAAAAACAAAAACAAGAAGACTGTATTATATAACAGTAAAACAAGTATTATTTTCCAAACAAATATGTATTTAGTAAAAAAAAAGCAATAATAGCTATAAAGAAGTGGTGACATCTATAAAGAAGAAACAGGTCATTCTGACATCTTTACAATTACGTGGTTGTTATTAGCAACAGTCAAATTTCAAAATACATGGAAGTACATGGTACATGATGGAAGAAACATAAATTACTGGACTTCTTCAATCCAGTTGTGGTTGTTCTCGTTAAAAGTCAAAATTCATCATCAGTACTAGCAAGGCTGTATAATACCTGATTCTTTAGAGGTACACGGAAGAAATATAAATTACTGGACATCTTCAATCCAGTTGTGGTTGTTCTCGGTAAAAGTCAAAATTCATCATCAGTACTAGCAAAACTGTAAAATACCTGATACTTTAGAGGTACACGGAAGAAATATAAATTACTGGACATCTTCAATCCAGTTGTGGTTGTTCTAGTAAAAGTCAAAATTCATCATCAGTACTAGCAAGACTGTAAAATACCTGATTCTTTAGAGGTACATGGAAGAAATATAAATTACTGGACATCTTCAATCCAGTTGTGGTTGTTCCCATAAAAGTCAAAATTCATCATCAGTACTAGCAAGACTGTAAAATACCTGTATCCTTTTGAGGTACACGGAAGAAATATAAATTACTGAACATCTTCAATCCAGTTGTGGTTGTTCTAGTAAAAGTGAAAATTCATCATCAGTACTAGCAAGACTGTATAATACCTGATTCTGTAGAGGTACACAGAAGAAATATAAATTACTGGACATCTTCAATCCAGTTGTGGTTGTTCTCGTTAAAAGTCAAAATTCATCATCAGTACTAGCAAGGCTGTATAATACCTGATTCTGTAGAGGTACACGGAAGAAATATAAATGTCTGGACATCTTCAATCCAGTTGTGGTTGTTCTCGGTAAAAGTCAAAATTCATCATCAGTACTAGCAAGACTGTATAATACCTGATTCTGTAGAGGTACACTATAGAAATATAAATTACTGGACATCTTCAATCCAGTTGTGGTTGTTCTCGTAAAAGTCAAAATTCATCATCAGTACTAGCAAGACTGTAAAATACCTGATTCTTTAGAGGTACACGGAAGAAATATAAATTACTGGACATTTTCAATCCAGATGTGGTTGTTCTTGGTGAAAGTCAAAATTTATCATCAGTATTAGCAAGACTGTAAAATAATTCTGTAGAGGTACACGGATGAAATATAAATTACTGGAAATTTTCAATCCAGTTGTGGTTGTACTCAGTAAAAGTCAAAATTTATCATCAGTACTAGCAAGACTGTATAATACCTCATTCTGTACAGGTACACGGAAGAAACATAAATTACTGAACATCTTCAATCCAGTTGTGGTTGTTCTCGTTAAAAGTCAAAATTCATCATCAGTACTAGCAAGGTTGTGTAATACCTGATTCTTTAGAGGTACACGGAAGAAATATAAATTACTGGACATCTTCAATCCAGTTGTGGTTGTTCTCGGTAAAAGTCAAAATTCATCATCAGTACTAGCAAAACTGTAAAATACCTGATTCTTTAGAGGTACACGGAAGAAATATAAATTACTGGACATCTTCAATCCAGTTGTGGTTGTTCCCATAAAAGTCAAAATTCATCATCAGTACTAGCAAGACTGTATAATACCTGATTCTGTAGAGGTACACAGAAGAAATATAAATTACTGGACATCTTCAATCCAGTTGTGGTTGTTCTCGTTAAAAGTCAAAATTCATCATCAGTACTAGCAAGGCTGTATAATACCTGATTCTGTAGAGGTACACGGAAGAAATATAAATGTCTGGACATCTTCAATCCAGTTGTGGTTGTTCTCGGTAAAAGTCAAAATTCATCATCAGTACTAGCAAGACTGTATAATACCTGATTCTGTAGAGGTACACGGAAGAAATATAAATTACTGGACATCTTCAATCCAGTTGTGGTTGTTCTCGGTAGAAGTCAAAATTCATCATCAGTACTAGCAAGACTGTATAATACCTGATTCTGTAGAGGTACACGGAAGAAATATAAATTACTGGACATCTTCAATCCAGTTGTGGTTGTTCTCAGTAAAAGTCAGAATTCAACATCAGTACTAGCAAGGCTGTATAATACCTACTTATTTAAGGGTGTTAAGGCAAAGTCAAAATTTCTGGACGTCTTTGATCGAAATGTTGTGGTTATTAGAAAAAGTCAAAACAAATCATTAATGCAAGGCATACTATTATAATATTGCATTAAAGGAATAGTGTGAGAAGACACAAGAAATCAACATTTATAATAAGTAGTAATATGGTGAAATATTTGCATTAATGGTCTACTGATGGATTTGTAAGTTCGATTGTCATTAAAGATGTGACTATTTGTTCTTTCTATTTTAAGGTAAGTGTTATGTATCATTACTTTCAGTTGTCTAACATAATAATGAATACATTTCTACACTATCTGGAAGATGTTTTTGTAATGCGAAGTACATACTTGCTACTTAATATATGTACATTGTGCTACTTACCTGAGGGACTGAATTTCTATGGGTTTTTTTATTCTTGTTTTTGAACTTTGTTAATGTCCAACAAGCATATAAACTTTATGATTTGTACTTGGCATTTTTGCCACCACCTGAGTTTTTGGTGCACGGGGCAAAGTTGGTCAGGAACCCTCCTTGTTAGTTTGATTAGATTTTTACTACTATTTCCATTACTTGACTATGTACCTTTACTAAAAAAACACATGCTGTTAACTTAGAGTATACCTGAAAACATACAAGAAAACCAAATTACCCAAACAATATTGAAAAAACACTAAATTAGCGTGGAATGAAATGATCAGATATAATGATGGTATAATGTCAGCGAGCATTGCTACCTCTGAGATGGGGTTGTAAGCAATGAAAGTATGTTTCCAGCAATTCAATGGAATGCACAGATGTCAGAAATGTGCACAATGTTAACACAATGTTAAGATGAATTATACAATTCTTCATAAAAAGCGTCTTTTCATTCCTTAATGAATTCTTATTGGAATAAAATATGCACATTTCAATTTTTAAAACAGCTTCGTCAGGTGCCCCCTGTGCATTTGCACAGTCTGTCCAATTATAATGCAGAGCACAGACATTTGTCTATAAATGTTATAAATTTAGTTTGTGTTATGGAGATATCGATATTTTGTAGTTTTGCTATGTTTTCTAATGTGTACAGCACTCATTGTAAAATAATTGTTCATCATAAATTTTATGAACTGTTATGAATAATTTTATGAACTGTTAAAGTAAGATAATGGTAATAAGTATTGTACTATAAATGGCAACAATTCAATGATTTTTATATTTGGGTTTCTGATAACTAGAATATATGGAGTGTGAACAATACATATACATATTTTTTATGTAAATAACAATTTAGTGTTTAAATAGAAAGCAATAATTCATTAAAGAATTTAAAAATTAACTTCAAAAATAAATTTTACAAAAGTTTATAAATACACGTTGTTTTACTTTATACATTCACTGCTCCCGACATACAGTCCACTTACCACAGGAGCTGAGCTCAGACTAAACAATAACATTTTGCATACCACAGGTACTTGAAAGTGAGTGGTATGCTCCTGTTGTGCAGGGACAGATTAGAAGGGTGTGGTGCCCTATGCTGCCATCAGACTCATGCCCCCTATTCAGAATTCAACCTTTTATCCATTATTTACACTGATGAATGGCATACACAATTTTGGAAGTTAAACTCTCAAATTACAACACATATTTAGCTAAATAGTGATTACAATGAGCATAGTAGTACGTAAGCTTAGAAAATACTAATCGATCCATTTTTTCTTGATTTTAACTTAACAAAGTCTTGTATAACTTCTTCTAAATTGAGCGATTCAAGTGTCTCGCTTTCAGTATTCAACCTTGCTAACGAAGATAATCTCTCATCTCCCATAGTTGAACTCAACATATAATGCGTTTTAATACAGAAAATGAAAACATATTTTCTACCAGAAACCAATGGGTGGTAGAAAAAGGGGAAGACCCCGAAGTAGATTCAAAGACCAGATAGAGGAGAACCTCGGAAAGCTGAACATAAGAAATTGGAAAGCCAGGGCATGTAATAGGGAGGAATGGAATCAACTCTTGGAGCAGGCCAAGGGTTGTAGAACCAAGGCTGATGAATACAGAAAATGATCTTTCAGATTCGCAATTAGCTACTGGAATCATAAAAAGCAGACGATAAGCAATGTATATATTCAGAAATACATAAATCATTTTACAATAAGTAATCCAGTTTAATACTTTGAGCGGACAAACTGTAGTATCATGGAATCTATTATCTTCATTCAAACAATTTGAAAAAACCTCTTTCTTGCAATTTTACTCGTGGCACAAAGTGCTTCAATTCTATTAGAAAATTGTTATTCAAATCATTTGGGTAAACTTCTATATGAGCTTTCACTTGATTTTCCAACTTAACACTTTCCATGGTTAATAATGGCATAAGAAAACCAAACAATTGTGTAATTGGATCATAAGCTTTGCTTTGCTTAGTCAATGGTGCCTCCTCTGACAGCTGAGGCACTGGTGCCCAGTGCTGCACCATACTCTAGCGTTACGGATAATCTGCCACTGCCTAGCTACTCGGATCCAAGTAGTTGGCAATGAATGTGTTAAGAATGTTTTCTAATAACTTGTCTGGATATCATAGTTTATATTCTCCGATCTTTCAGGTTCTCAACTGCCAGAAACAAGAGAATCATTACAAACCATGTGCATAGGTATACAGTATTAAATAAAAAACAAACATGAGTGAAGAGGTGGGAAATTATTGACACACATGTTACCAGTGATAACAGTAATGCAATGACACTGTACCAAAACCACAGTATTAATAACAGGATAATGACCAATCATCTATATATGTAGGGTAAGTGTATTATTGTAATTATCTTGTTGATTCATCCTCTTCGTTCACTTTATTAAATTTATTAATATATATAAACTTTCACGTATGAACTTACTATTCATTGTCACTTCCCCAAATGTTTCGAGGTGATGTTCCTCTTCCTCAGTGGGAGTAATACTGAATGTCGATTACAGAATAACCGTTATGGACTATAGGTGTGTGTGATGGGGGTTGATGGTGGGAAGGGATTGGCGCTGAGGTCCAAATTGTGTGTTTGGATCAGTGTATTGAATAGTGTATGTGATTTATAATGTAATTGTTCATTTAATATGTTGTTTGGTTGTAGTTTGTGATATCTGTATATTGCAAATTGTTCAGCTGTGTTTAGTTTTCTACTCTTAGGTAATTAGTGTAATATTTCCATGTTGTGTTCTATGTTTGTGTAACTGTGGTTTTCGTTATGTAAATGTGTGGCAAATGTGGAATGTATGTAGTTTGTGGTGAGGGCTTTTAAATGTTCTGAAAATCTGGAAGAAAAAGATCTTCCCGTCTGGCAGATGTAGAATTGTTGACAATCATTACAATTTAATTTATAAACCCCTGTTTTGCTGTATGTGTCAGTGTCTTTGTTAGTATTATTTATGTGTTTTCTAATCGTGTTGTTTTCTAATGGTGTTGTTGGTTCTGTATTATTGTTATAAATTAAATTTTAACTGCAAATTCCTGGAAAAATATTTTATGAAACAAATGAATTTATAAAATATTTACAAAAAACTTGGTGTAAAGAGACAGTTAAAGACTTTCAGTATAAGAATGTTTATACGTACTTAAGTTAAATTTTAACCTAAGTTAAATTTTAACCTACAAATTTTACACATGCACACATACACACACACACAGAATTGACAGATATGAGAAAGAGACCTGACTCGTGCATTGGTAACTACAAGGTTTGTTTACAAATAATGAGACTGAATTTTTCCCACAAAATGAAAATGTTATCAGATCAAGGATACAACAGCTGTTAACTATAACATATGGTTACTTTCATAAAAATTTCCAACTTCTTAAACCTATCAGATTTTCACCTTGACCTTAAGAACTCATCAGTCTGAGTATTGTTTGATTGCAACAATGATAGTTTACAATCATTAGACTGTTCATTAAATTTTTGTGCTTGTTTTGAGACAGGCCACAGATTGTTTTATTGCGATAACACTCAATATCACATAACACTTTCTGTGATCAAGTATTTGGCCTTCCTTGGTTTAGTCCATTCAATTATTGTCTGTTTCCAAAAATCAAAGCCAAACACTGAGAGTCATAGACTTCCAGCACTATTTCAATCAATTTCACTGTCTTCCAAAGGTGATAAAATTGTTCAGTTAATGTGTCAATAGTTAACATATATGATCACTCTCATTACATTTTAGACAAACGTTTACATTTGTTCATAATTTTGCTGTTTGTAAGCATTAAATGGGAACTCACCAACATAATAGAGCACACACGCAATATTGTGTGTGTGTGTGTGTGTGTGTGTGTGTGTGTGTGTGTGTGTGTGTGTGTGTGTGTGTGTGTGTGTGTGTGTGTGTGTGTGTGTGTGTGTGTGTGTGTGTGTGTGTGTGTGTGTGGAGGGGGTTACTACAATACTTGGTTTAATAGTACAATGCACTACATTAAGACTCTGCAATTCTGCTCTTCTCTTATTATGACTGAATAATGACATAGTCTACGTCAGTCCTTTACATATGTTTGAAATGTGTACAATAAATTATTATTAATAGTGATAATTTTGTAAATACAGCGAAACTTCACTAATTCGGACTTCACTAATTCGGAATTTCTATAATTCGGACTGGGGTTCTCAGTACTGTAATTTATACTTTGTAATTAAACGTTTGTATGTGTATGTTACAAATATATAAATTTCGTGTTTTGATTTAAAAATAATGTTCGTGTTAAAAAAAAAAAATTGTTTATGAGAAATTTTTTTTTTATATAATTAATTAAAAACACTTAATTAATTATGTTTTGTGGTGTTCAGAAACGTTTATTTATTGTTTTAATTGTTTTATTGACTTTTTGATATTTTTTAAATTCTCTCGCCACTTGATGGATTCGTCTCCAAGAACAATCGATTTGTTTACTTTTCTTATTTTGGAGGTTATCTTCCTTCTTCGTGGTGAGATCTTGGTTGTTACTCTACTAAATTTAATTATTATATTATTTATTCTAGGAATGAAAAAACTGTGTAAGTATGAAATAAATAAGAAATTTTATTAGCAATTCAATATCTTTTGACTCTTTATCGATTTGTCAATCGATTCTCAGGGTGTTGTTTTATCGTACAATTATATATAAAAGGATTCTTTTAGCAGTTATTTTATGGTAAATCAGAGAAATAAGGGTTAAGTTTATCAAGTATAACAGTACAAATATATCACCTTAAAAATTAAAATACAGATTTAATATTTGATATATAATAGTAAGTTGTTGTCAAACCAATCTGTAGCGTGGTGGCTGTGTTGAGTTGGATGATGGGTAATCAAAGATGGCTGCCTCTAGTGTGTAGTTGGGAGTCAGTCTCACCTCGCTGATTCAAAGTTTAATAAATATGCTTTTCCTCTGAATTTATGTCCTGGTGGCTGCAATTCTTGCTTCTTGTGTTGGTGGAGTCTCACTGGTTCAGTTTTGGTGTTGTATTCGGAAAAATAGTGTAGATTTAAGTCAAATTCACTTTTGTTGGTTAGTCGTATGTTAGCACTTTTATGGTTAAGTGTTATTACTGTTTTAATGGTTTTAAATGTTGTATTCACTGGTGTTCTATTCTGTATAGTGTTATTTGAATGTTTGTAGGTGTTTAATTCACTCGGTCTCCATTTAAAATATGTTTTTTGTTGAAACTCCCGTTCGTCACTTTTAGGCTTCGAAATCGTTTGCCATTACGGTAGTTGTAACTAGGTTAAGGTTTTTAAACACACGTATCAAGTGTATCATTCAACGTTCAATAATCAACTAATTTACTTCCTCCTTCCTTGGCCAAAGTCTTAGCCAAGACAATCTTATTCAAAGCATTGTTCGAAATTTCTATTGCATCCTGTGGATGTGATAATTTACATTATATAACTTATTATATTTTTGTTATTCTTCAAATTTATTAGCTAGTAACTACTTAATCTTCTTCTTCAGTTCATTGTGCATAATTTGGTACCAAATAATGTAGTTTTATTAAGTTTTTAAACTAAAATGGTAATTTGTTTTTCATATTGTTATATAATCTTTAAATTCAACTTCCTGTCTTTGTCTTTCAAATGAAGCCATATTATAAGTTATATTATTGATTATATTAAATTTCAGATTGTAATAAAAGGTTTATCTTCCCTTAATTTCTTGCAATTAGCTTAATCGGTTATGTTTTAAAATATTATTCAGTAATATATGACTCCCCTCTCCAAATTTTGAGTTTTTACATTTCCATTTTTAACAATAATTCTGGCTATAATTTTACAAAATCTTCCTTACTTATATTTATAATTACATGACTTTATTACTGATTTACCTTATGTAAATGCCTTCAGTTTAATTGTATTTCTATACTTATTTAATCAAATTTGATGCTGTTTTTAGTTTTTAACATTTGGCCTAGATTTCTAATAGTTTTTACATACAAAGTTTTTTAAATAGTACATATTGATTTATACCCTCTCTGACTTTCATTGCTATTGTGACATAGATTGACATTTTCTTATTTTAACAAGTTAACCATTAGTATATGGTTCATACTATTAACAAATAACATATAACTCAAATTAACATTTTCTTATTGTAAACAAAAATAACAATTAGTATATGGTTCTTACCATTAATACCTAATATATAAATCAAATTAATATTTGTCTTTTCAACTCAGACATTGTATACTTATTGATAGATAAAATACACAAGAAATATTATAAATAAGGAATGTTAGATTCTGACATTTAAACTTAACTATTGCTAACACCTTATTCTATACAAACAAATATAATTATTACAATCTTATCCTATATTTCTTAAGCTAGGTTTGAATATCAGTTTTTATCTGTTTTTTGGGGTAATGATACCTTGTCACTTCACTTTTATTATGGCCTGCTCTGTTTTATTTTATTCATTCTAATGAATGTTATTCTAAAAAGAGTGGCAGTTATTTACAAAAACACATGTATTATAGGTCATGATAATACTCTATTTATTACTCATTAACACAAATTAAATCACTTTAAAGTTGTAGTATTTCATCATCTACTCAATTTGTGAACACCAATATTGAAATATAAGGTTTATTTTCTATAACACTAAAACTTGCACTTTCTCTATTTATTCCTTGATTTTAATTCTAAATAGTTATACAGTTTTACTAGAATCAAGAAATCTATTTATAGATTATAATGAAGATTTGTCTTTGGTGTTATATTATTATCTCACATTTGTTCACTTTCAATTCTTACTCTATACACTTTTTGGTTTACATCTATTGTACATGTGGTTTTTACCTTTGATATTTTGTCATACTTTGATTTATTATTATTATATTTATTTAGGGGTTTGGGTTTTTTTATAAGAGCATTCCTTCTTCTTGTGGATGCTGTCTTGTTCTTGTTTCTTCATTGATTCCTCCTCTTCTTCTGGTTTCTTATAAAATTATTTTCTTCATCTTCTTGTGGATGTTTCTTCATTGGTCCCTTCTGTTCTTCTTGTTTCTTATAACATATTTTTTTCATCTTGTTGTGGGTTTAGTCATTTTCTGGGTTTCTTCCTTACCTACTCCTATCCTACCTGGGTATTACCTGTTTTCTCATATTTAGCTTTTAAATTGGTTTTGATGATTCATCACTCCTTGTAACATTTTTTTTACATGAACTTTTATTTTAATCAATGATTGTATTCCACGGTGGTTCTTAATTAATTCTTTATTTTAATTTTGCTTTCTCGGATTTAATTATGTTATTATTTTATTTCTATGATCATTTTACCATTCGTTTTTATGGGCTTATCTGTCATGCTACAGATTGCTCTCCTCCAGAAGTGATTATTTCAGACTTGATTATGGATGAAATAATTGCTTATGACAATTTTATTATTTTTTATTCTTCATTTTCCTCTCCATTTATATATCGAATTTTTCATATTTGAGCTTAATAAATTTATATAGTCACTTATCTGACTTTCGATCCTTCTTGGATAGTTAGTGTCTTCCGAGATATATTATTATTATTATATATTTTCTTTTCTTATAAACTTCGTGTTTTACCCCTGGGATATTAATTCCCTAACGTTCCCTAACGTGTGAGCTGGGGCAGTTCAGAGGGGCACTGTAGGCTTCACTACTCTGCTGGCCATACATCACTTCAAATTGAGTCCAGAGACAAATTCATCTCTGCTCAAAAACATAATACTGCTGGAATTATCTACAGTCAGTCATCGAATAAAAATTATCTAAGAATAGTCCACTTTATGACTATTTTTTAAAAATATCTTTGGATTCTTCACTTCGTTGTTTCTCAGATTATCTCACATTTTCTATCTCAATTATTCTTCTTACTATTTATTATTCTCATTATATATATATTCTTCTAACTTTTAGCTCGTCTGATATATTCATTTTAATTATGGTTGGAAACTTTTGTTAATACTTCTTATTACTAGTTATAGTGTAACTTTTTTCCTTCTACATCTGAATTCTCATTATATTTTCTTCTGGTTATTTACATTATAGCATGCTTTTTTATATGTATTTTCTCTTTGGTTCTTATCAATTATTTGAATGGTCTTATTTTATGTTAGTTAATTTTTTCAATGTGTATCTTTATAATTGATATTCAGGTTGTTATTGTGATCATATTATTTAATTATATTTTTCTTTCTTTTCTTTCAGAAAGTCATTAATCCGCCTTTGCATTCATTAAAATTAATTTATTTATATTATATTTCATGTGGTACTTCTTCTCTTTGCGTTTCATATAGGTCTTATTATTATTATTTTTTCAAAATCATCTTCTCAATATGTTTGGTATGAGTTGTTCTTCTTTGTTTCTTCAGAACTGAGTAATATCATAATCATCTTTCTTGATTATCTGTTTCCATAATGTTTCATAAGTAGTTAGTCATAGGTCGTTCTTATTATATTATTGTTTTTATTTTTTAGATTTTTTATATAATTTGCTTAATATAACAGATTCTTCTCTTTGTTTCCAAATTATTGCCTTCTCTTGTATATCACACTCTTTTTTGTTTTTCTTCTCTACTCCTTCAAATGTTAGATATTCACATTTATTCTGGATTATATTTAATTCTTTTTTCTGAATTAATCATATTATTTTCTTCTAAATTTATTTATAAATGGAACATATTTATTTTTAGAACTTTGTTAGTTTTATGCAAAATTCAAATTCTTCTTTTTATTTAATTCCAATACATTTTTCATAAATCATTTGTAATAAGTTGATCTTATCATATTTTAAAATTTTGATGTTTTATATCAAAATTCATCTCCTTTTAAATTTCCATAAAGTTTTTTCTCATAAATATTTGGTAGTAAGATGTGCTTACTTGTTTTTTGAATTTTTATGATTTTAATTCTAAATTCTTCCTTTTAATTATTCCCAATGGTTTCTTTCAAAATTGTTTGTAGTAAGTTGGTCTTACTTGTTTTTAGAATTTATTTGTTTTTAATTCTAAATTCTTCCTTTTTATTATTCCAAATGGTTTCTCTTCAAATTGTGTGTAGTAAGTTGTTCTTACTTGTTTTTTGAATTTTTATAATTATTCTAAATTCAGATTCTTCTTTCTTATTTAATCTCAAATGTTTTCTCATAAATTAATGTGTAGTAAGTTGTTCTTACTATATTTTTTGGATTTTGTTGTTTTTTTATATTCATTCTTCATAATACTTTTTTATGGAGGCTTGGTTGTACACTCCTTTAACTCTTCCGGAAACTATTTCTTTCAGTTCGTATGTATTATTATTATTATTTTTTACGACAAAATATGGTCCAGTATATAGTAACAATAGCTTTTTTGTTATCCCTTCTAGGGTGCTGGGTAGTTCTCGATTTTTTAACAGAACCTTTTCACCCTCTTTATAAGTTATAATTCGTCCTTGTGCCTTTTGATATTTGGCTTGCCGTTTCTCTTGGTCTTCGGCCACCTTGTTATAGAACTTCACCTGGTCAAACTTACGACCATCGTTCGTTGGGAACTCTATTATTTCTTCAATCTCTCGGGGGGTTGGTTTCTCATACATGGCGGAGTAAGGGGTAATTCCCCCTTAGCTGGATGGTAGGCGAAATTGAGGAATTTCTCTGTTGCTGCTAAGTACTCTTGCCACTTTTTCTGCTGGTTGTGACAGTACGTTCGCAAGATTCTACCCACTTCTCTCAGTACCCTTTCAGCTGGATTACTACTTGGGTGGTAGACTGACGTCTTATATGTTTTGATCCCAAGTGATAATAATGTGTCCCACCATCTTCTCCCTTTAAACTGAGTACCATGGTCGGTAATGATTGAAGATGGTTTACCTATCTCTGGCACATACAACTCTGTTATGACCGCAAGAACTTTTACCGTTGTTGCCCGATTAACCGGATATAGCTTTACGTATTTTGTATAATGGTCCATTATTATGATTAGGTATTTGTACCTGTGTCGACCACCACTACGGGGAAATGGCCCGCAGATGTCTAAAAATACTTTTTCCAGTTTCGCTTTCGATGTGATCGGTATCATTATACCTTCTTTCTTTTCGTTGTTAATTTTAATGCACTGGCAAATATTACATGATTTCAAGTAATTTCTGACCTTTTGGTTGATGTTCTTTATCTTACAATTTTCATCTAAAGCCTGTATCACTTTAAGCGTGCCCATATGGCCATACCTTACATGGTAATCGATTATAATCTCCTTCTCGATTTGGTTCGGAATAATCACCTTCCATGTTTCTTCATTCAATGCTGTTTTGACGAATAATATACCTTTATTCACATGGTAGTATCTAGAAATGGTTTCATCGCCTGCTTCCAATCGATTGATAATGGTTTTTAGTTTAGGGTCAGACTGTTGGCGGATACAGATGTTTCTCAATACAGCTTCTAAGTCGGATCTGGTTTTCATTAAGTTGTAAATTTTGACTAAGCTCTCCTTCTCTCCCTCGAAGGTCTGGTCTTCCAAATTGATCCGTGACAACACATCGGCTACCACATTCTTTTTCCCCGGAATATACTCCCATTGTAAGTTGTATTCTAGTAGGGCGAGTACCCATCTAGCCAATCGGCCATGACTCAATTTGCACCTACGTAGAAATGAGATGGATTTATGATCAGTGCGGACGGTGACTAGATACCCGAGAATATATGTCCAGAATTTGCTACATGCGAATACCACGCTAAGCAATTCTTTCTCGGTCACATTATAATTCTTTTCGCATTGATTCAGGGTACGACTAGCAAAGCTTATCACCAGATGGTGACCCTCCTCATCTTCCTGATATAACGTGGTTCCTAAGCTGATGTCGCTAGCATCACAGTTCAAAAAGAAAGGTTTCTTAAAATCCGGGTGACGAAGTATAACACTCTCTAAAAACTTTGCTTTGATAAGTTGGAAGGTAATATCCTGTTCTTCACCCCAGGTCCATTTGTTTTTTGCAGACAATTGTGGTTGAAACTTGGCTGTCAGCTTGGAATATTTGTGCTGGAACTTTCTGTAATAGTTACAGAGTCCGAGGAAAGATTGTAACTGTTTCCTGTTCTTTGGTTTAGGGAACTTCTGAATTGCCTCCACTTTTTCTGCTGACGGGGTAATACCTCTATCGTCTAGGTTGTAACCTAAAAACTGTACTTCTCGCGCAATGAACTTGGATTTCTCCAATTTCAGTGTTATATTATTCTGCGCTAACTTTTCGAGTACATGTTCAACTCGGTAACAGAGTTCCTCCCAGGTCTCCGAAGTAATGAGCAAATCGTCCACATAGACTGTAGTAAATTGGAGTGCTTCTTGTCAAAGTATTTGGTCCATACAGGCCACAAAGATGGCTACAGAATTTACAAGTCCGAAGGGCAGTCTCTTGAACTGGTAATTGCGCCCTTCGAAAATGAACGCCACGTATTGACGACTTTGTGGATGCAACTCCACTTGCCAGTAACCACATACAGTGTCCCATGTGCTGATAAACTTGGTGCCGTGAAATCGTTTTAGGATCTCCTCTATTTCACCGGGTGATGTTCGGTCATTGACAATGGTTTTATTTAGCTCGCGCGCATCCAAACAGAGCCGGACTTGTCCGTCTTTCTTGGGAACAGCAATGATTGGACTAGTGTATGGAGATTGACTAATCTCAATTATGTCACTGCTGATCATCTTATTAATTTCTGTTCTCACGGCCTCCTTCAGTGAATGCGCGATTGGGTATGACCTCCGGTTAAATTCCACGTTTTCCTTAAACTCAAGCTTACACTGGTAGTTCTTGATTTTACCTGGTTCATCTGAAAATACGGACTTGTATCTTTCGTATACCCTTATTAAACGATTTGCTTGGTGTATGGGTATTTTTTCGTGGTTGGTTCCGCACTGGAAGTCTCGTATTTCTTGTATCTTCACTGACCATAAATCCTCTACTCCATTATTATATATTATTGGTTTATGAATGGATCTATTCTCTACAAAATTTATTTTGCGAAGTTGTTGGTGTATTGTGTTGGGAAGTATATTCGCACCTCCTACCAAATCTGCTGTCCATTTTATTCCGTCTGGAAATAGTGATACCTTTCCTTGGTTAAGGTCGATTATGGTAGAGTGCCTTCTTAAAATATCGCAACCTACCAATATATTGAATGGTAATCCGGTGGCGATCAAAAATACCATATCTAAAGCTATACCATGGCTAACGACATTTACTGAAACTTGTTTGCGAATCGTTTTGTTCTGGCGGCCAGTTGCACCTATTAAGACAATATTGTTTACTGGTAACATCGGCAAAGTTTTACCACACTCTTTCTGGATTCTGTCCAGTTCGTTCACATTTATTATAGAAATATTCGCACCATTATCAATCATGATTTTAGCGGGGATTCCTTCCACTTCCGCTTTTATATACAATATCTCATTGTTTTGACTATCGAGGCTAGTTTCGTTTTCCTCCAATAGTTCCGTTCTAATGTTCTTTAAGTAGTTGTTACTTATGATGGTGATGCTTTTTAACTCGGTTGCCTCTTGCAACTCGTTTATATACCCAGGGAATAGGAGCAGTAACGGGTCGTGATGGTTTATCACTGCCTCCTCCCGTTTAAATTATTGCTGTCATCGTTGGCACTCGGATTGACCGAGGCGTCGTTTTGGAAACCCTGAGTCGTTTCCTGCCGCTCTGTATCCTGTTCGAATGTTATTTCTCTGTTTTGCTGTCGGCCAGGATCCTCCAGGCTGGTACTTCTTCTTCTTTGTTCATACCTCGGACCGTACCGTTCTTCGCTTCTTCTTCGGCGATCTCCATCATGGAAACTATTCCTCCATTGACGGTTGAATCTTCTCGGCCCTCGATCTTCGGGTCTTATAAAATTAACTCTAGGACGGGAAACTCTATTATTATTATTATTATTATAGTTATTATTGTAATTTCTATTATTCTGGTAATACCGTTCATTATTACCGGGGTAGGGGTTTCTCTGACTATATGGGTTGTTAGGGGGTTGATAAAAATTATTACGGTTATTAGGGTATTGGTTATTATTTCTATTACCGTTTTGGTTGCCGTTAAAGTTGTTGTTATTGTGCGGCAGGTTATTGTTGCCGTTGTAATTATTTTGCTGGTTGCAGTTTCCGGGATAGTTATTACCATTACTGGGGTACTGGTTGGTTCTCCCCTCCGGTCTATCATTCGTCCTCCTACTTTGACGGTAGTATTCTTCGTTTTCGTAGCTCTCTAACAATTCAGTCATGACCTGCACCGTTTTAATCTGGCTACCTCTCTTCGCTCTGATAATATCCTCGTCATAGTGATACGATAGCTTGTTCACTAGACATTCTTCGGGTATTGCCGGCTCTAGATGTTTTGCCAGGCACACTTTCCCTAGGAAATAGGCTGTCATGGTATTTCCTATTTGGGCCCTGTATCGTCCATGGCAAATATTATCCCTGATCAGGTTCTGGGTTGTTTCTGACCAGTATTTGGCCTTAAACAGTTTCCTGAACTGTTGGTAGTCCTCAATCTCGCTAGGGTTTGCCATCCACCAGTTATCTGTCATCTCCCTGAATGACTCGTCCAGTATCTCCCGGTTATTGTTCCATCGACTCCCTCTATGCTTGGCAAAATATTCTTCTATCCGGGCTAGGAACTCCATAGGTTTCCTCTTGTATTGCCGGAAGTTCAGCCATTCCCGGTTTTCATTTATTGGTATCCCGGTAAAATTAGTGGGTCGATTCCTCAAGGCTTCCATTTCTTCTTGGCTCTGCCGCACCTGACCCGTGATATTGGTCATAGCCTCTTCCATCCCGTCACACCGTTCCGCGACTTGGCTCCGTACTCTCCCGAATTCTTCCCGAGTCTCCTTCAGTTGTTCTTCCACTTTCCTGCGACTATGCTCTTCAATATTCGTAAACTTGATGTTTACCACTTCCTTGAATTCTTGTACTTCCTTTTCGGTTTGGTTACATTTTCCGTCAATTTCCCTGATTTGTTGGTTTATTAAAATGGTTTCTTCTTCCAATTTTTTATTTAGAGATTTTTTATTAACGTTGAGTTCCTTGCTCATTTCTTCTTTTAACAACTTCAGCCTCTCGTCTAACTTGTCCAGATTTTCCTGGTTAACCTCCCTTAATTCTTCTCTTAGTAGTTGGTTATCCTCTCTTAATTCTTCCAACTTCTCCCCCATCTTATCTTCCATTTTCTTGTTATTCTCCTCCAATTTTTCTTCCATCTTCTTGCTATTCTCCCTCAACTCTTCCTTCAATTGTTGGTTGTCATTTTCTATCTTCCTCCTAGTTTCATCAATTTTCGGATTGGTGTTTTCAATTTTATTACTTAATTCTTCTTTGGTTATTATGAATTCTTCCTTCAAAGACTGGTTGTCCTCCTTCAATTCTTCTAACTTCTTCCCCATTTCTTCCTCCATCTTCTTATTTGTTTCATCAATTTTCTTACTCAGGGACTGGTTGTCTTCCTTCAGACCTTCCATCTTTTTACTTAAGGATTGGTTGTCTTCCTTTGTGGAATCCAATTTCTTACTCATTCCTTCCATCTTTTTACTTAAGGATTGGTTGTCTTCCTTTGTTGATTGGTTGTCCTTCTCCATCTTCTTGCTGTTTTCCTCCATTTTCTCCATCATGATCCTGAGCATCTCTTGTATGTTCCCACCCTCCGTTCGTGTTGGCTTTTCTAATTGTTCCTTCCGGACATTGACTTCCCCTGTTTGTGTGTGCATCTCAGGTTGTTCCTCCGGTTGTGTGGATTGTTTAGATAATACTGGTGGTAATAACCTTTCCACATCTTCTACCGGCGTTGCCTCTTTGTCTTCCATACTTATCTCAATCTCCTTTTCGGCCTCCGCCGCCCATTTCTTTGACATTGCTCGTCGTTGCATCTTCCCTTTTCTCTAACTCTATAGCTGCTGCCAAGCTCCAATTAGGGATTGGGCAGATTGTAGTGGCCTGTCAATCGCTAATTAAAGCCCCTCAGTTGTGCGCCAATTTGTAACTAAACGTTGTGTGTTACAAATATATAAATTTCGTGTTTAGATTTAAAAATAATGTTCGTGTTAAAAAAAAAATTTTGTTTATGAGAAATTTTTTTTTATATAATTAATTAAAAACAATTAATTAATTATGTTTTGTGGTGTTCAGAAACGTTTATTTATTGTTTTAATTGTTTTATTGACTTTTTGGTATTTTTTAAATTCTCTCGCCACTTGATAGGTTCGTCTCCAAGAACAATCGATTTGTTTACTTTTCTTATTTTGGAGGTTATCTTCCTTCTTCGTGGTGAGATCTTGGTTGTTACTTCTACTAAATTTAATTATTATATTATTTATTCTAGGAATGAAAAAACTGTGTAAGTATGAAATAAATAAGAAATTTTATTAGCAATTCAATATCTTTTGACTCTTTATCGATTTGTCAATCGATTCTCAGGGTGTTGTTTTATCGTACAATTATATATAAAAGGATTCTTTTAGCAGTTATTTTATGGTAAGTCAGAGAAATAAGGGTTAAGTTTATCAAGTATAACAGTACAAATATATCACCTTAAAAATTAAAATACAGATTTAATATTTGATATATAATAGTAAGTAAGTTGTTGTCAAACCAATCTGTAGCGTGGTGGCTGTGTTGAGTTGGATGATGGGTAATCAAAGATGGCTGCCTCTAGTGTGTAGTTGGGAGTCAGTCTCACCTCGCTGATTCAAAGTTTAATAAATATGCTTTTCCTCTGAATTTACGTCCTGGTGGCTGCAATTCTTCCTTCTTGTGTTGGAGGAGTGTCACTGGTTTAGTTTTGGTGTTGTATTCGGAAAAATAGTGTAGATTTAAGTCAAATTCACTTTTGTCGGTTAGTCGTATGTTAGCACTTTTATGGTTAAGTGTTATTACTGTTTTAATGGTTTTAAATGTTGTATTCACTGGTGTTCTGTTCTGTATAGTGTTATTTGAATGTTTGTAGGTGTTTAATTCACTCGGTCTCTGTTTAAAATATGTTTTTTGTTGAAACTCCCGTTCGTCACTTTTAGGCTTCGAAATCGTTCGCCATTACGGTAGTTGTAACTAGTTTAAGGTTTTTAAACACACGTATCAAGTGTATCATTCAACGTTCAATAATCAACTAATTTACTTCCTCCTTCCTTGGCCAAAGTCTTAGCCAAGACAATCTTATTCAAAGCATTGTTCGAAATTTCTATTGCATCCTGTGGATGTGATAATTTACATTATATAACTGATTATATTTTTGTTATTCTTCAAATTTATTAGCTAGTAACTACTTAATCTTCTTCTTCAGTTCATTCTGCATAATTTGATACCAAATAATGTAGTTTTATTAAGTTTTTAAACTAAAATGGCTGTTTTTAGTTTTTAACATTTGGCCTAGATTTCTAATAGTTTTTACATACAAAGTTTTTTAAATAGTACATATTGATTTATACCCTCTCTGACTGTCATTGCTATCGTGACATAGATTGACATTTTCTTATTTTAACGAGTTAACCATTAGTATATGGTTCATACTATTAACAAATAACATATAACTCAAATTAACATTTTCTTATTGTAAACAAAAATAACAATTAGTATATGGTTCTTACCATTAATACCTAATATATAAATCAAATTAATATTTGTCTTTTCAACTCAGACATTGTATACTTATTGATAGATAAAATACACAAGAAATATTATAAATAAGGAATGTTAGATTCTGACATTTAAACTTAACTATTGCTAACACCTTATTCTATACAAACAAATATAATTATTACAATCTTATCCTATATTTCTTAAGCTAGGTTTGAATATCAGTTTTTATCTGTTTTTTGGGGTAATGATACCTTGTCACTTCACTTTTATTATGGCCTGCTCTGTTTTATTTTATTCATTCTAATGAATGTTATTCTAAAAAGAGTGGCAGTTATTTACAAAAACACATGTATTATAGGTCATGATAATACTCTATTTATTACTCATTAACACAAATTAAATCACTTTAAAGCTGTAGTATTTCATCATCTACTCAGTTTGTGAACACCAATATTGAAATATAAGGTTTATTTTCTATAACACTAAAACTTGCACTTTCTCTATTTATTCCTTGATTTTAATTCTAAATAGTTATACAGTTTTACTAGAATCAAGAAATCTATTTATAGATTATAATGAAGATTTGTCTTTGGTGTTATATTATTATCTCACATTTGTTCACTTTCAATTCTTACTCTATACACTTTTTGGTTTACATCTATTGTACATGTGGTTTTTACCTTTGATATTTTGTCATACTTTGATTTATTATTATTATATTTATTTAGGGGTTTGGGTTTTTTTATAAGAGCATTACTTCTTCTTGTGGATGCTGTCTTGTTCTTGTTTCTTCATTGGTCCCTTCTGTTCTTCTTGTTTCTTATAACATATTTTCTTCATCTTGTTGTGGGTTTAGTCATTTTCTGGGTTTCTTCCTTACCTACTCCTATCCTACCTGGGTATTACCTGTTTTCTCATATTTAGCTTTTAAAGTGGTTTTGATAATTCATCACTCCTTGTAACATTTGTTTTACATGAACTTTTATTTTAATCAATGATTGTATTCCACGGTGGTTCTTAATTAATTCTTTATTTTAATTTTGCTTTCTCGGATTTAATTATGTTATTATTTTATTTCTATGATCATTTTACCATTTGTTTTTATGGGCTTATCTGTCATGCTACAACGTACATATGTAAAAATTCAAAATCAAGTGTAGATTTAGCCTACTTGAGAAGAGAAAGGCCGGAAATACTGTACATAGTGTATTTCCATAAACTGGGATTATTAATTGGTAGGTCAGCGATAACGAAAACAGAGTCGTATACATTTCCTGGAACTAATATAGAATATTGAAACTTTCAACTTGTGAAACTTACTTGTCTTTTCTTCCTATACGCATTTCGGCATAATGTGCGCCTTCGTCAGCTTTGAGACAGACTGCCCATCAAAAGCTGTCTCAAAAGCTGACGAAGGCGCACATTACGCCGAAACGCGTACGGGAAGAAAAGACAAGTAAGTTTCACAAGTTGAAAGTTTCAATATTCTATATTAGTTTAGTGCTGTGAAAAAAGAAGATGAACAATCAAAACATTTCCTGGAAATTCTGAACAGTAATGTACAATTCATAACAATGGATATGACTCATACAGACTTTCACATTTGTCATCATTGTGAACGTTTGTCCCATAGCCAGTCACTTTACGTTTTGACTCCGTAGTGTTCGTACCTTTTACTGTGTTTAAAAATGAGTAAACGTGGTTCGTATAAATCGCTCACGATAGAACAAAAGATAGAAGTTTTAAAATGTATTGACAAAGGTGATTCGGTTCAGAGTGTTTTACGCGATTTTGGTATCAGTAAATCGACATTTTACGATATTAAAAAAAGCAGATCAGCAATTACAAATTTTTCATTGAATAGAGACTTTGATAGTGCCAGTGAAATTAAGCGAAAACGGATGACTCCTGCCAAAACATCTGACATTGACGAAGCTGTTTGGACGTGGTATAAACAACAACGAGTTGCTGGTGTATCGATCCGTGGGATAGAATTGCAGACTGCTGCTGAATGTTTTGCTACTCGATTTCAAAACCAAGATTTTAAGGCAAGTACAGGGTGGTTGTTCAGATTTAGAATTTGACATGGCATAGTAAACCAATCGATTTGTGGAGAACTTTTAAGTGCAGATCATGAAGCTGTTCAACCATATAAGGATAAATTACAAAAGATTATTAATGATAATGAACTTGAACCGTGGAAAATCTACAATGCTGATGAGACGGGATTGTTTTGGAAGGCAATGCCAAAAAATACACAATCGAGTAAAAAGAAACCCATACACCTGGACATAAAAAAAAATAAAATGCGGCTGTCTGCATTACTGTGTGACAATTCTGATGGTACGCATAAATTAAAATCTGTCGTTGTAGGAAAATCTAAAAACCCAAGAGCAATGAAGAACGTAAACGAGACTGATCTTCCTGTGATTTATAAAGCTCACAGAAATGCATGGTTCAGCTGTGAAATTTTCAGTTCTTGGTTTCATAACAATTTTATTCCATCAGTCACAACATTTCAGATGGAAGAAAAAAATGTTGCTAGGGAAGAAGTTAAAGCAGTGTTGTTATTGGACAATGCTCCAGTGCATCCTGCAGAGGACATTTTACAAAGTGATAATGGAAAAATAAAATGTCTATTCATGCCTCCTAATACATCGGCACTAATACAACCAATGGACCAAGGCGTAATCTATAGTTGCAAACGGCTGTACAGAAAGAAATAGCTACAAGACTGTCTCGTATTTTTTTGAAGATGAAGAGGGTTGCAGTACCAGTTTAGGTGAACAGACTTTAATCAATACGAAAAACTACAACATAAAAAATGCTTTATTTAACTGGGCTTCAAGTTGGAAGGAGGTGAAAGCCATGACGATTGCTAATTCTTGGAAAAAACTTCTTAACCCTGAAGATAACGAAGAAGAGGATTTTAATGGAATTGAAGATGATTACAGAAATATTTTAGAAAATGCAGGAGAACATGAGACAAACACGGAAAATATTCGTGAGTGGCTGGATGAAGATGCTGGTGAGGTAGGGTACGTTGTGCGGTCGGAAGAAGAAATAGCTGCTACTATAGAAGGTCCCAAACTAAGGGACTGATGACAGATGATCAAAATGGCGATGATGATGACGATGAGGAAGGAAACGATCACGAAGAAAGTGAGAATGTTAAATAAGTGATGCAATAAAAAACGTACAATCCTTGTTGAAGTTCGTAGAAATGCCTGCAAACTCTGACTTAAGCAAATATTTTTTTGTTTTTGTTTTAAGTGAAATGAAACAGGATTTTGTGAGGAAACAGCTTAAAACAAAATACACGCAGAAAAAAGTTAATGATTTTTTTTAAGAAAGCTGTAGGCTTGCTAGAATACGTACTGTGCAGTGAAAATAGAGTGTTTTGTATTTAAGTACTGTATTTAAGTTTTGTTTTGTATGTAAGTTACGTACTACAGTATAAAACTGAATCGAATTTTTTTAGTAAACATCACATAAACAGGTACTGTATGTTATTTCTTATTTTATACCTCTTCTACTACTAATTAATATAGTATTAAATACAGTATTTTTAACAAGAACATGCAGTAGACCTCATATAGATTCAAATTGGGTTTCAGAATGATTTCTTTTATATTGTCTGCTATCGGTAACCGATAGACACGCAAAAACTCGCGATCAGTTCGTAATGTTCTATAAATCGGACTTTCAGCAATTCGGACTGAGCAAGCTGTCCGCATTAGTCCGAATTAGCGAAGTTTCACTGTATAAGGTAGTGTATATGGTTGTATGTTTTGTTTATAGTAACATGATTTTATCTGCTGATTAGAAAATGTATGCAAAAATAAAACAAATTATTTATTTGTTTGCTGAATTTTTTGTACTGTTGGAGTAGTTTGAAGAAGCAGGGTTGGCTCTAGCCTAAGTAAAGTGTTTTAGATATGAGGAAAGTAATGTGGCAAGCACTATCCTTCAGCTGCCTGTTATTACTTTAAGATGTTATCTCATGTGTTCATTTCCACTAGCTAATTTGATAAACTAGCTGAAAAAACTCGACATGTTTTTATGATGCAATTGCAATACAATTATTATACAAATAAATGCAAATACAATACCGTACAATGCAAATAAAATAATTATGTGTGTTATAACTTTAATTTTATTATGAAAATTTTGTGATTTTGTATTAACAATACCCTTACAAATGACAGTATTATATTTTTGTATGAATGATGAACTGTTTTGTACTCATTGTTTGTGTTTTTTTAAGATTTTGCATTATATACAAATAGGTAAGGTATATTTTTTGACTTCATTTTATAATATATACCAGACTAACTAACTCCTTTACTGTCCCTTATCAGTCTTTTAATACTTTTTGCCATAAAAGAAAAGTAACCTACACAATGATAATACATAAGTATTTTTTGGCATACTAATTATAATATAATGATCTACTGCCGTATTAGTATTCATTAATTAATATACAATTATGTTATTCAGTAAAAGTTTAGTGTTTATTTACTGTTATAATTTCCAAATGCATTGCTCCAACAGAGTCAAAAAATAAATGTGAAGTCACTTTATATCATAGACAAAATATAGCCTGACTTCATGTTTTCCCCGTGTGATCAGGATTTATTAAATTTCTAAAGATATGTTACACACACACACACACACACACACACACACACACACACACACACACACACACACACACACAGTGTTTAAATTGTTTCACCTACATTATCAATGATATGGTGTGTAAGAAACGTTTCCTCATAACTGTAGGCAACAATTTATATTGTAAGGATAGTATAATTATATGTCTAGGCATGTACTGCCTCATGATACCAGAATATAAACCAGTACCATGGGGTTGACACCATAGCTTACTCAGTTCATGTCACAGAGTAATCTGTACAGTGAATATTGTTAAGAATACAAAATGGAACACACAATATAATACTAGGCATAGAATACTGTAGTTAGTCCTCTATTGTATAAAATACAATGTGTTTAGTGTTTAGTAATATCATATGCTGGACATTATTAATTTAATTATGACATCAATTCTGCATGCTTGTTAGAATACACTTACTAGTTTATGCTGCTTTTCAACAAATCTAAAATTATACATTTCTGTTATTTACAAGTTAGTAATTAATTGTATGTTAATAATTACTCTATATGCTTCACATATTGATAAGTAAATTCCAACTCTTTTCACAAATTATGAATCTCGTGGTGTGTTCATTTACATGAGGTATGTGCATTATCCTCATCCCCAAGACAAGGATGAAACTGCAACCAGTTAATGACTTCTACGTGTAGATTATTATGTAACCCTCTTTTTATTTGTGTGGGAGTTCAATTTTTTTATTTTTTTTAAGGGTTACTTTATATTTATGACTAGGCTGAAGGCCTAGAAGGAAGCATAAAGTGTGCTGGGTCCAATGAGACAGGACTTGCAATTAATACTCTCTAGTAAAAAGTAAGATAACAACCTTTATTATTTATAAATTTACATTATTATTAACATAATTCATTATTTCAATATTATAAATCCAAATATTTCAAATATTATTTCAGATATCATAAATATTTCAATATTATCAACTTATAAATATTATTCATTATTTCAAGATAACAACCTTTATGGACGATAACACATAATTCAACAAAGACCGTACATGTAAATCACAGACACAATTATAAGTTTATAAACCTTGTGAACAGCCTGTATAGTTTTATCCAAAACACAATTTATAATTTTCAAATACATATAAACAGCCTGGATAATTTTATCAAAAAAATACAATTTATAAATTTGAAATGCCTGTAAACCACTGGGATAATTTTATCTGAAATACAACTTATAAATTCAAAATCCCTGTAAACAGCCTGTATAGTTTTGTCAAAAGTACAATTTATAAATTTGAAGAAAATAATATGGATTGGCCATAATAACAAGATTAATACAAATCACAAATTTAAAATGCCTGTAAACAGCCTGTATAGTTTTATGAAAAGTACAATTTATAAATTTAAAGAAAATAATATGGATTGGCCATAATAACAAGAAAATACAATTACAAATTTAAAATGCCAGTAAACAGCCTAGATAATTTTGTCAAAATACAATTTATAAATTTAAAGAAAATAATCTGGATTGGCCCGGCCACTGACATGTTCCACTCAGCATCCAAAAAAGCAATTAACCATTACAACATTTAGAAAAACCCCCAAAGCCGGACAGGGTAGTAGAAAGCTGGACAAGAGCCAGACCCGACATAAGGTAACATGTCCAGGAGCTTGCATAGATTTGCACAAACAGGTGACTACCCTTGGTTTTAATGTGTAACCTGGCCTAATGCAGATTAAAGAAAACTCCCAACCCTTCTATGAAATAAGAAAATGATAATGTGTAAAAAGACCCATGATTATAATAGATGCTAGACCAGCTGGTCCAGCTCAGCATGTTACAAACTGCACCCACCTGCTTAACTAAAATACCAGTCCCCCCCCCACAAACTTCTACAAACCCATTCAGTATCAAGGTAAAAAAAAATGTATGCATAAAAATTAATGAGCGCTGGACACATGCCAGCGAGCGGGCCTACAATGGTTCTCGAGACTAATTACCCATCAAGACGATGTTACATGGAAAAATTGTGTCCAGCAGGGCACGTGCACAATTTAAACGGTTTTATGCTGTAGAAAGTCAATTTAAGTAGAAATTGAGTTTTTGTGGATGCTAAACGCACGATACATGTTGTTGTATATAGAGGCCAAATCTAGGTAAGTATTGGATTAATATCACCTCGTTTTGTCCAGATGCTTCCCAGGTGAACTGTGCCTTGTTGGACAGTCAGTCGATCTTGCTGAGGGGGTGTTTACAGTGGCATGCTTACGGTTCTTTCTCCTCCGGCAGGTGAGGAACGAGAGTCTGTGTTGGCGTGATCCGTTCAGGACATGATGGAAGATGGAAATTCTGCCATGGTAGGATCAGATCTCCGTCTGTCTCAGGAGCCCGGAGGTCTGTAAGAGTCTACGTACACATGATAGACTAGAAAAATACAAAATTTAACCAACTCAGTCTGCCGAAGGGAATAGGCTGTTCACGTACTGTCGATGACGGTCAACTCAAAAAACTTGCAATCTGCAGACCCAGATTGCCTGCAACAGATGGCGTCTGCCTCCGCAATTGCCCGCTTCCGCTAACAGATGGCGCGGGCATGCAGAAACGTAGAAACACGATGCGTGCCGACCTCGTGAAATAATAATCCGCAATTCCCAATTATAAATAAATTATATTTTTGTACGGTCGCCCGGTTTCTTTGAGAAACCGCGGCACACCCCCACCCCAAAAGGGCAACATGGTTGCCAAACACTTGAAACTAGGGTACCCTGCATAGTACCCCCAGTCTTCTAGACTACAGAGCTTCTCCGGGGAATCTCAAGAAAACTCGCGCTAAGGAGAACAGAGGCTCAGAAGGAAAACGAAAGAGATGGAAAGAAGAAGTGTATTGGGTGTACTTGTGTGCATGTAAGGACTTGTGTAAGTGTGCGGGCGCTGCATGCTGACTTGATCAGGGCCAGCATACAGCAAGAAGGGACAGAAGAAGAAAAGAAGAAAGAGAAGTTCGGGAGCTCCCTGAGTTCTGACCTCCTAAGGCCTCCCAACTTACATTTTGAGACACCAAAAATATATCCACTTTAACAGGGCCTTATGCCACATAGTTACGGGGGCGAGCTAACCAAACACCTGAACGACTACACACTATCAATCCATCACACTCTCAAGACGGGGAAAAATGATGGCCTCCATGAGACTATAAGACCATGAGAAAATGATTATGTGTGAAAAGACCCGAGACTATAATCTAAGGGTATGCCAAAACATACCGAGTGGATGAAGTTCACAACTGACCTCATCAACGCGGTAGGTTTCACTCCTCTCTCTAACTCCTTTTTTTTATTCCTTTTCTAATTTTTTTGAATTTTTTTTTTCTAAGGGGAGGGTTAGGAAGATCGGGAAGATGAAAAGGGCAAGGGTCATTGAAAGGTCAAGAGCTAGGACTAAAGGTAAGGACATGGCTCCCTCCGAAAATAAGGATGAATGGAGAAAACCAAGGCTGGCGCGGGCAGGGGCACGTCCCTGAAGTAGACGAACACCACTGGGACTGTGGGGAACATCTACCCGCTACCCGTCTCCCTCTCACTTCAAGGCACCCTAGTAACGCACTCTACTCCCTGGATGATAACCACCTCTAAGCACACGGAGACCATCTAAATCCCCCCCCCCATACCAGCCTGCCTATCCCCTGCGACAGAGCTTCAGCTTAGAAATGTGAGTCGTTATCTTTTCCGAATCGCTCCCCGGTTCTCCCAGCCTAGCCGTTACCGGCGATGCGAAACCCAGGATGCGATATGGCCCCGACCAGCGATAACACAATTTTGCGGCTCTCTTGTTCGCGGCTGAGCTGATTGGATGGCTTTGGCAGTAAACCCAGTCCCCTGGCTGGAAGGGGTTAGGAATTCGCCCGCGATTATATAGATGACGGACACGCTCGTGCGCTCGCAGCAAATTCTTCCGAGCCTCCTTCCACCTCTCCGCTGTTCCACTATCTGGCTCCCGAGGCAGAAGATCTTCAATGTTCCACAAGTTAGTCAGCGGGAGTGCGGGCGAGAATCCAAACATAATTTCAAAGGGAACGGCCTGGTGACTGTCATGTAGGGCCGTATTAAAGGCTAGCTGTAACCACTTAAGATTCTGGTCCCAGGTGTTCTGTTGCTCAGCATGATAGGCAATAAGCGCTGACCTGAGATTCCTTTTGAATCTCTCCGCGTGGGACGGCTGTGGGTAATAAGGGGAAGTGGTTACATGCTTGATTCCACTGACGAAACACATTCGCCGAAACTCACCCGAAATAAACTGCGGACCATTGTCCGAGACAATGATGGTCGGAAGACCGAAATGCTGAAAGACATGATTCTGCAGCGCGAGAACAGTCAAACGAGCCGTTGCCTGCCGTAAGGGCAATAGCCAGGCAAACTTTGAAAAAGCATCCACACAGACAAGTAGGTAAGCATTACCAGACTTGCTACGGGGGAAAGGTCCCACGTAGTCGATGAATAGCTTCTCCATCGGTCTGCTCGCCACATCAGATGACAACAACCCTAACTTGGTGTTCTGGGCAGGCTTACTCAAACCACAGATATAACAATTCTTAACGCGAGTCGCAATATCCCTCTCCATGCCCTTCCAGATGAAATGTCGCCTAATATTGGAAATGGTCTTCGAAATTCCCTTATGACCACCTACCGGGGAATTGTGATAGTAACTGAAGACCATGGGCACGAGTTTGCTAGGCAGTACTACCTTCGGGGCACGTCCTTTCCTTTCTCTGCAACACAGGACGCCCTTGGACAAGAAGTAAGGGGCCTGTACGTTACCCTCTTTGAGATTTTGGATGATCGGACCTAATGGATTTGGAGATGTTACCTCTTCATCTTCTAACTGATGGGGTAACACATCAGTGAAGGCTAATGGAAAATCTAGTAGAACTGCACAGGGTTGCTCAGATTGGGCTTCACGCTTCACTGGGCCGGGAAAACATGCGTGACAAAGCATCTGCAACCACATTTTAAGTTCCCTGGCTGTGTTGCACCTTGAATTTGAAGGATGAGATCTTGACCACCCATCTACCAACTTTACCCAGTTGCCGGGGATGAGCAAGAAGCCAAGAGAGAGCCTGATTTTCGGTCTCGAGCAGGAACTCAGCATGTTCCAGAAAACGCCTGAATTTGTCTAGAGCGTACACTACTGCTAAGCACCCTAGCTCATACACAGAAGATTTTCTTTCTTGCTGGGTCAAAGTTCTAGAAATAAAAGCCACAGGCTGCCTAGCGCCGTCAACGCCCTGGGATAGAACCGCCCCGAGCGACACCGAACTAGCGTCCGTCTGAAGAATAAAAGGTTTAGAAAAATCGGGCATCCGTAACACCGGTGGGGAGATGATGGCTTCCTTGAGGGTGTCAAAAGCCTTCTGTTGGCTCTCCCCCCATGTGAATTTAGCTCCTTTTTTCCTCAGTTCGTTCAAGGGTGCAGCAATTTCCGCAGCATTAGGAATGAATCTGCGATAGAAATTGACCATTCCCACGAATCTAGCATCCCCTTTGCACCCCTAGGAGGGGGAAAGTCACGGATGCCCTGGGTCCTCTCTGGGTCGAAAGTAACACCCCGGTGTGAAATCAAATGCCCTAAGAAAAAAATGCTTTCCTGGGCAAAACGAACGTTCTCTGGATTGACAGTGAGGCCAGAACTTCTCAATCGACACATCACCTCTCGCAGATGACACAGGTGTTCCTCGAATGTCTTACTATAGACCAGCAAGTCGTCCAAGTAATTGAACACGAACTTGAATTTTACGTCGTGAAAAACGGTGTCGAGTAGACGAGTGAGTGTTTGGGCCCCCACAGCCAAGCCCATGGGAACCCTTGTAAGTAGAGGGAAAGTGAGCGTTAGAAAACACTTCCGGGTTCCAGTTGAAAACACTACCAGGTTCCAGTTCATGACGTCATAAAGGCACTGGCAGCTGGTGTCCGAGCTGTCCATGTGACGTCACTGTTTTGTGTGTGTGTGTGTGTGTGTGTGTGTATGTGTGACTGAAACACTTCCGTGTTCCAGTTCATGACGTCACACAGAGGCTCAAGTCGCTGGCGTCCGCATGGCTAAAACCTGTTTCAAGACGTCACGGAGGCCGTGGTTTCTGCATGTCCAAAATTTGGTAGCCGAAAACAATGTGTAGCGGATGGGGGTACCCGGAATTCGGCGGTTGCCCGGACGCGCAGAGGCTATGTCATCGGGTACCGTTACTCGAAATTTTGGGGGCATCGGGTACCGTTACCCGAAATTTTTAAATCAACGGATGGGGGTACCCGAAATTTGTGGGTACACCCTAACCGGGTTCCAGTTCATGACAGAGGCCCTGGCAGCTGGTGTCCGAATGTTAAAACACTTCCGCGTTCTGGTTTATTTTGATGTAACAAAATAATCGTTCTCTCTCGAAATTTTTAATGTCAGAATTTTGGTACCCTAAATGATTAAAACAACGCATGGGGGTACCCGAAATTTGTGGGTACGCCCACATGACGACGACGTAGAGGGCGTGATGTCTGAAATGTTTAAATCAACGGATGGGGGTACCCGAAATTTTCGGTGTCTGAAATTTAGTACCCGAAATGTTTAAATCAACGGATGGGGTTACCCGAAATTTTTGGTGTCCGAATTTTGACACCCGAAATGTTTAAATCAACGGATGGGGGGTACACCCTAAAACAAGTCATGTATGTCTAAACTCTGGACGGGGAGGAGAAACCGTTACGCGAAATTGATCGGTTAAAATTTGGGACAATAGGTACCTGACGGGTCCCGAAATTTGGTGATTAATGACATCCCGACGCGGTTCCTCCGGTACTAAAAACCGGATATTGTATTATTATAATGTTTATATTGTGTTAATATAAAACAGATGCATCGATTTGAATACTGTTTAGAAAACATATATTCTTATTATGCGTTACTAAAATTGTTAACTGAATAAATATATTTACTCCTGTGACGATTCGCCTGTAAACCAGTCAAACAGCATCTAAGCTGGTACAAGCGGTGTGTGTGTGAAACACTACCACGTTCCGTTAATGTATTCAAAGAGGAACTGATAGCTGGCGTCCGTGTTTTATAAAGCTGTGTGTGTGTGTGTGTGTGTGTGTGAGGTTGACGTAGAGCTGGCTCAGGCAAGCTGTTGTAACTTGCAGCGCTCTTTCTCTACTATAAAAACCGGTTTCTTTGCTGTTACATTCCATGTGAGAGACATACATCTCTACTGCTTTTGCGATTATTCAAGTATGATAGGAATAATTGTTTTGTATAAGGGGTATAATAATAAAAATAACATAGGTTATGGTTTATATGTATATATAATTTTTAATAATATCAAAAGCTTTTACAATCAAATCATAAGCTATAAGTTTTTTCTCTCTCTACACACACATGTTCTATATTCACAAGACAATTATAATTGAGCAAAACATACGCCCTCTCTCTATATACATAACTAAACAAAATAGACACTTTATCTATATATATATATATTTTTACATAATTATACAAAATAATCTTTTTTCTCTCTCGCTTTCTCTCTCTTTTGCAGCCTTGAAGGTTCTCTCTCTCTCTCTCTCTCTCTCTCTCTCTCTCTCTCTCTCTCTATATATATATATATATGTATATATACACACATACACACACACATATAATTAACAAAATAATAATTACATTTACTACAACCAAAACAAGCCTTATATGTCTAACAATAATAATAATAATAATAATTAATAACATACAATATTACAATGTTGATGTGTAATATATTAATAATAACATACTGAATGTAGACACACATCAAATGATAATTAATATGGTGTTAACTACATGTGTAAAATGGTACACCAAAACCTTGAATTCAACTCTTTTTAGTATTTTAGATAATAACAGTGGTAACAACGCTTATAAAGCGCACATCCAGTGGAATTATGCCTTAACCAATTACATTTTTTCGTCAAAATAATTTTTTAAAACAATTGTTCTTCAGAGTGTAAATTCTCTCCACTCACAAGCACTCAGAATGTTACAGTGGTCACCATATGGTGGTGAACGACATACATCTCCCTCGCATTCGCACAAACACATAACATCGAAACAAGGTTTCTGTAACTATGAGAGAAATCTTTAAAAAAATTTAATTACACATAAAAATTTAATTAACACTTTAATGATTGTTTATCTCAACTTTTTATGTTATAAACCACATACGTTTTTTAATAATTAAAAACAGAATATAATTTCCTACAATTAATAATACTTGATCAAATACAAAAGAATGTAGACACATCAAATGATAGTTAGTGTGGTATTAAAAAAACATGTATTCTGAATTAAAGTCATTTTGATATCTTAGATAACAACAGACGCGACAACGGTTACGAAGCGGACATCCGCTAGAGTCATGCCTTGACCACTCATATTTTTTTACTAGCGAGGTATACGCTGTACCAGTAAAATTATACATCATATAGTATATCTGATTAACCAGCTTTGTTTTAGCAATTAGCAAATCTTTTATTTGAAGATATTCAATATTATGGTTGTTACAATAACTAATTGATGTTTTGAAGAGTTTGAAAAACTCATTACGAATAAATACTTTCATTTTGTAAATATTCTTTTCGTTTCGTATTGATATCCATCTACTCAGTGTCTTACGATTATTTCTAAAATTATAATCGAATTTAATCATGTTGCATTGACAATATAATCTATTATTACCATTTATTTCTCTGTTTAAAAGTTTTTCTACAATATTAGATCCAAGCAACACCTTGTTCTTTCTCTGAAAATGAACAGTTAACATTAAAAAACGACAAAAAAAATAGAGAAGTCTACTTCATCATTTAAAAACATTTTACTATTAATGTTATTATTACTATTATTATTATTATAATAAACCAATCCTGTTCTCATTTATTTGGTCTGGAAAAAAAGAGAAAAAATTAATACATAACCACTTCTGTATAAGTAATTATTAGTGGTACTGAAATATCATACTCACATAATCAATATCCAACTGCACGCTCACTTTCTCGTTCGCCAGCGGAGTGTGTGAGGTTACGCATAGTGATAGGACACAAGGCTTCACAGCTTTCAATTGCTCCTCTGTAAATACGTCACACCATCTTTTAGGTAGGTATACATAGAAAAGTTTATCCTCCGGCTGAGGACAGGCTCCGGTATCTTCCAAATCTACCACAACTGACTCCCCGAATTTCGTTTTCACAAATTTCATGTGAATTATATGATACTTTACTCCTAAAGAAAGACTTGACAAGTCTCTTTTTGGTAAAAAATTTTCAACTGTCTTCGCGTTCGCAACGATTCCTTCCATGGCGAGTACTGATGACTGCACAGGGAAACACTGGCGTATTTATTCTGTTTCCCCCGACCACGTTCCTTCCTTCTAAAGCGTCATCTCCTTCGGTCACGACCGGACGACGACACCCTACCCCGCACCTCCACCGCAACGGTAACGGCTATAATTTTGCTTCCTACCCCACCCCGCGTCGTCACGGGCCACCATCTGCTTTCGGTCACGACCGGACGATGACATCCTACCCCGCACCCCCACACCGCACCCAGAGCCTCACCACCACCCCGCACCTCGCCTACATATTTTGTTCAATTACTTTGTCTGTCGCTCCGCAACGACCGGGTTTACCCCCCACCCCGCACCCCACTCGAGTCCGTCGGTCACGGTCACCCGCACCCCACCTCGCGTCGTCTCGGACCACCATCTGCTTTCGGTCACGACCGGTCGTACCTAGCTCCCTACCCCGCACCACCATCCCACACCTTTACCCCGCACCGCATCGGTCACGGACGTCGGCTTCCTACACCGCACTCCCCACCCCACCCAGCCCTCCGCAACGCGCGTCATCGGTCACGACCGGACGATGACATCCTAGCCCGCACCCCCACCCCGCACCTCCAGCACACACCGCATCGGTCACGACAACCCCGCACCCCACCCCGCGCAGCTGCTCCTCGCGAGCGGAGCGCGGCGACAGCGTTACCGGTCACCGGACTGTCTATATAGGGAACCAACGACGCGAAGCCGGCCTCACTCCTTTCACAATGACCGATAGCAGCAGCAGCAGCGGCAGCAACAGCGAACACCGTGCTATCAATGGTAATGTAATTACTATAAAATTTATGATACTTGACAATACACTAAACATACAAACAGTATTATTAGATTACAAACACACGGTTATTGATAAGATTTGTAGCGAAGCCGTTGCATTAAATAATTATATAAAGTGGTATTTAGCAGTTCGTGTATCTTTTAAAAAATTAATAAACACCGAAAATATTTATTGTAATGCGGTATTTAGATCACGTACAGAACTTAAGTCACAGTATGACGATATCGATGAACAGTATTCGATAGCTAGCGAGAAAATAATGGAATCCGTTGACAAATTCACGCGTGACGGAAGCGGGTGGGTCGAAAATGGTGTCGAGTCGGTGGAAATAAATATTACAAAATACAATCCTCTTGTGGGGTCGAGCTTTCTACCTACACCATCGAAATTGTCACACAGTAAGAAAGGAATTATTAATGTGAAAAATTTAGAAGATGAAAAGTGTTTCTTGTGGTCTGTGCTCGCCGGTATACACCCGATCGCGTGTAACCCGCATCGCGTTAGACATTACCTTCCGTACGAAGAAGAAATAAACATGAAGGACATACCTTATCCCGTCGCAGTCAATAAGATAAAACGTTATGAAAAATTAAACGAAAACATATCCGTTAACATTTTTGGCTACGAAGGCGAGGTATATCCTTTACGTATTACTGAACACCGCGGTCGAAAGTACCACGTAAACCTACTGCTACTGTCCGACGCGAACACTACTCACTACTGCCTCATACGGAACCCTTCGCGTATGCTTTCGTCGTTGTCAAAACGAAACGGCGCTTCGTTTTACTGCAACTACTGTTTACACCGATTTTCGGACAATAAAGATACTAACGCGGCGCGAAAACGAGTTGAAGAACACGAACGCAACTGTTCTCAGCATGCAGTACAGAAAGTAAAACTTCCTGACGAGAACGAAAAGTGGATGTATTTTAAAAACTTTTCACTTTGTCACCGCGTACCTTATACGGTATACGCTGACTTCGAATCTTTTATTGTTCCGACCACCGGTAAAAACGTGGCACATCATATACCAGCCAGTTTCTGCTATGTGATAGTTGACTGGATGGGAAACGCCGTCAAGGAACCTGTAATATACCGCGGTAAAGACGTGGTGGACACGTTCCTTCGTGTGCTTTTAGTCGACGTTCAACGACTCGATAGAAAGTTTAATAAACCGATCCAAATGACAGCGGCCGATGAACGGTCATTCCGAAACGCTACGCACTGTCATCTGTGCAAGAAGGCGTTAACGGATGACACGGTTCGAAACCATTGCCACATAACGGGAAACTATTTAGGCGCTGCTCACAATGCGTGTAATATCAATTACAAAATACCAACACACGTTCCGGTTTTTTTCCATAATTTAAGTGGCTATGACTCGCATCATTTGATGCAAGGTTTCGGAAAGTACAAGGAAGATGAAATAACGTGTATCGCTACTACAAGCGAACGTTACATCTCCGTTACACTCGGTCAGCTCCGGTTTCTCTGCGGTTCATGAACGCGTCACTTGAAAAACTCGTCTCCAACTTATCCGCGGATAAATTTAAAATCCTTAATCAATTTTACACGCGTAATGTTAATTTACTGTTGCGTAAAGGCGTGTACCCTTACGAATACGTTACGGACGATTCAAAATTTGACGAGAGGCAGTTACCGGACCGCGAACATTTTTACAACGGGTTGACAGAGTCGGATATAAACGAAGAAGATTACGCGCACGCTCGAGCGGTTTGGTCGGCTTTCGACATGCAAACGTTCGGTGATTATCATGACCTTTATTTAAAAACGGATGTACTACTGCTTGCAGATGTATTTGAAAACTTTCGAAACATGAGCCTGCAATACTACGAACTCGATCCGTGTAACGTTTTTACCACCGCCGGTTTAGCGTGGAACGCGATGCTGAAAATGACAGGAGTTAGGTTAGAGTTACTCCGCGATATAGACGTACACCTGTACATCGAAAGAGGTATCCGTGGCGGCTTAGCAGCAATTTCTAATCGGTACGCCAAGGCCAACAACCCGTACATTCCCGATTATGACGCAAGCAAGCCGCATAACTATTTACTCTACCTCGATTGTACCAACCTGTACGGAACGGCTATGACACAGCCTTTACCACTGTCAGGTTTTCGATGGTTGGAACGTACAGAGATCGATACGTTGAACGTGCACACGTTACGTGACGATGATGACACCGGTTATATCCTGGAAGTCGATCTGGGGTATCCATATTACCTACACGACTTACACAGTGACTACCCTTTAGCACCCGAAAAGTGTACTATTACGGACAGTATGCTTTCACCGTACTGCTATCGCATGAAGCTGTTAAAAGACTTTGTGTGTAGTAACGGTAAGGTAGAGAAACTGATAACGTCCCTCGAGGACAAGACAAAATACATTGTTCATTACAGAACATTGAAACTCTACCTCGAACTAGGAATGGAGTTGAAAGCGATTCACCGTGTGTTAGCATTCACACAGTGCCTATGGTTGAAACCTTTCATCGATTTTAATACGGAGCGACGAAAGGCAGCCAGAAACACCTTTGAAAAAGACTTTTTTAAGTTAATGAATAACGCACCGTACGGAAAATCGTTGGAAAACGTACGGAAGCGAATCGATTTCAAGTTAGTTCCAAACGAGAAGAAACTTCACAAACTAACCGCTAACCCCAGGCTACAACATTTTTTCATCTATAACGAGGACCTGGTAGGTCTCACGATGAAAAAAATATCCATTACACTGAACCGACCTTTGTACGTTGGGTTCAGTGTATTGGATATTAGTAAGCTGATTATGTATCGGTTCCATTACGGATTCACGATGAATACGTACGGGTCACGTGCACGTCTATGTATAACGGACACTGACTCTCTGTTGTACGACATTCGCACCGACGATGTGTACAAAGACATGGAGGAGCATCTCGAACTCTTTGACACGTCGGAGTACCCTAAGGCACATCCGTGCTATAGTGAAACAAACAAGAAAAAGTTGGGTACTTTTAAAGACGAAACAAATGGAAAACCGATACTTGAATTTGTCGGGTTGCGCGCAAAATGTTATTCATTCGTTACGGCAAACGATAAAGAGAAAGGTAGCGAAAGGTGTGCCACGTTCCGCGATAGCTACACAGTTGAAACATCAACTTTATAAACAATGTGTAAAGACCACTTCTCAAACTTATACTACGGCGCAGACTATCCAAAGCGAAAAACATAACATATACACAAGAAAGCTTACAAAATTATTGCTGTCACCGTACGATGACAAACGATATGTCTTGGATGACGGTGAAACAACACTGGCGTACGGTCATTATAAACTCGGTCAACTCAGACGCGAGATAATTCAGCAAGCGAGAAAATCCGTTATAAATTATGCGTTTGATATACGTTGATATAAGACTCGCTTGCAGGAGCAACACACTGTCAGTAACGACGATGAAGTCGGTGAGGTTTAGTGAAAACGTAACGGTATATCTCGTACCAAAATTTTGCGATTCGCGTTTCGGGTGGCGATATGGAAAACGTACGCAAAACTATTGCAAAAGAATTGCACAGACCGGTGAGAAGGAACTTTCCCAGACGTGCGGTGGAGGTGAAGGGGTTACACGATCTCTACCAAGCGGATTTGGTGGAAATGATACCGCATGCCAAGTTGAACAAGGGGTACAAATATCTAATGACGGTAATAAACGCATTTAGCAAGTATGCATATGCGAGTCCCTTAAAAACTAAATCGGGTGTTGAAGTAGCACATGCTCTCGAACCAATAATTGTAAAAAATAAAATGAAATACCTGCAAACGGATAAGGGGAAAGAGTACTTTAACACTACCGTACAAGCTTTACTAAAGAGATTCAACGTCAAACACTATTCAACGTATAGCGAGAAGAAAGCGTCCATCGTAGAGCGATTTAATCGTACGTTGAAAACGAACATGTACCGCGCGTTCAGCGAGCAAGGTCATTATCGGTGGTTGTCGCTTTTGCCTAAACTGGTGATGGAATACAACAACAGAGTGCATAGAACTATAGAGATGAAGCCGCGACAAGTCGACAAGAGCAACGAGCAAATTGTGTTGGAACGAATAAGAAAAAATACCGTACCGCGGAAAGTGAGCAAGAAACATAAGTTTAAAATAGGCGATCGAGTGCGTATCAGTAAATACAAAATCACATTCGCTAAAGGTTATACACCAAACTGGACGAACGAGATATATACAGTGCACAGAGTTCAGCCAACCGTACCGGTTACGTACTTGTTGAAAGATCACACGGGTGACGTTGTGGAAGGTGGGTTTTATGAACAAGAATTGAGTAAAACCAGCGTTGGTGATGTGTATCTCGTTGAAAAAATATTACAACGTAAAGGTGATCGCGTGCGAGTGCGCTGGCTCGGCTTTGACGGTAAACACGATTCGTGGATACATAAAAAAGATCTGATATAATAACATTACCACAGTATTTAACCGAACGTAAACGAGTTAAGATGAAGATTGAACAACCATCGTTAAAGTTAAATGTTAAGAACGTAGACTCTGCTAAGTACAACGGTGAAGTTGCATATAATAAACACAGTCCACTGTTTCCAAACACAGTTCGATGTATCGTGTGCGGTGGGTCATGTAGCGGGAAGTCAAACGTTGCCTTTAACATGTTATTCGATTCAAACGGACTGCGATTTCAGAACCTGTACGTGTTCTCCAAATCGTTATTTCAACCAAAATATCGTATGTTGGAAGACGTTTTTAATGCTCTCGCTGACGAAGGAATGATGTACTTCACATACAGTGAAAACGATGAAGTACCACCTCCGCACGAAATTGTACCTAATTCAATCATGTTGTTCGATGATGTGGTATGTGAACGGCAGAATAACATAGGAAAATATTTCGCTATGGGACGGCATAGCGGTGTGGACACTTTGTACCTTTGTCAGACGTACAGTCTGGTGCCAAAGCAACTGGTGCGTGATAATGCCAATTTCTTGGTTTTGTTCAGACAAGATGATCTCAATTTACGTCACGTTTACAACGATCACGTTAACACAGATATGAAATACGAAGAGTTCAAAGCGATGTGCGCCGAAGCGTGGAAGGATCGTTACGGATTCATAGTCATCAACAAGGACTCACCGATAAACGCGGGTAGATACAGAGTGGGTTTCGATCGTTTTATACATAAATAGAATAGTTTGTGCGAGAAAGTCATCAGTGTCAAGATGGATGACAAGCAATTGACACAAGAAATCGATGCAATTAGCGATAACATAAGACAAAAGTATCGCTCGTTGAAACATGACATCAGAGAGAGCGATGAACCGTTAACGAGAAAGTACAAACCTCTTTTGGAACCGTTAACCCAGATTTCGGAAAAGTTGAATGTCTCCGGTGATAAAATTAAAAAAATAAATGTTGAAGATGAAGATACGAAGACAGCTGTCGAGATGACACCACCACCATCACAACCTCGATTCCTTAGAACGGAAGTGTTGGCACAAACTCCTGATGTCGAAACATCGAACGTGACTCTTGAAGAGTTTTTAGCAACACCCGAAGGTCGACACGAAGCACAAGAATACTTTGAACAGTCTGTCGAAGGTCCGCTCGCGAGGAAATACTTACTACTCGCTTTATCTGATGATCGAGAAAAAAAGATGGATCATACGTACGGTATCCGTAACGTTGCAGACAAATGGATGGTGGGAAATTCGGTGTTGGAGATCAATCAAGATGACAGCTTCTACATAGCTGGAAAACGATACAGGGGTACACCGGGTCTCTACGAACTTATGTTTATGAAAGAACCCAACAAGAGCGTCTACGATGAAAACGATTTAGCAGCGTACAAATCTATACTGTCGGACACTAAGGCACATAAACATTATCATTTACCCGGTGCTAAAATAAATACAAACAAAGGTGTAAAGTACAGAGAGATAATCGCCCGATTGTTCCCACCGCGCAGCGGACGTGGTATCGATTACGTTCACTGGAACGATCCCAACGAACTGGTTGAACGGTTGAGACTGCTGGTAAGTTCAAAACGCGCCGGTCACACCGGACACGACAACGAAATCATCTCCGTTGTGGAGGAATTACGTGAAGCCAACATTATCGTATAAATTTTATGAACGTCGGTGTAACAACTCATTGACGTCAACACTGTCAACATGTGCGGATTAGATTTGACACCTGACTTTGAAGTCGAAAACGAGAGACTGAAAACCTTTACATCATGGCCTGTGTATTTCATCAGTCCGACCGCTATGGTTGCCGCAGGCTTTCATTACACAAATGAAATTGACAGGGTTCGATGTTCATTTTGCGGTATAGAAATCTTTCGTTGGAAAGAGGGTGACGATCCGATTGTGTTACACACGCGATGGTCACCACAGTGTCGTTACTTAAAACGGTTAGCACATCATTTGTAGCGTGCAGTCGTACAATGGTTGTGGACAAGTTCGGGAGACATCAAAGCGCCGTGAGCGTGCGACGTGAAATAAAAAGACAATTACGCGATACTGTAGGATTTAAGATTACGAATGATGGGCATATAGATGTTGAAAACAAAAAGATCCGCAATCTGAACGAACCGGATGCAGGAAAGGATGCTGTATCCCTGACTTATATGCAAACACATTGTCTGCTACTCGATGATGAACGTAAAAGCGTGGACGTTAAAGGGTGTAGATTGAAAAATGTTGATACTCCGTAGACGTTAAAGACGTAGTCAACAAATATTACGTTGATGACAACTGTATACAACACTCGAGTCAAGAGAGAGGTGAGGTCATCGATGCACGAGATCGATGAGTCAAGAGAGAGTGAGGTCATCGATGCACGAGATCGATGGGTAATCAACGTTCGAAGTCCGGAACTAGCGACCGATGCGGTCAACAAAAACTACGTAGACTCGAACGTCATTAAAAAAGTATCGAACAGCTATTTGTTTGGGCAGAGCTGGTTGTCAGGGGTGAGTTCACCGATTTTTGCAGATGACGCGGTTAACGTAAAATACATGTTGCAGAACACCGTTAGCTTGGGTGAAGATGGTGTTTTCAAAGCAGCGGAAAAGAGAATATCAGACGTAGCGGATGGTTTTGCAGAGAGCGATGGTGTTAACTTAGAACAATTAAATGACGTGAGACGATACGTAAATAGCGAGATGTATAAGGTCGTTAAAACATTTCAGTATCAACTGGATTACTACTTATTGAAATTGTCTAAGCCACGTAGTTCAGAAGACGAGTGGACACTCGACACGAAGGAAATAAAAAGGTTAATAGATGAATACGATAAAAACACAGAAGAGAAAGGCTGGAGATCGGTTTACGATGAACAACAACGTTAAGAAAAAAAAGGGGTGGGGCGTCGGAAACGTGCTTAAAAACGTTGTACCGTCCGTTGTTTCGTCAGTTATCAATCGAGCGGTGGACGCACTACCTGTCGAATTACATCTGCCGGGTTACAGATTCTGTGGACCGGGCACGAAACTTGAAGAAAGATTAGCGCGTGGTGATCGCGGAATCAACCAATTAGACGAAGCCTGTCGCGAACACGACATCGCTTACGCTCAATACAAAGACAACGAAAGTAGACGTATTGCAGATCGTAAACTCGCGGAAAAAGCGTGGGGACGGGTAAAGGCGTTGGATTCGGGTATTAGCGAACGAGCTTATGCGACAGCAGTTGCAGCGACTATGAAAGCAAAATCAGCAATAGGAAGCGGTCGACGTCGTAAAAATAAAAAGAATGTGAGTAGTCGTGGTCGTGGTGCTGGTGGTGGGATGAAGAAGAGGAGGAAGAGAACTGTCCGAACCGCTAGGAAAAAGAAGAGAACTGCGTCCGGATTGTATCTACGTCCGTACCGAAAAAACTAATTCACATACCGCTCCGCCCGTTGTCCGAAGATGAATTACGTGTATACGCAAAAAAGCTAAACATACCGTATTTTAGAGGTATTTACATGCGTAACGCATTACCGGATACAGCGCCGTGGAAGAACGAAAGCGTCATCGTAAATTTGGACGACGAGAGCGGACCGGGAACCCACTGGGTATGTTACAAGAAGCGTGGAAATCGAGTACACTATTTTGACGGGTTCGGTAATTTACGTCCACCCTCGAGCTGATGCAATATTTTGGTGATACAACCGACGTTCGTTACAACTATGAACGGAAGCAACCTCCTAACACGGACATCTGCGGTCATTTATGTTTAGACTTTTTATCGTCTTCTGATCAGTAAACTTCAGCATGTCGTCGTTAACGGTTACCGTGACGGATACCGACGCTGCGAATCTCGTGTGTAACTTTTTCCCACCTCTCGAGTTATACGGTGAATGGTACGTTGGACTATTGGATTTTACATCGTATAATTCAATACCAAACGTTACTGAAGGAAAAAATAATGCATTTCCAGTAAAAATTTCCAAGGATCAGTGGTCCGTCATCAAGTTGCCTACCGGCACCTACGAAATCAGTGATATCGAAACGTATCTGCAGAAACAGTTAGGCGAGAGAATAATCAGTTTACGTCCAAACAACAACACATTAAAGTGTGAAATTTACTGTAAGCATGTCATCGACTTTTCGCATACACCGAATACCATTGCAAGTATGTTAGGATTTAAGGAGAATCAGCAGCTGGAAGCGTATAAAACACACGAGTCGAACGTACCCGTCGACATAATCAAAGTTAACACCGTTCACGTACGGAGTAATATCGTACAGGGTGCGTACAAGGACGGCCAGGACCAGCACACGTTGCATTCGTTTTATCCGACCGTGGCACCAGGTTTCAAAATAGTTGGAATACCGACAAACGTAATATACTTACCGGTAAACGTACAACGCGTTGACAACATAATTTTGTCTCTCGTTGATCAGGACGGGGATTTATCGATTTTCGCGGTGAAGTTATCACGATGCGACTGCATCTGAAAATATGGGATTGTATTTCGGACAAACGTCACCTGTAAAAAGGGAGTGTGTACGAAAGAAACATGGTAGTCGGTGTTCAACGTTGAAGCGATTGACATCAAGGAACAAGCGTTTCTTACTTTCACTTGGATTCAAATTATACGATTAAAATAATGTCGGGTGAAATTCTAGCTATCGAACGAGGAGCGGCTTTCGATAACAGAATCGTTGAGTTCGAATATCGTACGCACACACCGTATGCTTCCACCCGATACGGTAACAACGATGACCCATCCAACAACAGGATGTTTTCACTTTACCGGCGGAGAGTTTTCTGTACATCGAAGGAACATTGACCAAGGTTAACGCTACCGACACAGCGTTGAACGTGAAATTAATCAACAATGCAATGGCTTTCTTGTTTGAGGAGATCCGTTACGAAGTGTGCGGTGTGGAAGTAGATCGTACGAAAAACGTTGGAATTACGAGCACTGTGAAATTGTTACTATCGAGCAATGAACATGAAAGAAAGCATCTAATCAATGCAGGATGGGTGACGACAACCGACGAGTCGTTGACAGTACACGAGAGTACCGGTGATTTTACGTTTTGTCTTCCGTTAAAAATGCTTCTCGGTTTCAACGAAGACTATACACGCATCATGCTGAACGTTAAGCAAGAATTGATTCTGTTGCGTACCTCTACCGATCAGAACGCAATGGTGCTAAAAGAATCAGGTGCAACTGCAAACGGTAATCTCGTAATAAACAAAGTACACTGGAAGATGCCCTATGTGCGCGTGTCAAACAAGTACCGAATACCGCTATTGGAGCATATCGAGGAGGATCATGAACTGGTGATGCCGTTCCGCAGTTGGGAATTGCACGAGTATCCCGTTCTACCGACGACAAATCGATATTCGTGGACCTTGAAGACATCGTCACAGTTGGAAAAACCACGGTATGTGATACTGATATTTCAGACGGACAGAAAGAACAATATAGCGAAAAACGCGTCGGAATTTGATCACTGCAATTTAACGAATGTCAAGCTATTTCTGAACGATAAATACTATCCGTACGATAACCTGAACCAGGATATCGAAAAAAAGTTACGCACTGTTCTACGACATGTATACACGTTTTCAAACATCATACTACGACCGTCGCAACAGAACGCCTCTTTTGACACCTAATGAATTTATAACGAAAGCACCGTTGTTTGTCATCGATTGTTCCAGACAAGAAGAACCAATCAAGTCGTCTGCCGTTGATGTGCGTTTAGAATTTGAATCCAGTAACAATTTTCCAGATAAAACCACCGCTTACGCTTTGATTATTCACGATAGGATAGTACAGTACACAGCGTTGTCGAATACTGTTCATCGTTTGTCATAAAAAACTTGTTCTCCCCTCTACCAGTTTATAAAGATAGGTATTAGCGATCTCTAGCTTGTAACAAGATCAGTCCGTCTCAACGATGGAAGGTGACTGTGGTAGCGGCGCCAGCAGCAGCGGCAGGCATTGTGAGTATAACGTTTACTTATCTCTTGCATATCCTATTAACTCTTACACTAAGTTCGTTACCGTCGGACTGTTTAACGAACTCAACTATGAACCGGGTGTTTTGTTTACAAACGGAAAAAAGAAACGTATATTACTTGATTTTTCTGAGTGGAATTACTTGTTGATCTTTCGTGAACAGCTACTATCCAGTATGTTATTGTACGAAGAAGGTGAAAACCGTGAAAAGAAGAAGAGTGTGATGATCAGTCGTAACTTTGGGAAAACGTTTGTTCGGATTAAAGGTAGTAAGACCGAAAAATTTGTTTTCACAGAACCCGAGTGGATCCGTTTTGGTTGTTTATTAACAGTACTAAAGAAATATCTTGTTCGCTTGTTTTATGATCAAGATCACTTCAAGTCGTACATTAATCAGGTAGTAGCCAAGGGGTGTTATGTACCACCATCCTTCTTTTTCCCCTCGTTTTTTCGATTGGAAAGCAGTCGTCATGACCAACAGCTAACATTTGATCGTCTTTACGATGAACTGGTATTGGAAGGAAAAGTAGAGGGGAAATTTGAAAAAATTAACGTATTCGATGCGAACAAGTGTCACTCGGAAAAATGAACTTGAATAGGACGGTTATTGCCGAGTTTGAAGCGTTTCGTGGTGACAAAAATGAATATGTAATCAAAGAGTTCGTTGCAGTTGATATAACAACCGGACGTTTTGTTATCGTGTTGTTCGCTCCACCATACGAACGTGCACGACTGCACCTGAAATTTCAAAAAATCAATGACTGGTTGGAAACACATTATCACAGAATTCGTTGGAACGATGGTAATGTGCCGTACAAGAATATGGTACGCATCGTTGCAGACTTTTTTTCAGACAGTTCTGTTGTCTATACAAAAGGGTTTGAGAAGGCAAATTTCTTACGACAGTTGTATCACCATGGTGAGGTGATTGACTTAAACGATATTCAAGCACCTGTAGTTCCTAGATCCTTTGTACCCATCATACAATGTCCTGTTCCTCATCGTCAACCCGTTACCACTCCCCCCTTACACTGTGCATTGCGCAAAGCTTTGTTTTATGCAGAATGGTTGCGGCAACGAAATAAAATATAGTCGGTTGTGAACATGTTTTCATCATGGTGTTAGTGTGAATGCTACGTGACAGAAATGTCCATAAACGTAGAATTAGGTACCGTAGTGTGTGCGTGAGTGTTAACCTTGACTACGTCACTGTCGCGGTAGAAATACTCATAAACGTAGTCCTGGTAGTTCGAGACGGGTCACTGGCACGGTAGATATACCTGTAAACTCGTCAAGGACCAGTATGGGTGTGAAAATTACTCATTACGGTACAGCAAATGTGAATACGCATCATGTATGAACAACATATACACCCAATAAAAAAATAAAAAAATAAAAATAAAGTAAATAAATAAAAAATATATGTACTGCTTTTATACATTGACTTAGCATTGCATAGTGTATCTTATCATTATCTACCACTGTATTAGTTAATAGTACAGCGATAGATAACGTGGAGTAGGCCTGCTTTACGAATCTGTAAAGTTGGGGAACCACGTTAAAAAAAGCGTAGCGGTCTCTCATTCGCCTCTGGCCGCTAGGAAGAGGATGAGAGGTAAAAAATAAAAGTATAAAAAATGATTATTTATTTTTAATAATAAATAAACTTATATTGTGCTTTTATGGTTTTACACATAGGACAACAGTAGATATCACTCGTCCACCTCATAGTTGCAAGTAAGAGACGAGAAGTATAAGTACAAAAATAATTACAGTTAAACGACAACGGCCCCTTGGTGTAGTGGATGCATGCCGGTTTGGAGTACCGGAGGTCCCGGGTTCAAATCCCGGAGGGGCCATAATTTATTTTTTGCGGAAACCAACTGTCTCGCCTCGCAGTCGAGCACATGCGTCATGTCGGGTACCCCCATCCGTTGATTTAAACATTTCGGGTGTTAACTTTCGGACACCAAGAGATTTCAGGTACCCCCCATCCGTTGTTTTAAACATTTCGGTTGTCAAATATTGGACATCAAAAATTTCGCGGTACCCCCATCCATTGTTCTAAACATTTCGGGTGTCAAATTTCAGACATCACGTTATCGTCGAACCAGCTAGCATATCCACCCAGCCTCCTGTTTCGTCATAACCAGTGTTTTATATATGCGTCATGTGGCCGTACCCACAAATTTCGGGTACCCCCATCCGTTGATTTAAACATTTCGGATAACGGTACCCGATGCCCCCAAAATTTCGAGTAACGGTACCCGATGACATAGCCTCTGCGCGTCCGGGCAACCGCCGAATTCCGGGTACCCCCATCCGCTACACATTGTTTTCGGCTACCAAATTTTGGACATGCAGAAACCACGGCCTCCGTGACGTCTTGAAACAGGTTTTAGCCATGCGGACGCCAGCGACTTGAGCCTCTGTGTGACGTCATGAACTGGAACACGGAAGTGTTTCAGTCACACACACACACACACACACACACACACACACACACACACACACACACACACACACACACACACACACACACACACACACACACACACACACACACACACACACACACACACACACACACACACACACACACACACACACACACACACACACACACACACACACACAACAGTGACGTCACATGGACAGCTCGGACACCAGCTGCCAGTGCCTCTATGACGTCATGAACTGGAACCCGGTAGTGTTTTCAACTGGAACCCGGAAGTGTTTTCTAACGCTCACTTTCCCTCTACTCTTGTATATTGATATAGATTCCACAGTACACAAAATGCCGTGTACGGTCTACTCTCCTTTGTCAAGGGAATCTGGTGATAAGCGGCGTTAAGATCAATCACCGTGAAATACCTGGCCCCATTGAACCAATCGAAAGCCGAATGTAGATCCGGAAGGGAAACGGAATCCACCTCAATATTTGCATTTAACTTTCTATAATCTATCACCATACGGTGCTTACCCCCAGAAACGCTACGGTGCGTACGGGCTTGGGTACCAGAAACGCTGGACTAGCATAGCTGGAATTAGAAGGTTCAATCACCCCTTGCTCTAATAATTCTTGAACCTTCTCTCTCAGAACGGCCATTTTCGGAGGTGCGAATTTGTATGGGTGTGACCTCACTATTTTGGAGTCTGTAAGGCGGATTTTATACTCCAACAAATGTGTGAGCCCCAAGGTAGGAGTTAACACAGAGGGAAATTCCTCACACAGTTGGTCTAGGGCCTTCTGCTGGGACTGAGTGAGATAGTCTCGTGAAGAATCGGGACACGCCACCTCTTGGATACCTTCCTTAGCTCCCTGATATCCAAGGAAAGGAATAACGACTCCCCGATTGAACTTAAAATAGCATTGGTGCCCATGGATGTCTAACAAGGGACCACTTTTAGGGATGAAGTCGGCAACAACAATGCAATCTACTCCCAGAGCCGGAGAAACCAGAAAAGGCCACACCCAGGAAAACCCGTCGATTTTGAATTTGAAGGAAATCACCCGGGAGATGGGCAGGATTTCCCGTGATGCAGTCCAGCATACCACCGAAGACAGATCCGATCCCTTTATTAAGCCCTGTTTCTCAAGGTCCGCACATACTCGAGATGAGACGATAGATCGGGCTGAACCGGAGTCAACCAAGGCTCTGAGCTGACTCCCCTTTAACTCGAGCGATAGAAAGGGGCATACGGAAGTATGTTGAGGGATGGTAGTCAGGACCTTGATGCCAGAAGAGTCGGGTCCTATCACTGGCCTGGAGGTAATAGGATACGGAAAATACCTAGTTCGAGGGGAAGACATCCTCCGACATATCTTCCCCTGGCTGCCTAGTTTTTTGGGGAGGGTCCCTCCGATGGAGGTGTTGGACGCGCACGTCCCTGGGGACAGAATCGAGCCACATGACCCGGCCGATTACAATTATAGCATATAATGCTACCCCAGTTTTCGCGCTCTCTGCCGGACTGGACCTGTCGGGGGCGAGAAGGGCCGCCGTGTCCTTCTGCTCTCTGTAATACCGGGAGATCACCACTACTACCTCCCCTCGCCTCATCGTTAGTCTGAATAGCCTTGGACATCACGCACAATTTGTCCAAATCGACAAACCGGCGCGGGCGCTCGGTAAATAACAGCCTTAATCTCTCCTGTGGGGACACTCCTTCAAGAATTATTTGTACCACCTCCTCCTCCGACAAGCCCAGACCAAGTATCCGCGCCGCGTCCCTTATGTTGAGTACAAATTGGGCCAAACTCTCGCCCCTGGACTGCACTCGATAGAAGTGTCGATGTCGCAATTGCTCCAGAAGCCTCCCAGGCACGAACGCCTCCAACACCTCCCGGTGGAACTCCGCCACGCCACCCCCACATCGCATTATGCCAGCCACCTTCTCAGCCATGGGGCCGCGACAATACGGATAAATGAGCTCGAGGAGAGCGCGATCCGACATGCCCGGAAAATCAGCTAACTGAAGTATTATCCTAAAAAATGGTATTAATTTGTCGACGTCCAGACCATCCACAAACGGCAATTGCTGGATGACCTGGGAGAGGGGATTGGGCAGCTTGTGGTATGATGCCGCCACCATACCGGAAAAGACCGAAGCGCTCATTATAGGCTCCCGAGAACACTCTAAACCCGAGACGTCGGACGCAGGAACTGCCTCCGGGGTGTGTACTTGACTAGTTTGAGACACCTGAAGGTCGAGGTGACCTGTTCAATTACCGCTTTAATCGCGTTTGCATGTTCCAGAGTGTCCCATTGATCGCAAAGGTTTTGTAATCGCGTACTTAAATGAGTCAGGCGCTGCCGAATCCTCCGGGCACCCCTGGAGGAACCCGGTCCTGACACAAAACTTTCGACACATCCGGCTAACTCCCTCAATTCCTCCCACTTCTCCAAACACAATTCTAATTCCTGTTTTTTATCTTTTATATCGACAGCAGAGAGCATGTCGCCGGCAGACAGTGCCTCTCTCAGCTGTTTTATTAAAACCGTTACCGCCGCTTTCGGGTTTCTGCCCCGGGCTCGTAATTCATATTCGAATTCGTCGCGGAGAAATAAGTCCGGATCCACGCCACCCATCCTCGAGCTCCTTGACCGACCAATGAAATCCATAACACGTAACAACAATCACAATTCACAAAATCAGGAAAAACTTGAGTACCTTCCTTCAAGTAGACCCCGGGCTCCCTAACGTTGCGAAGACCTGACCAACTATCCCGAACTAGCTATCGGTAACACCACACAAAAGGACAAACAATATCTGACACTAACACAATACATAAAATCAACAACACTTAACACCTATCACCATATATCAAATTTCACAAATACACACGCAACAACCACTAAAGACGAACATTGCCATTCCAAAAAAAAAAATCTTCCAAACAATTAACTATCCGTTAGTATGCCCTACAATACCGACTCCTGATCTGACCATACCGCATCCCGCCAAACCAACACGATATTATTTTAAAATCAATTAATAATAAAGTCTATTCACATCACAACGCCCCAGATCTCCGGTAATTCAAAAGTCTCAAACGACCCCAAAAATATTCCAACTAATATGCATGCATGCCTCGTGGCGGCACCCAGTTTACAATGCCTTACTTGCTATACAAATTCAAAACAGGCTGACAAATCATACATCCACAATAATAATCCACATCATTATTCAAATCTTAACCTAAACATTGAACATAACACAAAACATAGACATGTATATTAATTTCTCTAAGTTACAATTTTTTTCTAGACTGTTTCCAAGTTTGCAAGTCTTGTCACCCCAAAGGACCCACGGTTTCAACCCTAGATTTTCAACCATGCTCTGCTACCATTTGTAACCCTCTTTTTAGTAAGATAACAACCTTTATTATTTATAAACTTATATTATTATTAACATAATTCATTATTTCAATATTATAAATCCAAATATTTCAAATATTATTTCAGATATCATAAATATTTCAATATTATCAACATATAAATATTATTCATTATTTCAAGATAACAACCTTTATGGACGATAACACATAATTCAACAAAGACCGTACATGTAAATCACAGACACAATTATAAGTTTATAAACCTTGTGAACAGCCTGTATAGTTTTATCCAAAACACAATTTATAATTTTCAAATACACGTAAACAGCCTGGATAATTTTATCAAAAAAATACAATTTATAAATTTGAAATGCCTGTAAACCGCTGGGATAATTTTATCTGAAATACAACTTATAAATTCAAAATCCCTGTAAACAGCCTGTATAGTTTTGTCAAAAGTAAATTTATAAATTTGAAGAAAATAATATGGATTGGCCATAATAACAAGAAAATACAAATCACAAATTTAAAATGCCTGTAAACAGCCTGTATAGTTTTATGAAAAGTACAATTTATAAATTTAAAGAAAATAATATGGATTGGCCATAATAACAAGAAAATACAATTACAAATTTAAAATGCCAGTAAACAGCCTAGATAATTTTATCAAAATACAATTTATAAATTTAAAGAAAATAATCTGGATTAGCCCGGCCACTGACATGTTCCACTCGGCATCCAAAAAAGCAATTAACCATTACAACATTTAGAAAAACCCCCAAAGCCGGACAGGGTAGTAGAAAGCTGGACAAGAGCCAGACCCGACATAAGGTAACATGTCCGGGAGCTTGCATAGATTTGCACAAACAGGTGACTACCCTTGGTTTTAATGTGTAACCTTGCCTAATGCAGATTAAAGAAAACTCCCAACCCTCCTATGAAATAAGAAAATGATAATGTGTAAAAAGACCTATGATTATAATAGATGCTAGACCAGCCGGTCCAGCTCAGCATGTTAAAAACTGCACCCACCTGCTTAACTAAAATACCAGTCCCCCCCCCCACAAACTTCTACAAATCCATTCAGTATCAAGGTAAAAAAAAAATGTATAGCATAAAAATTAATGAGCGCTGGACACATGCCAGCGAGCGGGCCTACAATGGTTCTCGAGACTAATTACCCATCAAGACGATGTTACATGGAAAAATATCGGTATGGAGAACCATACATGACTTCCATGTTCTAAGATTTATATTTAAAATCATATTCGAAATGAAATATTTCCATAGAAACTACGTCTTTCTACTTATTGCTTCAGCATTAACCACAGTACTGTGGTCACAAACGTATACCACCTCACGTTTTCGCACTCGATTTTCACTGATGATGGCAGTCGATGGCACTGCAGAAAAGTCTGGTTTTACAGAAAACATTGGACTACGGCTAAACAGCCCGGGAAGCAATTTTAACAAAAAACTACTTCTTTGTTGCCGATAATGTAGTACACATAAAAAATTCTCCCCTCCACCTTCGACTATAATTTTTAATAATAGAAAATTACCCCCACCCCATTCACCTAACCTCTTCATTTATAGATATTTCATCTACGTTTCTACAGTGGATTATTATGAGCTTCTTATCAGGATACTTTATTCATAAAAATTAAGTACTTTACTCTCGTTAAATCATAAAATGTTTCAGGTAAACTACCCCTTTTGTTCAAACTTTGTATTTTGTTTATCAGCTGTACGCAGTGACTACTGCAATGCGACACGGGCGGGTGACGTCACGTGCTTATCAAACGCTGCCGGCGGTCAGTTGGCCGACGGGAGACAAGTTTTAGTTTAGTTTCTAACCAGGCTCCGAGCGGAACTCTCGTTAAACAATTTCACTTCCAGCCGCGGCTTCTGGACAATTCTTAAATATGTATCATACTAATTAATTTAATCAGACTACCTGCGTCCATCTTCAATGGACTACGATTTCTTTCAAAACTAATTTATGGGTGTTATGGCCTCTAATACATCCGCACGTGTCGATCATGATCAATACATCTTAATATTTCAATAAACGCATTTCAAATAACAGTATTACAGTCCACTTCTTTTCGTACAAACAATCCAGCCCTTCCTACATAGCGTCTTTGGAACAACTCGAGATCATCAAGAGCTTCCAAACCGCAACATTTTTGGTCATCCGGGCAGGATTTCTTATTTTTGGCCCAAAAACGAAAACGTTTTTGGTCCCCACGGGACGGATTTCTTATGTTTGGGTCCACAAGCGACCGCATTTCTTTGTCCGCATCATTTTTGGCCCAACCGATCTGAATTTATTCTCGCCCTACGGGCATCATTTTCGTCCTGAGCGACACCATTTTTGTGAATCACATCGCAGTCAACACGACAAGATTCGGCCAAGCAGTAGACCAGAGACGACGGGACACGGCAGGACAGCATTTGCGAGTTCATGTAAAAAGGTTCCACAGCTTTAATTCATGGAGGGTTACCACATAAGGCGTCATCTGACCAGTAGAGACAGGAGGTGCAACAGCTCCTAACGGGATCGAGCAACGGGATCGAAGCACGAATGGATCAACGTCCACGTGACTATGAACTTTTTACTTATATTTAACGTTTAACAATATTTCACATTTAGCAGTTATTTCTTAATACCTTTGTATAAACAAACACCATCATTACACAATACAACTTAATAAGTGGTTGGCAGTTCATTATCAGTTAAAACTTCAAAGATAAAGATATATGTTGCTATCATTTAAATTCATAATTTTAATAATGTTAGTTGCCAACAAAGCTTGATTAATAGAGAGAGTAAGCCTATGTTCTAGCAAGTATTATGTTCATAAACAACGATCGCTAGCTACCGCAACGTATTCAAATTTATTAAAACTTAAGTTTATGGTTCACATGCTCTATGCTCAAATTCTTTCAAGGTATTTTTCCTTTTTTTTCTTAAATTGTAATAATGGCAGATGTAAGGGCTTTAATAAAAAAACGAGGCACAATTAAAGCCTCAATATCACGCGTAAATACTTTCGCGGATAACTTCGATTTGGTAACCAGCGATCCTCATGCGCTGAAAATAAAACTGCGACATTTGATGGAATTATCCACCAAATACGATGAGATTCAATCCCAAATCGAAGCCGAGGAAGCGGACGTTGCTTTAACGAGTGATAGGGTACAAACGGAAGACGATCTTTGTAATATAGAGTGTAAATTGCAACACCTGCTGGAGCAAGCTGAGCATATGAACCAGAAACCAGCAATTAATGCTGAAAGTAAACAGCTTAAAACACCCCCCATTCAATTGGAACCAATCAAATTACCACGGTTTGCGGGTAGTATTGTTGAGTGGCAACATTATTATCACATTTTTCTTGAATTAATTCACTTCAGAGCAGATCTGACGGATATACAGAAACTTCACTATTTGCACTCGTCATTATATGGCGAGGCGCTTAACGTAATAAAGTCGTTACCAATCACTCATGAGAATTACGCGGTGGCTATCGATCTGTTGAAGAATAGATATGACAGTAAGCTAATTGTTTCCGCCCACCATGTCGGGAATGTCCTGGACGTACCATTGGTTCAACAAGAATCCCAAGTCAGCATATCTAAATTCATTGATGAAATCTCAGCCAATATAAACGCTTTAAATAATCTCAAACTGCCAGTCAACACATTCGAAATTATTGTTATACATTACTTAGCTAAAAAACTTGATAATTACACTTTCCGGTTGTGGAAAGAGAGTTTGTCGGAACATAAATTCCCTGATTTTAATAATTTTATGAATTTTCTAAATTCACGAAGAAAATTACTACAAAATCTTGATAACGCGACTACCCCAACGAGCAGGTTGAATAAAAGCGATAAGTCTCCTTATCGCAAGGCAGTTAAACAGATAAGCGCTCCTAGGGGGCATTCCATTCTCATATCAGAAACAATTTATGTAGACTGTGTAACGGTGAACATAGAATTATCGACTGCTTACAATTCACATCGCTGTCTATCCCTGACAGAAGAAACGTCTTAATAAAAAACAAACTTTGCTTAAATTGCCTTCGTCCGGGACACGAAAGCTCAAAATGTCCCTCAAAATTTTCTTGCAAAAAATGTTCTAGGCGTCACCACACCACAATTCATGTCCCCAACAGAGACGGAGCTTCCATTAATAACCAATGCTCACTGAAGTCACAGACCAATAAATCGGTATTGTTATCCACCGCCGTCTGTATGACCGCTAATAAGGTCGGTAGGAAATGTCCCGTTAGGATATTACTGGATTCCGGTTCTCAAGCGAACTTTTGCACAATGGATTTCGCCCGCAGTATGGGCCTCCAATTGGTTAAATCGCAACTACCCATCACGGGTATAAACAACTCGCTTTCCCAGGCTGACTTTAGTACAAGGGTAAGGCTACATTCTCGCTATAAACCCTTCACGTTAAATGTACATTGTGCCGTACTACCCAGTATAACTAATAATTTGCCGGCGGAGTCGTTCGATCTTGCCTCTTTGAATTTACCCAAGCACGTATTCTTGGCGGATCCTCACCTACATTGCTCGGCGCAAATCGATGTATTACTCGGCGCTCAATATTTTCTCCAACTAATTGAACCTATTAAATTTACGCGCGGACCGCACTTCCCTATAATTCAGGAGACTAAGTTAGGATTTATTTTGGCCGGTGACTTACCCTTCAACGTCGACATAACTAAAACAGTTTCGTCCTTTATGGTCTGTAAGGATGATAGTCAGATTTCCTCGCAACTAAAAGAATTTTGGAAGTTGGAGGAGATCTCTAGTCGCGAACCCTGCTCTGAGGACTCGCCGTGTGAAAAACATTTTGTGGAAAACACTAGCCGCAACCGCGATGGGAGATTCGTGGTATCCCTGCCCCGCAGGTCTGATAAATTTCATTTGGGAGATTCTCTCCGCGGAGCTATCCGCAGGTTCCAACCGTTAGAGTTCAAGTTCAAGCAGAACCCTATCCTTTATAAGGATTATAGCGAGTTCATGAGTGACTACTTGAAACTTGGCCACATGTCGCCACTTAATGATTACGATTTGTCGCTTGACAACTCAGATATTTTTTATCTGCCCCATCACGCAGTCTTCAAGGACTCCAGCCTAACCACTAAATTGCGCGTGGTATTTGACGCCTCCGCTAAAACCACAAATAATCTGTCCCTCAACGATACTCTAATGGTCGGTCCTACGATCCAGCAGGATCTGTTTTCGATAATGGTTCGGTTCCGTACCCACCGATACGTACTTATTGCGGACATAGAAAAGATGTATCGCCAGATCATGGTTAACCCAAAGGATTCAAACCTGCAACGCATCGTTTGGCGTGATACGCCGCATAAGGAATTGCGACATTACGCTTTAAGGACGGTTACGTATGGCACTGCTAGTGCATCCTTCCTTGCTACACGTTGTCTGGCTCAGATAGCCTACGAAAATAAATCCGACTACCCTACAGCTTCTAGGGCCATAGCCAATGATTTTTACGTAGATGATCTTATAACGGGTTCGGATGATCCGAACGTCTTAGCTAAAATGAAATGCGAGATCGTGAAGTTGCTAAGTAGGTATGGTTTCACGTTACATAAGTGGTTCTCTAACCACCATAAGATTATGACCCTTCGCGCCCAAGTATCCCATGACTTCAGCAAAGGTCAAAACGTGCGTACATTGGGAATCCAATGGAACGTTGAAAAGGATAATTTTTTATACACCGTTAGGGGTGATGATAATTTGACCGTGTTCAACAAAAGAAGCGTGTTGTCGGTCATTGCTGGGATTTATGATCCACTGGGTCTTATCGCACCCATCACATTTTACTGCAAGCATTTCGTGCAACAGTTGTGGTTGGCGGGCACAGATTGGGACGAACCCCTATCTGGGTCATTAGCCAATCAGTGGTTAGAACTATACTCTCAATTAGTTTCCGACACTCATTTTAAGATTACGAGGTCGGTTAAGAGTTCGAACAATTATCCAATTAGTTCATTACAGCTTCACGGATTCGCCGACGCTTCGGCTAAAGGTTACGCGTGTTGCATTTATGTGCGGGCGGTCTATTCGAACGGCGCCATATCGTCAAACTTGTTGTGTGCTAAATCTAGGGTCGCTCCGCTGAAACAGATAACGCTACCACGTCTTGAACTTTGTGCTTGTTTATTGCTGTCGCAATTAACGTCCAAGGTTTTAAACGCCATCAACTACAATTTTGACGGACTATATCTCTATTCGGACTCGATGATAGCGTTGCATTGGATACATCAACAATCTTCCCGCTGGAAGGTATTTGTGGCCAACCGCTTCGCGGAAATACAGCGTCTTGTTAGCAGCAGGGGAACTTGGCAGCATGTAGTATCAACTGACAACCCTACCGACATTTTATCGCGCGGTTGCCTCCCTCGTAGTTTGCACTGTCATACTCAATGGTGGCACGGTCCGTCCTGGTTGGCGCATGAGTCAGCATCATGGCCAGTCAGCGCTTTCGACATTGATACTCCCTGTACTTATCCCGACCTTGAGCAGGAACGTCGCAGGCAGGTTCCAACCTCACTAATTGTCGCGTCCTCAACACATAGTTATGTTGAAAATTATTCATCCCTTACTAGGCTTATTCGCGTCTTCGCATATTGCCGCAGATTTTTTCGCAATTCTAGGCTCCCGGTTGTTGACAGAGACTCGTCCTTTTTGTCTGCTCAAGAATTGTCTGACACACTCTTGATTTTTGTCCGGCAATCACAGCAGTTGCATTTCGGCGTAGAAGTTAAGGAACTTGAGGCGCACCGGTGCCTTCCTCGCAATAGTAAAATTCTTGCTCTCAACCCCTTCCTGGATGAATCAGGCATTTTAAGAGTGGGTGGACGCTTGCAATTCTCCCCACTTAACTACGCGAGTAAACACCAAATAATTTTGCACCCGCACTCTCATCTCACGAGATTATTAATTGAGTATGAACATATCCGTTTGTTGCACGCTGGGGTGCAATCAACTCAAGCTTCGCTTAGGCGAAAATATTGGATCATACACGACAAATCCTATATCCGCTCAGTGATACATAAGTGTGTCACTTGTTTTCGTTTCCGGGCTAGAGGCGCGAATCAACTATTAGGTCAGTTACCCCCTTCTAGGGTCACGCCTTCTAGGCCATTTTCACAGTCTGCCGTGGACTACGCCGGTCCTGTACTTTTGCGCCATGGCGGGCAGCGCTCTAAGTCCACGACCAAGGCATACATCGCGTTATTCATATGCATGTGTACAAAGGCCATCCATTTAGAATTGGTGTCGGATCTCACTTCCAACGCCTTTATAGCGGCTTTAAAAAGGTTCATCTCGCGCAGAGGTATTCCCGCGCAGATATTTTCAGATAATGGTACGAATTTTCGTCGTGCCAACCACACCTTATATGATTGAACAAATTTTTAACCTCAAAGGAAGTTGAGCAATCTTCTCTGGAGTTTTGCGGTCTCCACGGTATCAAATGGTCCTTTATCTCCCCTTCAGCCCCTCATTTCGGTGGTTTGTGGGAAAGTGGTGTAAGGAGTGTTAATTTCATTTACGTCGCGTAATAGGCGGTACGATCTTGAATTTGAGGAATACTCTACTCTTCTTTCTCAAATTGAGGCTTGCCTTAATTCACGCCCTTTGTGCGCGGTGTCCGACGATGCTAGAGACCCTGAACCCTTAACTCCTGCTCATTTCCTGGTCGGTGCTCCACTGACTGCACTTCCGGAACCCGACTATACCCAAAGCAATACTAGTCATTTGGGCAGATGGCTTCTGCTCCAAAAATTTACGCAGACCATCTGGAAACGGTGGTCTAGGGATTATCTGCACCAGCTGCAGCAGCGCAATAAATGGCGCACCCCGTTTAGGAATTTGAATGTCGGACAGCTTGTCCTCATCTTGGATGATAATTCCCCCCCACTAGAGTGGAAGCGTGGGGTAATTACCAATGTTTTTCCGGGTCAAGATTCCTTAGTACGCGTCGCAGAAGTTCGCACCGCGCTAGGTATCTTACGCCGACCCATCAACAAATTATGCCCCCTTCCGGTGGCAACAAACTAGTCGTATGCGTGCCATACGAGACATACTAGGATTGTGAACTTGTCACATTCCCTGGACTACGCCCGGGATATTCCCCGGGCGAGCATACAAGTCAATTGTATCATAAACATTGTAAGTATTGTTTACGTGCCGATAGCTATTACTGCAATAGTGACTGTGTTTTCATATGTACTATCAATTATTTATGGATGTTGTGTATCGTCGTATGTTTATATAATCCAAGTTCCGAGAACTACAAGTGTTACTTATGGTATCAATTATTCTACGTATGTATTGTATTTTCTAATGGTCATATATTATGAAATTTATTGGGGTTGTTGTGTCAATATCTTGGTGAAATTATTATATTTTTTATGGTGTTATCACTTGTTATTGTAATGCTTTGCAAATGTCAATGGGTATTAATTGGGAAAGATCAATGTCTACTTCATCATTGTATTATTGTGTGTATTGTGTTACTATTATGTTTTGGGTAATTTTACTGTCAGTTTGCCCTTGCTATTTGCATAAGGGTTAATTTCTTGTATACCTTGTAATTGTTAATTGAATTCATATTATGGTTATGTCATTGCGCTGTAGCCAATACGCCAATTGTTGTATCATTTTTGCCATGTAAGTCTAATTATTGTATTATTAATTTAACGTTTAATTTACAAAATCGTCCCGATTTTGGCGGGCAGTATGTTCAAACTTTGTACTTTGTTTATCAGCTGTACGCAATGACTACTGCAATGCGACACGGGCGGGTGACGTCACGTGCTTATCAAACGCTGCCGGCGGTCAGTTGGCCGACGGGAGACAAGTTTTAGTTTAGTTTCTAACCAGGCTCCGAGCGGATCTCTCGTTAAACAATTTCTCTTCCAGCCGCGGCTTCTGGACAATTCTTAAATATGTATCATACTAATTAATTTAATCAGACTACCTGCGTCCATCTTCAATGGACTACGATTTCTTTCAAAACTAATTTATGGGCGTTATGGCCTCTAATACATCCGCACGTGTCGATCATGATCAATACATCTTAATATTTCAATAAACGCATTTCAAATAACAGTATTACAGTCCACTTCTTTTCGTACAAACAATCCAGCCCTTCCTACATAGCGTCTTTGGAACAACTCGAAATCATCAAGAGCTTCCAAACCGCAACACCTTTCTCTTAACCGATCTTCTCCAAAATCAATAGACCTTCAGTCCTCTTCAATTTCAGGGATGCATGCGAAAAAATATTTGATTCTGTTTGAATGTGCGGCAGTTATCGTTCGTCATGGAAACATTTCTCTTGTTACAACTTAAAATGTTGCTGGTAAACTACCCCTTTCCCTTAACCGATCTTCAACCAAATCAACAGACCTTGAGTTCTCTTTAATTCAAAAAGGTATGCAAAAACGTAGTTGATTCTGTTTGAATTTACGGCAGTTATCGTTCGTCATATAAAAATTACCCTTGTCAAAACATAAAATGTTGCAGGTAAAATACCCCTTTCCCTTAACCGATCTTCACCAACACCAATAAGTATTGAGAACTCTACAATACAGGCCTGTATGCAAAACATAATTTGATTCTGTTTGAATTTGCGGCTGTTATCGTTTGCCATAGAAAAAAATTACCCTTGATAAAAAACCGTTGCTGGTAAACTACCCCTTCCCCTTAACCGATCTTCACCAAAAACAATAGGTCTTGAGTACTCTACAAATCAGGGCTGCATGCAGAAATTTATTTGATTATGTTTGAGTTTGCGGCTGATATCGTTTGCCATAGAAAATACCCTTGTTAAAACATAAAACGTTGCCGGTAAACTACCCTTTTCCCTTAACCGATCTTCAACAAAATCAACAGACCTTGAGTTCTGTATAATTCAAAAAGGTATGCAGAAGAGTAGTTGATTCTGTTTGAATTTGCGGCTGTTATCGTTTGCCATAGAAAAAAATTACACTTGTTTAAAAAAAACCCGTTGCCGGTAAACTACCCCTTTCCCTTAACCGATCTTCACCAAAATCAATAGGTCTTGAGTACTCTACAAATCAGGGCTACATGCAAAAAAGTATTTGATTCTGTTTGAATTTGCGACTCTTATTGTTTGCCATAAAAAATACCCTTTTAAAACATAAAACGTAGCTGGTAAACTACCACTTTCCCTTAACCGATCTTCACCAAAATCAATATATCTTGAGAACTCTACAATTTAGGGCTATATGCAAATAATCATTTGATTCTGTCTGAATTTGCGGCTCTTATCGTTTGCCATAGAAAATACCCTGTTAAAACATAAAACGTAGCTGGTAAACTACCCCTTTCCCTTAATCGATCTTCACCAAAATCAATTGATTCTGAGAAATCTACAATTTAGGGCAGTATGCAAAAAAGTATTTGATTATGTTTGAATTTGCGGCTGTTATCGTTTGCCATAGAAAATACCCTTGTTAAAACATAAAACGTTGCTGGTAAACTACCCCTTTCCCTTAACCGATCTTTACCAAAATCAACAGAGCTTGAGAACTCTACAATTCCGGGCGGTATGCAAAAGAGTAGTTGATTTTGTTTGAATTTGCGGCTGTTATCGTTTGCTATAGAAAACAATTACCCTTGATTTAAAAAAAACTGTTGCCGGTAAACTACCCCTTTCCCTCAACCATCTTCACCAAAAACAACAGGTCGTGAGTACTCTACAAATCAGGCTTGTATGCAAAAAATGATTTGATTCAGTTTGAATTTGCGGCTGTTATCGTTTGCTATAGAAAACAATTACCCTTGATTTAAAAAAAACTGTTGCCGGTAAACTACCCCTTTCCCTCAACCGATCTTCACCAAAAACAATAGGTCGTGAGTACTCTACAAATCAGGCCTGTATGCAAAAAATGATTTGATTCAGTTTGAATTTGCGGCTGTTATCGTTTGCCATAGAAAAAAAAATCTACAGACACAGACACACACACAGACACTTTTCGAAAAATGACTTTTTTCATGTTTTGAGTGTAGTACTTTTGCCATCACCATACTTCCATTTCCTTAAAGAACATGGAAGTAATTATGTCCGGCAGGGCACGCACACAATTGAAACGGTTTTATGCTGTAGAAAGTCAATTTAAGTAGAAATTGAGTTTTTGTGGCTGCTAAACGCACGATACATGTTGTTTTATATAGAGGCCAAATCTAGGTAAGTATTGGATTAATATCACCTCGTTTTGTCCAGATGCTTCCCAGGTGAACTGTGCCTTGTTGGACAGTCAGTCGGTCTTGCTGAGGGGGTGTTTACAGTGGCATGCTTACGGTTCTTTCTCCTCCGGCAGGTGAGAAACGAGAGTCTGTGTTGGCGTGATCCGTTCAGGACATGATGGAAGATGGAAATTCTGCCATGGTAGGATCAGATCTCCGTATGTCTCAGGAGCCCGGAGGTCTGTAAGAGTCTACGTACTCATGATAGACTAGAAAAATACAAAATTTAACCAACTCAGTCTGCCGAAGGGAATAGGCTGTTCACGTACGGTCGATGACGGTCAACTCAAATAACTTGTAATCTGCAGACCCAGATTGCCTGCAACAGATGGCGTCTGACTCCGCAATTGCCCGCTTCCGCTAACAGATGGTGCGGGCATGCAGAAACATAGAAACACGATGTGTGCCGACCTTGTGAAATAATAATTCGCAATTCCCAATTATAAATAAATTATATTTTTGTACGGTCGCCCAGTTTCTTTGAGAAACCGCTGCACAATTACATTTAGGAATCATGTTTTTTTGGTCATAAATTAACATTTATGTCTGAAGTTAGTAGTGTTCCTGTGGGAGAGACTGTCTGTTACATTATGAATATGGACGTGTTGCTATTACATTTGAGAATTGACTACAGTAATTACGTTAGATGTTCAGTGAAAACTATTTCAGTAGTAGAAGAAGATATACTTAACTGCCATGTGATTCGCCAACCCAATGGGAAAACACTGCAAGCTAGTGTAGCCAATCTAGAAACGTATCATTCTCACTGGAATGGTCGCTGAAGGATTACTACCGATGAAACAGAAACATCTGGCTGCAGAAATGTACACACCCTCAACAAAAGGAAAGCCAAAAAGAAATGAAGAATATCAAATGTGATGTGTTAAAACTGTATGAATCATGTGATTATGAATAAATTTTCATTTGTCTACAGTTTGTTTCTAAATTATTTTATTATATATATATATATAATAAATATATATATATATATATTATAATGATTCATAAAGCCGACCCATCGGATCGTTATATGAAAGTGTCATACTGTGCGAGTCTAGCGGCGTAAGCAAGAGAGAGAGGGTATAATCACAGCTATCTCTGTCTAACATCGCCACTGCTACGAATGTTGCCGGCACAGACATGAATTTTTATTCAATTATTTTTATTAGTTAAAACTGCAATATCTTCAAAACTAATAAATATACAACAATTCTGAAACTTGCATAGTATTCAGCAATTAAGCTCTATAAGTAGCAAAAATATCAACAAAAATAATTAACAGTTACAGAAGTTATACAGAAGAAGAACGCCAAGAGAAATAACTAGAGAATTAGGCTAGGTACGAATTAGGTGTTTTCACACACTTACAGAGAAAGACCTAAGCAATAATATTCTGTGGTCAGATCTGTGAAATCACGTTTGCAAATACCCATAATCAAACGATTTGCAAACAGAGGAAGTATGAAATTAGCCAGTAATTCTCTACCATCTCAAACCTGTTAAGGGGCGTTTGGTCGACTTGTTCGATATTGTTTCAAATGGAAAACGCATGATTTATTTGGAACAACCAATCACAAAGCTGTATTCAGAAAAGACGCCAACTCAGACTTGGGGAATGCAGCACTCTTCATTCGAATCTCAAATGAGCAATACGTGTGTTAAATACGTGCTAAATTTCACAAACCACGCAAAGTCTTATTTAAATAAACCATTCGGGAAGTAGTCTACAGTTGCAGAGGAACTAGTAAAGTTCGATAACAACTCTCGCTGTGTAACAATGCATTAATTAATAATTAATTTATTTGTGAAGTGGCCTGTGCAACAGAGAGCTACAGCATCTGTAATTGCCCAGTATCATCGGTCAACGTTTTGGTCAACATCATTTCTTATGTGCCGAACCATCAAAAGGAGGATCACTACGCATTTCTATCTACGGTCGATGCATCAATCAGTAAGAAATAGATTCATTGATGAATGAAATTAAGAAACAAAATAAATAATAAAAAGTTATTATATATATAAACTTTCACAATATGAACTTACTTTCATTTATCTTTCCCAAACGTTTCGAGGTGATGTTCCTCTTCCTCAGTGGGATTAAATACTGAATGTCATTTTAACAGTATAACGGTTATGGACTGGTGTGTGTGGTGGGGGTTGATGGTGGGAGGGAATTGGCGCTGAGGTTCAAATTGTGTGTTTGGATCAATGTATCGAATAGTGTATGTGATCTATAATGTAATTGTTCATTTAATATGTTGTTTGGTTGTAGTGCGTGATGTCTGTATATTTCAAATTGTTCAGCTGTGTTTAGTTTTCTACTTTTAGGTAAGTAGTGTAATATTTCCATGTTGTGTGGAATGTACACATTCCACATTTGCCACACATTTACAAAAACGAAAACCACAGTTACACAAACATAGAACACAACATGGATATATTACACTACTTACCTAAAAGTAGAAAACTAAACACAGCTGAACAATTTGAAATATACAGACATCACGCACTACAACCAAACAACATATTAAATGAACAATTACATTATACTTCGTATTGTTTAAATTAGCAGCCATCGTTACTATTTCTTTTATAAAATTGCTAAACTGCTATAATTTTTATTGTTTAGACAAAGCTTTTCGTCATCACTGACATCTTCAGGTCTTAAACAACTTAAACATCTTCAGGTTGTTTAAGACCTGAAGATGTCAGTGATGATGAAAAGCTTTGTCTAAACAATAAAAATTATAGCAGTTTAGCAATTTTATAAAAGAAATTCTTACATAATAGATCACATACACTATTCGATACATTGATCCAAACACACAATTTGAACCTCAGCGCCAATTCCCTCCCACCATCAACCCCCACCACACACACCAGTCCATAACCGTTATACTGTTAAAATGGCATTCAGTATTTAATCCCACTGAGGAAGAGGAACATCACCTCGAAACGTTTGGGAATGATAAATGAAAGTAAGTTCATATTGTGAAAGTTTATATATATATAATAATATTTATAAAGTGAACGAAGAGGATGAATCAACAAGATAATTATAATAAAAAGCAATAAACAATTTTTTAAAAGACACTAAGTAAATTCATAATTTGTATTTAATTAGTAAGATTAGCTATAAATTAATATAGGAGTGTTGAATGGACGGTGAGGTGTAGTATTGAACGTGCAAATTATTGCAGACCTGTTCTTTAGCACTGGTTTGGGAGATATAAATTTTCTTAATTAAACCAGATAAGAACAATTGGTCGTTTGGACATTTTAATCTTCACTTTTCACGCACACTCATTAATAATAAGAGTTAGGTTAGCAATAAGTCCTTAACTTAGCTTTGAAAGAACATAAATAAAATAACATTTAATCGTTAATTAAACAAACTCAAGCAAATTTTAAAGTGTTATTTGTAACGATTCCCCTTGAATTCCACATTCACTGAACGAATCCTGAGATAGTGTGTCTCTATGCTCTGAGCTAAGCTGAATCCGTGTCATTTGTATCTGGGATTTGTTCTGGCGCCCAGGTAAAGTAAAAGTCACGGGTAAGTAACATTTTATCTATCATTAAATATATAATATTAGTGTGTTAGATAAAAAGGCCGTTAGAAATTTGGTGCCGCAACTAATGGGCCCGAGTAAGCACGAGTAAACTCCCAAATTTATATATAAAAATAAGTTATATATAAATTTGGAGCTGCAACTAATGAGCCCGATTAAACTCACAAATTTATGTATAAGTAAATAAGTTATATATAAATTTGGTGTGCAACTATTAACCCAAGTGACTAGTTTGAATTGTAATAATATTTAATTTGAAATGAAGTGGAATTTAAGGTTACACATAACTGTTGAAGGGTTAAATATTAAAATAAATTTTGTTAAATAATAATAACAATAAAAAATGGCTAAATCACAAGCAGTAGATATGGCAGCAATTGAACAGATGTTTAAGCAGTTGACCACTAAAATGGATGAAACAAATAGTAAAATTGAAAGTACAAAGAGTCAATTATCTAGTGAAATTGAAAAAACTAATAGTCAATTAAATAGTAAAATGGAAAGTACAAATAGTCAATTAAATAGTAAAATAGATGAAAATAATCAAAATTTAGAAGAAAGTAATAAAAAATTAATAAATGATATTAATAATAAAATCGAGCAAACTAATAAATACTTGTCTAGCGACATGAAACAAATAAATGAGAATTTAACTAGTCAAATAGAACAAAGTAGTAAAGAAACTACATTTAAAATAGATGAAGAAATAACTCATTTAGCTAGTAAAATAGATGAAAGTAATCTTGTTTGATAAGCATACCGAAGAGGTTAAAGCTACCATAGAGGAATTTAAGAAACAAGTAAATACTAATTTTCGCCGCCAAGACGAAAAACTAAATAAATTTAGAAACGAATTTCATGAACGGTTAGAACAGAAAGTAACCCTTATTAATCAACAATTCAGCGAAGTAACAGCTGAGTTAAAAACAAACGCTTCTAAATAAAGAAGAAATCCAGAGTACTAGGGTAGAGTGCACCCAACTGGGTGAAAATATTAAGGAGGTTAAGAAACAAGTAGAGAGTAAGGCGGACCGAGACGAAGTACATCAAAAGGTAGAAAAGCAATTTAAGGTAATGCGGGAAGATCTGACTAAGGCAATGAAGTCACAGCAAACCAGAGTCGTGAGGTGTGGCGGCTATAAGGAAGAACCGGAAAACCTTGCATTCTCAGGAAACCCACATGAGAATCCTGTGGAGTTTCTACGGCTGTTTGAGGCTTATGTATCTCGCATAAACCCACTGATGGACGACGAGGACAAGAAGGACATGTTAGGCCGATTTCTCAAGAATTGGGCAGGTACGTGGTGGAAAGTCATCTCGGACAGAGTCCAAACCTACGCCGACTTCAGAGAAAAATTCCTTGCTCAAAACTGGAACGTACAGATTCAAAGAAGGGTGCGTGATCATCTGGAATTTGGTAATTATCACCCGTCCATGAATATGACAACCACCAACTATGTGCTAAACGTAATGGCACAAGTAAAGCATCTAACACCACCAATAGAGGAGAGAGACCTAGTGTACAAGCTAGCGCGTCATTTCTCGGAACGCACTAGAGTAGCAACCACTACTAGAGGAGTGGATACTCTAGAAAAGTTTATAATGGTCGTGGATGAATGTCAAGCCCTAGAGAGGGACCTGAAGCGTGTAAATAATCAGCTGATTAACTACTCTAGAGGCGATCATCAGGAACCAACTTTCTACCCAACGAAAAGAAGAGACAATGAACGCTCAAAAGAAAAAAGGTTTACCCCATATCCGGGTAACAAACTCCAAAATCGGCAGGAATTGGAAGAAAAGGGTAGAAGTAGGAGCGTTGAAAACCGACCAAATAAAGGGTTTAAAATATGTAAAACAGCCATAACATCTACCAAGCCGCAACCGTCTACTAGTAAAATGAATATGGGAAATGAGAAGCCACTGCAGGTAGAAAACAAACAAAACTAAACCTACCATTACCTGCAGTGAAACAACCCACGAAAACAGGTAAAAAGAAAGTAACAAATAATATAAAACAAGTGAGTGACAGGGAGTTCTTATTAAAAGAAGAGCAAGAAGTGGGTAGAAGCCATTATCCTGAATGTCCGGAAATAATTTGTAAAATCAGTAATCTACTAGTACGAGTGCTAATAGACACCGGCAGTGAGGTAACCTGTGTCAGCTCAAAGTTTGTAGAAAATAATAGTCAGTTGCGTAATTGTCCCAGACTACCCGTAAAAAATTGTAATGTACAGGGAGCCACTGGAGCCAAAATGCAAAACATAACTGAACAAATTTATTTACTTATCAATATAAATGGTACCCAAACCCAAATTGTAGCTCTTATAGTCCCGAAACTCGTTCATGATTGTATTATTGGGGTAGATACGTTACTTGAGTGGAAGGCAGAAATAAATTTCAAAAGAAATACCATCACAATGGAAATTGATACTAATAAAATCAATATAAACATTAAAGAATTTAAGCATTGGAAGTCGGTAAGTGTCTCATAAAAGGGTATAGAGAGAAACCGCTAGTTGACGTTAGGAGTGACCGGCACTGTATTGATGATACTACAGAAATCAACATCGGGACGGAGTTGAACAACGAGCAACAGAACCAAATTCAGCAACTCGTCTGTGAGTATAGGGATGTTTTTAGAACAGAGCCTGGAAGAGCTAAGTTCTATGAACATCAGTTAACACTTACTGAAAACACATCATTTGTGCAAAGGACTTATCCAATCCCTTTACACTATAGAGAAGAAGTGGAAAAAGAGGTCCAACAGATGTTAGCGAATGGTGTTATAGAGGGGGCAAGAAGTCCCTATATTAACCCTTTAGTAGTTGTCACCAAGCCGAACGGGAGTATCCGCTTATGCCTTGATGCCAGGAAATTAAATTCTTTATTAGTACCTGATTACGAGTGCACAAGGAGTGTGGAAGAATTGTTCCAAAAATGTAATGGAGTTAAGTACATGACCAAACTGGACTTAACATCAGGATTTTGGCAAATTCCAATCCGCAAATGTGATAGACAGTATACGGCATTTTTGTATAAAAACAAGTGCTACCAATTTAAAGTGGTACCTTTTGGCCTGAGCACCAGCTTAGCTGCAATGGTAAGGTGTTTAGACATTGCCTTAGGTAATGAGGTAGAGAAGTATACACTAGTGTTTGTAGATGATATTCTATGTGTGTCACAAACATGCGAGGAGCACTTACAACATTTAAGAAATATTTTTGAAAAATTAAGATCAGCAAACATGACACTGAATCTACGGAAATCAGAGTTTTGTAAGGAGGAAATTAAGTTTTTAGGTCACCGAATCTCAGTGGAAGGAATAACCATGGACCCAGAGAAGGTAAAAGCCATACAAGAATTTCCAACTCCAAAGAACTGCGAGCAGCTAAAGTCATTTCTAGGTTTAGCTAACTACTATCAGAGGTTTACAAGTAAATACGCGGAAAGTACTGTTCCATTGTTGAAGTTGTTAAACAAAGGGATTAAATGGAGGTGGACAAAGGACCACGATGAAGCGCTACAACAAGTGAAAAGTCTTTTTATAAAAACTGTTGTATTACATCATCCGAGGTTAGGAGAAAGATTGTATTTGCAAACAGACGCCAGCAATATTGCTATAGGAGCACACTTGTATCAGATAGATGAGAAGGGCCAAAAAGCGGTATTAGGATTTGTAAGTCGCACACTTAAAGCAGCGGAATTAACCTATTTTACGACAGAAAAGGAGCTATTAGCGATAGTGCATAGCCTGTCAAAGTTTAGAAGTTATATTCTGGGTGCTAAATGTACTATAATCACTGACAATAAGGCGTTAGTATTTTTATTAAAGTGTAAATTGCTAGGTGCTCGTCTGACTCGTTGGACCTTGGCTATACAAGAGTACCAGTTTGAAATACAGTATTGTAAAGCGAAAGACAACTTGGTAGCAGATGTACTCAGTAGAAATCCACCATCAGAAAACAACATGGATACAGTAAACAGTAAAAGTAGTAGCACCGATATAGGTATTTACGAGGTAAAGCATGTAACAAAACCTGAAGTAGTTAGACGACTTAAGGAAATAGGGACCCATCAACAACAAGACCCTAGGATTAGTGTAGCTTGGAGAAGTGCAGTTACCATCACCAAACCAGGATTTTCCATATATGAAGGGAAACTATATAAGCTATGTTCACATAGGTGGAAATTATAAAAAACAAAATTATAGGAAAGTACCATGGGGATAGCTTGAGGAAATATAGAGCAATAAAGAAACAATGGTTTGAGCTAATGAGGTATGTGAATCAAACGTAGTCAAACAAATATTTATAAATGTCTTTGAAGCAATGTCAATGTTAATAAGTAGTAGTTAAATAAATGTTAGTATTGTCATTTTGATCATTGCCATCAATTAAATCAAACTTGTGGTTAAAGCATTAATGTTCAAATAAATATCTAATATGTGTATGCCATGTTAGGTTTAGTAACATATTGTAATAAATAGTTATAAGGTAGAAGTAAGCAAAATTGTAATAGTGCAAAATGTGCACGAGCAAAACCAACAGTGCAAGTTTTAAAATTAAAAAAAAAGTGCGTAACTCTACAATAAGAAAAAAAATTAATGTATTTCTTAAATAATCAATTATTTTTATACAAAGTGAGGGTATATATAACGATTCATAAAGCCGACCCATCGGATCGTTATATGAAAGTGTCATACTGTGCGAGTCTAGCGGCGTAAGCAAGAGAGAGAGGTATAATCACAGCTATCTCTGTCTAACATCGCCACTGCTATGAATGTTGCCGGCACAGACATGAATTTTTATTCAATTATTTTTATTAGTTAAAACTGCAATATCTTCAAAACTAATAAATATACAGCAATTCTGAAACCTGCATAGTATCCAGCAATAAAAGCTCTGTAAGTAGCCAAAATATAAACAAATATAAATAACAGTTACAGAAGTTATACAGAAGAAGAACGCTAAGAGAAATAACTAGAGAATTAGGCTAGGTACGAATTAGGTGTTTTCACACACTTACAGAGAAAGACCTAAGCAATAATATTCTGTGGTCAGATCTGTGAAATCACGTTTGCAAATACCCATAATCAAACGATTTGCAAACAGAGGAAGTATGAAATTAGCCAGTAATTCTCTACCATCTCAAACCTGTTAAGGGGCGTTTGGTCGACTTGTTCGATATTGTTTCAAATGGAAAACGCATGATTTATTTGGAACAACCAATCACAAAGCTGTATTCAGAAAAGACGCCAACTCAGACTTGGGGAATGCAGCACTCTTCATTCGAATCTCAAATGAGCAATACATGTGTTAAATACGTGCTAAATTTCACAAACCACGCAAAGTCTTATTTAAATAAACCGTTCGGGAAGTAGTCCGCAGTTGCAGAGGAACTAGTAAAGTTTGATAACAACTCTCGCTGTGTAACAACGCATTAATTAATTAAAAATTAATTAATTAATTAATAATTAATTTATTTGTGAAGTGACCTGTGCAACAGAGAGCTACAGCATCTGTAATTGCCCAGTATCATCGGTCAACGTTTTGGTCAACATCATTTCTTCTGTGCCGAACCATCAAAAGGAGGATCACTACGGATTTCTATCTACGGTCGATGCATCAATCAGTAAGAAATAGATTCATTGATCAATGAAATTAAGAAACAAAATAAATAATAAAAAGCAATAAACATTTTTTTAAAAGGCACTAAGTAAATTCATAATTTGTATTTAATTAGTAAGATTAGCTATAAATTAATATAGGAGTAATACCCATTTAATAGACGGGTATTAATGGATAACTGTCCAGATAACCGTTTAATGGACGGTGAGGTGTAGTATTGAATGTGCAAATTATTGCAGACCTGTTCTTTAGCACTGGTTTGGGAGATATAAATTTTCTTAATTAAACCAGATAAGAACAATTGGTCGTTTGGACATTTTAATCTTCACTTTTCACGCACACTCATTAATAATAAGAGTTAGGTTAGCAATAAGTCTTTAACTTAGCTTTGAAAGAACATAAATAAAATAACATTTAATCATTAATTAAACAAACTCAAGCAAATTTTAAAGTGTTATTTGTAACGATTCCCCTTGAATTCCACATTCACTGAACGAATCCTAAGATAGTGTGTCTCTATGCTCTGAGCTAAGCTGAATCCGTGTCATTTGTATCTGGGATTTGTTCTGGCGCCCAGGTAAAGTAAAAGTCACGGGTAAGTAACATTTTATCTATCACTAAATATATAATATTAGTGTGATAGATAAAAAGGCCGTTAGAATATATATATATTGTAATATAATTTGTTACAAATATAAATAAATAATAAATATATAATGATTGTTCTTAATCACAGGATTAGTCTCCTTAAAGATAGCAAGAATTATGTTGTCTGAATCTCGGTGTTGAACTCGCCGATGATACAGCTCCACTTTGGATTCACCAATTACAAAGAATAAATTAAATATAAATAATATTTTATAATTAAGTGTGATGGATTGATAATAAAATAAAATTTTGTAAGTTATGAAATTTGTACTAACATTGAGTTTTGGTTTAATTGGTTAATTTAATTAATTAATAATTAATTAATTAATTGTGTGTGTACTTTTCTTAGATATTTATTCTAGCACTGTAAATTATTTTGGTTTAGAAAAGAAAAATAGTTAACATTAATTATACAAATAAACACAACTCTTGTAACTGAATAATGATGTTCATTTATTGCGATTCAAAATTATGCGCCATTCAAACTGCGCATGGCCAAGGCATTGGCTGATATGTGCTCCAGTCGGTAGCTAACAAGATTAATAAAATATATTTTTTACTAGGTTAGTAATTATGGTTCTTTTAACGAGTCGAAATGGTCAGAGGGCAAGGAACAAGATACATTCTTACAGGTATTCTTAAACTAAATTATTATGGCTGAAATAAAACAAATTATTATTTAAATTGTCAATTAGGAAAATTAATATCGAACCATTCGACGAAATGATGTCACTCCCTTCAAGCTGGCCGTGTCCTCGTGCTGGTCCGGGAATCAAGTATGGCTGCCGTCACCTCGAGTTTAGCTGCTATGCATTGCTGGGCTTCTCCCGCAGAAATAAATGAATATTCCCTTCTCTGCGAAGTAGTGTTGGTCCAGGAATATAGTGTAGAGTGTCCTCTCTTCTCCTGCGATGTAGTTTCGTGATGGGTTTCTTGTGAAGTGTCCGGTGTTCAAATATGTGTATACGTGTTCTGCGAATATGGTCCAAAATCGTCTCAGAATGGCCATTGATTTCTTGTGTTTGAGTTTGATGGTGTTATTACTGTTGTTTGGAATTAGTGAGGTGTTAAATATTACTAGTTAATGTTATTTTCATTTTTAGATAACCTCTGTTACACTCCGCATAACCACACTCGGTTTTACACAAAATTATTCTTTTTCGGTATTCTGTTAATACATTTTCAACTAGTCGTCTTCACGATTAACAATAGACTAATCTCTGAACGTCATCGTTTTAGGGTAATTTGTGATATGTCTTTTTCCTCTTTATATTGTTCAATTATAAAAATATCTGCCTAAGACTTGGTTCACCATCTAAATATACATAATAAGTTTTCTTATTTTTTACTGTATTTCAAATATTTCTTAATTTTACATAAATCTAACTACTCAGTAATATTGATTAATTAATTTTACATATTTGGATATATAGCTGGGTTTGTTTCAAGTTCATTTAAGCCCAAAAATTACAATTTGTTATAATTATTGTAGGCCTCATATTTTGTACAAATTTAGTGTTTAAATGGTTTTAAGTGTTTTTTCTGATAATATTCCCATGGAATAATCTTAATAACTCCGTGATTATCTTTGTTGTTAATAATTTTGTTGTTAAAACACTTCAATATTGATTAATTTACTTTTTAGTCTGATTTGATTACCATTATAGGCCTAGTATTATTTGTTTCCAAAAGAAGTTAATTTTCTTTCCTTTGTCATTCTATTCGCTATTTATTGTATCTGTATTAATTATATTTTCAATTTCTGTGTTGTATGTATTGAATTCTATTCCCTATTATGTAATTTGATTCTCTGATAAATAGTTTTGGGTTTACATTACTAGTCTGTGTTTTCAAAAGTGGTGTCTTAGCTAATCTGCTTTGTACATTCTTCACATGGTTTACAGTTTTGAATAAAATTATTACATTTCTATTTCCTACTTGCCTCTCTGCCTTACAAACTTGAAAATTAAATAACATGATTTTAAAATACAATGGAATATCTTATATCTACTAAACTTTTTTTTAATATCATTTAAATATAATAAAAACATCTTATGCCTAATAACAATTTCAGTTATCAACTGTCTCTTGTGTTCATTATAATTATTTTTGGTAACACAATGAATGAAAAAAAATAAAAACATCTTATAATTAATGACACCTTCAGTTCTTAACTGTCTCTAGTGTTCATTATAATTATTTTTGGTAACACAATGAAAAAAAAATAAAAACATCTTATACCTATTATTTTCTTACACTACTTAATTATTTAAAACACTTTTGTTATTAAAATTGACCTCAGTCATTAGACTGTCTTTTATTTTTTATTATAATATTTCCCTACACTGATGGTAATCTTTTTAATAGATTTCTTACACTACACTTCATTATAGCGTGTCACTTATTTTTGTCTACACTAATGGTAGTCCTTTTAATAATTTTTTCACATATTATACTTATAACTAGTATACAATTCGGTTCTCTTTGGGATTGTATCTTGTAACTTGTTACTGGGTCTAAATATATTGGTTTTAATTTTGTTCAATGGTATGTATTCCATTATTAACATTTTTTGGAATAACTCTTCTTGTTTCTAGGCTCTTTGTAGAAATCTTGACCTATTTTGTCCTTTCTTCATTATTATACTAGTATTTCTGGTCTTGTGGTTTCTCTGCTTCGTGACCTTATACATTTCCATTATTAATATGGTTTTCATCCTTTTATTTCCTTTTTCTTGTCCTTCCCTTTTTACTGCTTCCCCAATCTACTGGGTATACTGCTGGTTTATTGGGTTTTTACATAGTAAGTTATTTTGATCAATGGTTTTCTTTGTTATTTTTTATTCTTATTAACATTTTATTGACTTAATATACAGTTTCTAGTTTAATCCTTAAAACAATTCATTCTTCTCACTCACTATGGAATTTTTCTTCTTTAATTATGTTGCATTAAATTAAATGTTTAGCGTGATAATTTTGTTATGCTACATATGCTCTCCTGTAAAAGTGATTAGTTCAGATCATACTCTTAGTATGGATGAAATAATTACTACTAATTCTTTTGTATTTACCATATTTTCTTCGTGATTACATGTTTTCACTTTATATACCTTCTTTTCCACCGTTGCTTCCTCTCAGATGATGTGTATCTCATTATTAGTTTCTTTCTTCATTAATAAGTGATCTTCAATCTTGTGTATAACATTATCATTTCATATCCTTTCTTATTTGGTGCTTCCTCACCAGTATGTTTACTCCCTAACATTCCCTAACAAATTAATTGGAACAGTTCAGAGTGGCACTTTTGGCTTCAATCCCTGCTGTCCAATACTTCAATTAATTGCGTCCAGAGGCATTATCATCTCTGCTCAAAATATAAGACTGTTGGCATTTTCTACATCCAGTCATAAAAATAAATAAACAGTAAAAGTAGTCTCTTTTGACTAAAATAAACATCTTTAGATTCTTCACTTCATAATACTTTATATTAATTAATACTTTTATACACTTGACTCTTCTTCTCTCTTAAAGCTTATTCCATGTTATGTGGTTTAGGTATGTGGTATAATATACATTTCATCATTTCATCATGTTTACATAGTAATTAGCATTTATATTTATTCTTTCTACCATCTGGTATCCAATGAGTTATTTTTATTGCTCATGGTATAACATGAATTAATTCTTTATCACCTTCACTATAACAGTGGTTATTGCAACAACATTATCATTAATAGTATCAGGGTTTTTGGTTTCTGGTCTCACTATTTGGTCTTGACTGAGTTGGTCCTTCTTCATTGTTCCATTTTTATTAAATTATTTTCTTTGTGAGTTTGGTTAAGTTGTTTCGATTAAATCATATGATATTCTGGTTTCCTTTCTCCTTTAGAATTTTGTATCTCTTTCTTACAAAATCTTTTTTCCATATTTATGAGTTATTTCTCATCATTCGTATGAGTAATGATATGAGCTTACTATTTTTTAACTTTAGATATTTTTATTCAACTAAATTCTTTCTTATTCATAGTTGTTTTTTCAAATATTTTGGTGTAAGTTGTACTTACTGATTTTTTGAATTTTGAAATTTTTTGTTCATCCAAATTCTTTTTGTTTATTCATTCATAATTCTTCGAATATTTGGTGTAAGTTGTACTTACTGATTTTTGAATTTTGAAAATTTTTTGTTCATCAAAATTCTTTTTTCTTTATTCATTCATAAATCTTCGAATGTTTGGTGTAAGTTGTACTTACTATTTTTTTGAATTTTGAAATTTTTTATCCACCAAAATTCTTTTTTCTTTATTCATTCATAAATCTTCGAATGTTTGGTGTAAGTTGTACTTACTAGGTTTTTTGAATTTGGAAAATTTTTTATCCATCAAAATTCTTTTTTCTTTATTCATTCATAAATCTTCGAATGTTTGGTGTAAGTTGTACTTACTAAGTTTTTTGAATTTGGAAAATTTTTTATGTTCATCAAAATTCTTTTTTCATTCATAATAGTCTTCGAATGTTTGGTGTAAGTTGTACTTACTGATTTTTGAATTTTGAAAAACTACTTTTCATTTCTCCTCTAAATATTTTTTAATGGATAATTGATTACAAGTTCCTTTTACTTTATTTGAAATGATATCCTTTAGTACATACGTATTGTTATTATTGTTTTTAATAATCAGGTATGGGCCGGTATACAGCAGTAATAACTTTTTGGTAATGCCTTCCAAAGTACTGGGTAATTCCCTGTTTTTTAGCAGTACCTTTTCTCCGACTTCATAGCTTATTATTTTCTTAATCGCCTTTTGATACTTGTTCTTGCGCCTTTCCTGGTCTTCTGCCAATTTATTGTAGAATCTGATTCGATTGAATTTGTATTCTTGACTCACGGGGAACTCTATTATGTCTTGTATTTCTCTTGGAGGCGGTTTTTCATGCATTGCCGTGTATGGCGTGGTACCTATAGCGGGGTGATATGACAAATTAAGGAATTCTTCAGTAGCTAATAAATATTCTTGCCACTTCTTTTGTTGATTATAGCAATAAGTCCATAATATTCTTCCGACTTCTCGCAGTACCCTCTCCGCTGGATTGCTGCTGGGGTGATAGACAGATGTCTTGTATGTCTTAATGCCCAACGTATTTAGAGTGTTTCTCCACCTCCAACCCTTAAATTGCGTTCCATGGTCTGTGATTATGGATGCCGGGCTCCCTATCTCTGGAATGTAATGGTTTGTTATTATTCCTAGAGTCTTCAAAGTGTTGGCTCTGTTCACAGGGTACAGTTTTGTGAATTTTGTGAAATGATCCATCATGATAATAATGTATTTGTATCGATGGCGTCCGCCACTGCGGAGAAATGGGCCACATATGTCCAGAAAGACCTTTTCCAGTTTGGCTTGTGAGGTAATTGGTATCATCATACCCTCTTTTCTCTCATTGTTGGTTTTCACCAATTGACATATCAAACAGGTTTTGAGGTAGTTTCTCGTCTTTCTATTGATACTTTTTATATGACAATTCTCTTCTATCGCCTTGATCACCTTCATGGCTCCCATGTGACCGTATCGTAGATGATAGTCCAGGATGATATCCTTTTCGATTGTAGTAGGGATCATGATCTTCCATATCTCTTCATCAAGGGATGTTTTGATGAATAATATCCCGTTATGTACACAATAAAATTTGGTTATTGTGTCATCTTGGTTGGAGAGACGAAGTTTAATGTGGTTTAACTTCGGGTCGGACTGCTGGTGTTTGCTGATGTCCAGCACTATCTTTTCTAAATCGGATCTGTCCTTAATAATATTATAGATTTTCAAGATGCTCTCCCTTTCGCCTTCGAACGTTTGTTCTTCCAGATTTGCTCTTGACAATACGTCGGCTACTACATTTTTACTTCCAGGAACATACTCCTACTGTATATCGTATTCCTGCAGGGCGAGTACCCATCTGGTCAATCTACCATGGCTTAACTTGCATCTTCTCAGAAATGATATTGATTTGTGATCTGTTCGAACGGTCACTGGATATCCGAGGATATACGTCCGAAACTTCCCGCAGGCAAAGACTACACTTAGCAGTTCTTTTTCCGTCACATTATAGTTCTTTTCACACTGGTTAAGGGTTCTGCTAGCAAAGCTCACTACTAGATGGTTTCCACCTTCATCTTCTTGGTACAGTGTTGATCCCAAGCTAATGTTACTAGCGTCACAGTTTAGAAAGAAGGGTCGGTTAAAATTCGGATGGTTGAGCATTACTGCTTCTAAGAACTTCTCCTTAATTGATTTGAAAGTTTCGTCTTGTTCTTGACCCCATCGCCATTTATTCTTGGACGATAACTGGTACTGAAACCGGGCCGTCAGTTCGGAATAATTATTTTGGAACTTCCTATAGTAGTTACACAGGCCTAAAAATGATTGTAGTTGCCTTCTGTTTTTTGGTATAGGGAATCGTTGTATGGTGTCTACCTTTTCTGTTGATGGTGTTATTCCTTGACTGTTTAACTGGAAACCCAAGAATTGTACTTCTTTAGCTAGAAGCTTGGACTTGTCTAGTTTAAGGGTAACATTATTTTCAGCAAGCTTCTTCAAGACATGCTCCACACGGTAACAGTGTTCTTCCCAATTGGTTGATGTTATTAGGAGATCATCAACATAGACAGTCGTGAATTGGAGCGCTTCTGGTCCGAGTATATGATCCATACAGGCGACAAAAACAGCTACTGAGTTCACCAACCCGAAGGGCAACCTCTTAAACTGATAATTGCGCCCTTCGAAGATGAACGCCATGTATTGCCGGCTTGCTGGGTGCAACTCCACCTGCCAATAGCCGCAGACGGTATCCCACGTGGTAATGAACTTCATTCCATGGAACCTCTTCAATATCTCATCAATTTCGCCAGGTGAGGTACGATCGTTAATAATCATTTTATTTATCTCACGTGCGTCAAGGCAAAGCCTTACCTTTCCATTTTTCTTTTGTATAGCCACAATTGGGCTAGTGCATGGCGATTGACTGCTCTCGATAATGTCTTTACTGATCATATTCTGGATCTCTGTGCGTACGGCTTCCTTCAAAGATTGTGCTATGGGATACGACTTTCTATTAAATTCTACCGGTTCTCTGAATCGTATGGAACATTGGTAGTTCTGGATCCTTCCAGGTTCGTCCGAAAATACAGCTCGATATTTTTCATATATGTTGACCAATTGATTCATCTGGTTTTCCTCTAATTGCTCGGTAGTATTATGGCACTGGAAGTTACGTATCTCCTGAATCTTCTGTTGCCATAGGTCATCTTCCAAATCCTGATGTATTGGCTTATTGTTTGTCGAGTAGTTTGATAAGTAATTCACCTTCTTTTTGTGGTCGAGAAGTTGTCTGGAGTCTAACACCTTGTTGTTAGTTAAATTGGCTACCCAGGTCGAACCTTCAGAAAATAGTGATACCTTTCCTCGGCACAAGTCGATAACTGCTGAGTTTCTGCGCAATATGTCACATCCTATCATGATGTTGAAAGGTAATCCGGCTGCAACAAGAAATTTAATATCATATCCACACTAATGCCCTGATTGTTGACACTTAGGGACACTTGTTTTCTTATGGTCTTGTTCTGTCTGCCGGTAGCTCCGACAAGTACAATATTATTAATAGGTAGTACCGGTAAGTTTTTGTGGCATTCCTGCTGTATCCGGTCCAACTCATTCCGATTTATTATAGAGACATTGGCTCCAGTGTCTATCATTATAGGAATAGAAATACCCTCAATTTCTGCAATGATATATATTATTTCATTGTCATTATTATTAATGTTAATTTCGCTTTCTTCTAGCAGGTCCTTACGGATATCTTTCAAATAATTACTGTATATTATTGTAAAATTTTTTCTGTCTTTCTTCGAATTTATTCCTTGGTCAAACCCAGCAGATTGGAGCAGTAAAGGGTTATTGGAGTTTATTACTGCCTCCGTTCGTTTAAATGTTCCGCATCATTACGGATTAGGCCGTTGGAAGCATCAGCTTGGAGTCCTGAGACTGCTTCGTTTGGTTCAGCACGATTGTCCTGTTGGGCTTCTGTTACAGGTAGTCTTCGCTGATTGTCCAGGCTGGAACTACGTCTGGGCTCGTACTCTCTGTAACGATTACTTCCCTGACTTCCTTGAAAGGTCTCGTACTCGTAATATCGGCTCCTTCGTTGGGGCTGGTACCTCCTCTGTCCACCGCCTTCCACTCTGATGTAGTGAATATGGGGTCGATATGTCCTGTAATTATTGTTATTATCTCCATTCGGGTAATTCCTGTTATAATTACTATGATAATTGTTATTAGAGGGGTTGGGGTTCCTCTGACCATTTGGAACATAATTACGGTTATTATTATAATAACCGTTGTTGTCTTGTTGACGGTTATTATTATTATTATTATTATTGTTGTTATTGCTGTCATTATTATTAATGCGAGGAACATGATTATTATTATTATTATTGTTATTAAATCTAGGCACATTATTGCTATTACGGGTGTTATAATTGTAGTCGGCATTATTCCGATTTGCGGAATTATAATTATTGTTGTTGCCCACATTCTGCCGATTATTATTATTCAAATTATTGGCGTTACTTCTTGGTTCCGGCTTTTCATATCTCCTGCGACTTTGGCGGTAATAATCTTCATGCTCATACATTTCTAAGAGCTCGGTCATTGCTTGTACAGTCTTTATTTGACTGTTTCTTCTAGCTCTTATTATATCTTCCTCATAATGGTATGAGAGCTTGCTGACCAGGCATTCTTCCGGTATTCTGGGCTCTAGATGTTTGGCCACGCACACCTTTCCCAAGAAGTACGCTGTTAGAGTCTGGTTTCCATACGGGTTGTATTTTCCATGACAGATTCCGTCTCTGGCGATATTTTGTGTCGATTCAGACCAATATTTGGCTTTGAATAGCCTTTTGAATTGTTGGTAGTCGGTCACTTCGTCCCTTATCGCCATCCACCAATTATCTGCTATCTCCTTGAACGATTCGTCAAGCACTTCTTTATTCTCCCTCCAGCGATTGCCTCTGTGTTTGGTGAAGTAGCCTTCGATTCTGGCTAGGAACTCCATTGGTTTGTTTTTATAAAATCTGAAGTTAATTCCTTCACGATTCTCGTTGTTAGGACAACTGGTAATGTTTGTCGGTCGACTGTGGAACAGGTCTATATCTGTTTGGTTCTGTCGCACCTGACTGTTGATACTGGTCACCGTAGCTTCGATGCCGTCACATTTTTCTGTGAATCGGTCCTGCACTCGCTCCCAGTCTTCACGTGTCTCTTTTAGTCTTTCCTCCAACGTCTTCCTAGTCGTTTCTTAAATGTTGTTTACCTTAGTGTTTATTTCTGTCTTGATACTCTGTACTTCTCGTTCGGTTTGACTCCATCTTTCGTCAGCTCTTGTAACCTTTTGTTCGATTACCGTTAATTCCTCTTCTACCTTCTTGCTGATTGTTTCATTATTTTCAGCTATCTTTTGCCCCAGTTCTTCCTTCCATGCTTCCATCTTTCCATCTAATCGGTTCATATTCTCTTGGTTCGTCTCTCTTAATTCTTCTCTTAATTGTTGACTATTATTTTCCATCTTTTTATTGGTTTCTTCCAGTTTCTGGCTTATCTGGGTCAATTCCTCCTTCGATTGTTTATTGTCAGTTTTTATTTCCTCCATTTTCTCCTCAATCTTCTGAATATTTTCCTCCATCTTCTCCTCGATCTTCTTAATATTTTCCTCCATTAATAATTTATTTTCGTTTTTTATTTCGTCCACCTTCTCCTCCATCTTCTTACTGTTTTCTCTTAATTCCTCCTTCAATCGTTGGTTATCACTTTTCATTTCCTTACTATTTTCTTCGATTTTCTTGTTGGTATCTCCGATTTTATTACCCAACTCTTCTTTTGTCGTTTTAAATTCTCTGAGTAACATCTCCATCATTCTATCCAATTTTGTATCTTCCTTTGTGGTGGATTTCTCCGGCTGTTCCTCCTGTGGTGCAGGCTTGTTTGGTTCTGCTGGCGGTAACATCGACTCCACATCTTCCACTGGTGTCGCCTCTTTATCCTCCATGTCTACCTCCTGCTCGGCCTCCATAGCCCTTTTCCTTGATGTAGCTCTCCTGTGCATCTCGCTCCTTCTTCCGACCTATTGACCGCTGCCGAGCTAAAAATAGGAAATTGGACACTCGTCCTTATTTTATAATTCTATTACCTCCTATTTAAAGCCCTTTAAGTTGGACGCCAATTTGTAATATAATTTCAAATATAAAATATAAATAAGAATATTGATGTATGATAATAAGAATTGTGCTCTCCTTAAAGCCCCACTGTTGGGCTAGCCAATTTGTAATATAATTTTATTACAAATATAAATAAATAATAAATATATAATGATTGTTCTTAATCACAGGATTAGTCTCCTTAAAGATAGCAAGAATTATGTTGTCTGAATCTCGGTGTTGAACTCGCCGATGATACAGCTCCACTTTGGATTCACCAATTACAAAGAATAAATTAAATATAAATAATATTTTATAATTAAGTGTGACGGATTGATAATAAAATAAAATTTTGTAAGTTATGAAATTTGTACTAACATTGAGTTTTGGTTTAATTGGTTAATTTAATTAATTAATAAATAATTAATTAATTGTGTGTGTACTTTTCTTAGATATTTATTCTAGCACTGTAAATTATTTTGGTTTAGAAAAGAAAAATAGTTAACATTAATTATACAAATAAACACAACTCTTGTAACTGAATAATGATGTTCATTTATTGCGATTCAAAATTATGCGCCATTCAAACTGCGCATGGCCAAGGCATTGGCTGATATGTGCTCCAGTCGGTAGCTAACAAGATTAATAAAATATATTTTTTACAAGGTTAGTAATTATGGTTCTTTTAACGAGTCGAAATGGTCAGAGGGCAAGGAACAAGATACATTCTTACAGGTATTCTTAAACTAAATTATTATGGCTGAAATAAAACAATATTATTATTTAAATTGTCAATTAGGAAAATTAATATCGAACCATTCAACGAAATGATGTCACTCCCTTCAAGCTGGCCGTGTCCTCGTGCTGGTCCGGGAATCAAGTATGGCTGCCGTCACCTCGAGTTTAGCTGCTATGCATTGCTGGGCTTCTCCCGCAGAAATAAATGAATATTCCCTTCTCTGCGAAGTAGTGTTGGTCCAGGAATATAGTGTAGAGTGTCCTCTCTTCTCCTGCGATGTCGTTTCGTGATGGGTTTCTTGTGAAGTGCCCGGTGTTCAAATATGTGTATACGTGTTCTGCGAATATGGTCCAAAATCGTCTCAGAATGGCCGTTGATTTCTTGTGTTTGAGTTTGATGGTGTTATTACTGTTGTTTGGAATTAGTGAGGTGTTAAATATTACTAGTTAATGTTATTTTCATTTTTAGATAACCTCTGTTACACTCCGCATAACCACACTCGGTTTTACACAAAATTATTCTTTTTCGGTATTCTGTTAATACATTTTCAACTAGTCGTCTTCACGATTAACAATAGACTAATCTCTGAACGTCATCGTTTTAGGGTAATTTGTGATATGTCTTTTTCCTCTTTATATTGTTCAATTATAAAAATATCTGCCTAAGACTTGGTTCACCATCTAAATATACATAATAGGTTTTCTTATTTTTTACTGTATTTCAAATATTTCTTAATTTTACATAAATCTAACTACTCAGTAATATTGATTAATTAATTTTACATATTTGGATATATAGCTGGGTTTGTTTCAAGTTCATTTAAGCCCAAAAATTACAATTTGTTATAATTATTGTAGGCCTCATATTTTGTACAAATTTAGTGTTTAAATGGTTTTTAAGTGTTTTTTCTGATAATATTCCCATGGAATAATCTTAATAACTCCGTGATTATCTTTGTTGTTAATAATTTTGTTGTTAAAACACTTCAATATTGATTAATTTACTTTTTAGTCTGATTTGATTACCATTATAGGCCTAGTATTATTTGTTTCCAAAAGAAGTTAATTTTCTTTCCTTTGTCATTCTATTCGCTATTTATTGTATCTGTATTAATTATATTTTCAATTTCTGTGTTGTATGTATTGAATTCTATTCCCTATTATGTAATTTGATTCTCTGATAAATAGTTTTGGGTTTACATTACTAGTCTGTGTTTTCAAAAGTGGTGTCTTAGCTAATCTGCTTTGTACATTCTTCACATGGTTTACAGTTTTGAATAAAATTATTACATTTCTATTTCCTACTTGCCTCTCTGCCTTACAAACTTGAAAATTAAATAACATGATTTTAAAATACAATGGAATATCTTATATCTACTAAACTTTTTTTTAATATCATTTAAACATAATAAAAACATCTTATGCCTAATAATAATTTCAGTTATCAACTGTCTCTTGTGTTCATTATAATTATTTTTGGTAACACAATGAATGAAAAAAAATAAAAACATCTTATAATTAATGACACCTTCAGTTCTTAACTGTCTCTAGTGTTCATTATAATTATTTTTGGTAACACAATGAAAAAAAAATAAAAACATCTTATACCTATTATTTTCTTACACTACTTAATTATTTAAAACACTTTTGTTATTAAAATTGACCTCAGTCATTAGACTGTCTTTTATTTTTTATTATAATATTTCCCTACACTGATGGTAATCTTTTTAATAGATTTCTTACACTACACTTCATTATAGCGTGTCACTTATTTTTGTCTACACTAATGGTAGTCCTTTTAATAATTTTTTCACATATTATACTTATAACTAGTATACAATTCGGTTCTCTTTGGGATTGTATCTTGTAACTTGTTACTGGGTCTAAATATATTGGTTTTAATTTTGTTCAATGGTATGTATTCCATTATTAACATTTTTTGGAATAACTCTTCTTGTATCTAGGCTCTTTGTAGAAATCTTGACCTATTTTGTCCTTTCTTCATTATTATACTAGTCATTTCTGGTCTTGTGGTTTCTCTGCTTCGTGACCTTATACATTTCCATTATTAATATGGTTTTCATCCTTTTATTTCCTTTTTCTTGTCCTTCCCTTTTTACTGCTTCCCCAATCTACTGGGTATACTGCTGGTTTATTGGGTTTTTACATAGTAAGTTATTTTGATCAATGGTTTTCTTTGTTATTTTTACTTCCATATTCCTTAAGGAATGGAAGTATTGTGATGGCAAAAAAAAATCGTGTTCGAGGTTATTGCAGATTCTGATTCTACTACACTCAAAACATGAAAAAAAGTCGTTTTCGAAAAGTGTCTGTGTGTGTGTGTGTGTGTCTGTGTGTCTGTCTGCAGATTTTTTTCCTATGGCAAACGATAACTGCCGCAAATTCAAACAGAATCAAATAATTTTTTGCATACAGCCCTGATTTGTAGAGTACTCACGACCTGTTGTTTTTGGTGAAGATCGGTTGAGGGAAAGGGGTAGTTTACCTGCAACGGTTTTTTTTATCAAGGGAAATTTTTTTTTTTGGCAAACGATAACAGCCGCAAATTCAAACAAAATTAAATAATGTTTCGTATACAGCCCTGAATTGTAGAGTTCTCAAGACATATGGTTTTTGGTAAAGATTGGTTGAGGGAAAGGGGTAGTTTACCTGCAACGTTTTATGTTTTAACAAGGGTATTTTCTATGGCAAACGATAACAGACGCAAATTCAAACAGAATCAAAAGATTATTTGTATACAGCCCTAAATTGTAGAGTTCTCAAGACTTATTGTTTTTGGTGAAGATCGGTTAAGGGAAAGGGGTAGTTTACCTGCAGCATTTTTTTATCAAGTGTATTTTCTATGGCAAACGATAACAGCCGCAAATTCAAACAGAATCAAATAATGTTTTGCATACAGCCGTGATTTGTAGAGTACTCAAGATGTATTGTTTTTGGTAAAGATCGGTTAAGGGGAAGGGGTAGTTTACCTGCAACGTTTTTTTATCAAGCGTATTTTCTATGACGAACGATAACAGCCGCAAATTCAAACAGAATCAAATAATTTTTTGCAGACGTCACTGAATTGTAGAGGACTCAACGCCTTTTGATTTTGGTGAAGATCGGTTAAGGGAAAGGGGTAGTTTACCAGCAACCTTTTACGTTTTAACAAGAGTAAAGTACATGAAAATTCATTTAAACTTTTTCAAACAATGGTAATTGTTAAAATAAAATTATAATTTTTTCATTTTAATGTAAATCTGTACATAGTATAAAGTAAAGTCGGTGCGTTTTCTCTCTGTGTTTGAAATCGCTAATCTCAGGAAGTACTGAACGGATTTTATTCAAGTTTTCGCCAATAGATAGAGTGTCTATCGAGGAACATGTATGTGTATAATTAATACATATATGTTGTACATTAGCTTAGCTATCACGGTTTATGTCAAGTAAGTGGTATAGTTTACATCTTATATATAAAAATGAATGTTTCTTTGTTTGTCCCGTATGCGTTCCTATACCATTCATCCGATTGCGATGAAACTTCGGTGAGTTGTTGTGCGCACGTCCGCGAAGGTTTCTTCCACATCTCCTCCTAAACCACTGTACCGATTTCAACCAAACTTGGCACAAATATTTTACGCAACGGGAGAACCAACATAGGATAGGTGTTTTTTCGATGGGGTCCTTTTGGGGGTTCTTTGGGGTCTTCCACTTCGCCTCCTAAACCACTGGACCGATTTCAACCAAACTTGGCACAAATATTTTACGCAAAGGGAGAACCAACATAGGACAAGTGTTTTTTTCGATACGATTATTTGGGGTCTTCCACGTCTCCACCTAAACCATTGGACCGATTTCAACCAAACTTGGCACAAATATTTTACGCAACGGGAGAACCAACATAGGACAGGTGTTTTTTTCGATACGATCCTCTGGGGGGGTCCTTTGCGGTCTTAAAAAACTATTAGATCTGGTTACTATGGCAACCCAATAGAATAGATTCTGTTCTAAATATATTATCGCATTAAATTGAAGACCACGCGAACGAAGTTGTGGGGAACAGCTATTTATTTTTAAGAAGCCTACTTTAATTAAACTTTATTAATTAAACTAACATTTTCATTACGTACAACGTGAAACTCCGTAGCGAAGCACGGGTATTCTGCTAGTCATGTACAGTATAAGAGAAAATATATCGTGCGTGGCAGGCAAGCATATCTCAGTTATGTACTGTTTACGTTTCCATTTTATTATTATCACTACCGCAATAAAAAGGCAGGGAAGACACACACACACACACACGCGCGCGCGCGCGCGCGCGCACAATTCGCGTTATTTCTGGCCTCATTCATGTTTATTTTCTTACATTTGCACGGTTTTTAAATGGAAAGTGCCGAACCCACACCAACACAACGCATGCAAGCCAAAAAAGTGTCCAGCGTGGATAGCGATTTGCTTCCTGTGGATCGCTGGGCAGTGTAACTGCACGTGTTTACAGAGGAACGATTCATAGACAGACTTTTCGTCTTTAGGGAATGAACCCTCTTCAAGATGCTGAGGGTCCATGAGTGACTTTGGAGCCCTCCTTCTTTTCCGCGTGTTTGTTCTGTGAAACGTACACTGTAGATTCGCAGATTTATTCTAAGCAACGCTCAATAGGAAATGTTGAAAATTTTTGTCCACGGTGAACCCTCATACACACTAAACCTGCTCTGATGTTTTAATTACGGACATCATAATATTAAAACTTTGGAAACTTGAGCACTATTTAATGGAGATCAATCATTAACTTATACAAGCCATTAATTTTATGCATATTTTTTATATATATGTGTACGTTATCGGCAACAAAGAAGTAGTTTTTGTTAAAATTCCTTCTCTGGATATTTGGCCGTAGTCCAATGTTTTCTACAAAACCAGACGTTTCGGCAATGCCATTGACTTCCATCATCAGTGAAAATCGAGTGTGATAACATGAGGTGGTATATGTTAGTGACCACAGTACTGTGGTTAAGGCTGAAGCAGTAAGTAGAAAGAAGTAGTTTCTATGGTAATATTTCATTTCGAAAATGATTTTAAAAATAAATCTTAGAATATGGAAGTCATGTATGGTTTTCCATACCGATATTTTATTCTTATTAACATTTTATTGACTTAATATACAGTTTCTAGTTTAATCCTTAAAACAATTCATTCTTCTCTCTCACTATGGAACTTTTCTTCTTTAATTATGTTGCATTAAATTAAATGTTTAGCATGATAATTTTGTTATGCTACAATATATATATATATATATATATATATATATATATATATATAACCACACTGGCAAAATTTGAAGCCTCAAAATGGCAAGTGGGGAAACGGTGGGATTTGTGTAAATGTGGTGAATTGGTGGTGATTTCAAATAATTAAAATTTCAAATAAAGCAGATGTGACCAAACCGTAGTACAGAAATCCTGCAAAGTTTTCAAAACTACAAAATATTTATGTAGTGCACTGTGACTTTGGAAAGTAAAAATCCAAATCTCTCACTTGAAAAAAAAAAATTTCAGAGTAAATTGCTTACACTTTTATGTTAAATGTGCACACCAAATTTACAGCTGATTTCCTTTTAATAGTTCAAAGCCTAAAACATAGAATTTGTAGACAGGAAAAAAATTAATGATATTCGGTCACTGGCTTCAGCAGCAGCAGGCTCTGAGAAAAGTATTGAAATAAACATGGTAAATCTAGACAGGGAATAGAGAGAGTTCTTAGGAATACAAATATTAACACTGGTACAGATGAAAGTTTATTAAGCTTTTAGAAAGAATTTAAAATACAAAGAACGTGAATGATACTAAAGCTTTTCCAACTTAAATAATTTTATTGCTAATCTATTTACTAAATATAATTATTTCACTATGACTTGGAACACAATATTGTGTTCCGAGTCGTAGTGAAATAATTATATTTAGTTAAGTCACGGACACGTTGTGGACAACAAAATCCAAGAATTTATCTATTTACTTTACCAGTTTATTAGTGGGCATGTTGAAAGGATTTTTAGTGCAACCAATGTTAATAAAAACAAAATCAGCAATAAATTAGGTACTGTGACACTGTTTGGCCAGTTGCATATGAAAAACGTTCAAGCAAACAAAATAAATCCTGTTTTGATTGTACTACAAATAATTCAATCCTGGTGAAACACAGCAACTATATGTAGGCCCATACGTGGGGGCAAGGGGGGTGCTCGCCCCCTGGCTCAGAAGAATATCTGCCGCAAATGCTACAGATGTGTCCGAAGTCGTTCTTGAAATATAATTTCAAGAACTTTACTAGCAACCGAGTAAATATGCTGGAAGCCGGGGTTAGTTTCACACGGCGCTACACTCACAGTCTATGACTATTCGACAGCTAGAGATGCCTAGGACGCAAACCACAAAATTGCCTCGCAGTAGAGCACGGATTCAAATTTTAAATATACTAAATATTAAAAAATAAAAGAAATCAAATGTTTCTAAAGTGTATAATATAATTAAGCAATCCGTGTAACTGAATAATATTTTCTAACATATTAATACCTATTTTTTAGTGAATTAAACTTAATGCCTGAATTTTTGCATAGTTACATGTAAATATCGGTATGGAGAACCATACATGACTTCCATGTTCTAAGATTTATATTTAAAATCATATTCGAAATGAAATATTACCATAGAAACTACTTCTTTCTACTTATTGCTTCAGCCTTAACCACAGTACTGTGGTCACTAACATATACCACCTCACGTTTTCGCACTTGATTTTCACTGATGATGGAAGTCGATGGCACTGCCGAAACGTCTGGTTTTGCAGAAAACATTGGACTACGGCTAAACAGCCCGGGAAGGAATTTTAACAAAGAACTACTTCTTTGGTGCCGATAACGTAGTACACATATAAAAAATTCTCCCCTCCCCAATCAACTATAATTTTCATTAATAGAAAATTACCCCCACCCCGTTCACCTAACCTCTTCATTTATAGATATTTCATCTACGTTTCTACAGTGGATTATTATGAGCTTCTTATTAGGATACATTATTTATCAAAATTAAGTACCTACTTTACTATTGTTAAAAAACATAAAACGTTGCAGATAAACTACCCCTTTCTCTCAACCGATTTCACCAAAATCAATAGACCTTCAGTCCTCTACAATTCAGGGAAGCAATCAAAAAAATATTTGATTCTGTTTGAATATGCGGCAGCTATCGTTCGTCAAGAAAATATTTCTCTTGTTACAACATAAAATGTTGCAGGTAAACTACCCCTTTCCCTTAACCGATCTTCACGAAAAATTGGGTTCTCTACCATTCAGGAACTTATGCAAAAATTATTTGATTCTCTTTGAATTTACGGCAGTTATCTTTCGTCAAAAAAATCACCCTTCTTAAAACATAAAATGTTGCTGGTAAACTACCCCTTTCCCTTAACCGATCTTCAACAAAATCAACAGACCTTGAGTTCTCTTTAACTCAAAAAGGTATGCAAAAACGTAGTCGATTCTGTTTGAATTTGCGGCAGTTACCGTTCGTCATATAAAAAATTACCATTGGTAAAACATAAAATGTTGCCTGTAAACTACCCCTTTCCCTTAACCGATCTTCACCAACACCATAGGTCTTGAGTACTCTACAATACAGGGCGGTATGCAAAAAAGTAGTAAATTCTGTTTGAATTTGTGGCTCTTGTCGTTTGCCAAAAAAAATTACCCTTAATAAAAAAAGGCTGCTGGTAGACTACCCCTTTACCTTAACCGATCTTCTCCAAAAACTATAGGTCTTGAGTACTCTACAATTCAGGGCTGTATGCAAACAATTATTTAATTCTGTTAGAATTTGCGGCTGTTATCGTTTGCCATAAAAAATTCCCTTGTTAAAACATAAATCGTAGCTCGTAAACTACCCCTTTCCCTTAACCGATCTTCACTAAAAACAATAGGTCTTGAGAACTCTATAATTCAGGGCTGTATGCAAAAAAATTATTTGATTCTGTTTGAATTTGCGGCTGTTACCGTTTGCCAAAAAAAAATTATCCTTGATTAAAAAAAAACCGTTGCCGGTAAACTACCCCTTCCCCTTAACTGATTTTCACCAAAAACAAAAGGTCTTGAGTGCTCTACAAATCAGGGCTGTATGCAAAAACTTATTTGATTCTGTTTGAATTTGCGCTGTTATCGTTTGCCATAGAAAATACCCTTTTTAAAACATAAAACGTAGCTGGTAAACTACCCCTTTCCCTTAACCGATCTTCACCAAAACCAATAGGTCTTGAGTACTCTACAATTCAGGGCGGTATGAAAAAGGGTAGTAGATTCTGTTTGAATTTGTGGCTCTTGTCGTTTGCCAAAAAAAAATTACCCTTGATAAAAAAAGGCTGCAGGTAGACTACCCCTTTACCTTAACCGATCTTCACCAAAAACAATAGGTCTTGAGAACTGTACAATTCAGGGCGGTATGAAAAAGGGTAGTAGATTATGTTTGAATTTGTGGCTCTTGTCGTTTGCAAAAAAAAAAAATTATCCTTGATTAAAAAAAAACCGTTGCCGGTAAACTACCCCTTTCCCTCAACCGATCTTCACCAAAAACAATAGGTCTTGAGTACTATACAAATCAGGGCTGCATGCAAAAAATTATTTGATTCTGTTTGAATTTGCGTCTGTTATTGTTTGCCATAGAAAATGCCATTTTTAAAACATAAAACGTTGCTGGTAAACTACCCCTTTCCCTTAACCGATCTTCACCAAAAACAATTGTCTTGAGAACTCTACAATTCATGGCGGTATGCAAAAGAGTAGTAGATTCTGTTTGAATTTGTGGCTGTTATCGTTTGCGAAAAAAATTACCCTTGATAAAAAACGCTGCAGGTAAACTACCCCTTTCCCTTAACCGATCTTCTCCAAAACAATAGGTCTTGAGTACTCTACAATTCAGGGCTGTATGCAAAAAATTATTTAATTCTGTATGAATTTGCGGCTGTTATCGTTTGCCATAAAAAAAATTACCCCCGATAAAAAAAACGTTGCAGGTAAACTACCCCTACCCCTTAACCGATCTTCACCAAAAACAATTTTAGGTCTTGAGTACTCTACAATTCAGAGCTGTATGCAAAAAATTATTTGATTCTGTTTGAATTTGCGGCTGTTATCGTTTGCCAAAAAAAAATTATCCTTGATTAAAAAAAACCGTTGCCGGTAAAGTATCCCTTACCCTTAACCGATCTTCTCCAAAAACCATAGGTATTGAGTACTCTACAATTCAGCGCTCTATGCAAAAAATTATTTAATTCTGTTTGAATTTGCGGCTGTTATCGTTTGCCATAGAAAATACCCATGTTAAAACATAAAACGTAGATGGTAAACTACCCCTTTCCCTTAACCGATCTTCACCAAAAACAATAGGTCTTGAGAACTCTACAATTCATGGCGGTATGCAAAAAAGTAGTAGATTCTGTTTGAATTTGTGGCTGTTATCGTTTGCCAAACAAATTTCCCTTGATAAAAAAACGCTGCAAGTAAACTACCCCTTTCCCTTATCCGATCTTCTCCAAAAACAATAGGTCTTGAGTACTCTACAATTCAGGGCTGTATGCAAAAAATTATTTAATTCTGTTTGAATTTGCGGCTGTTATCGTTTGCCATAAAAAATTCCCTTGTTAAAACATAAATCGTAGCTCGTAAACTACCCCATTCCCTTAACCGATCTTCACTAAAAACAATAGGTCTTGAGAACTCTATAATTCAGGGCTGTATGCAAAAAAATTATTTGATTCTGTTTGAATTTGCGGCTGTTATCGTTTACCAAAAAAAAATTATCCTTGATTTAAAAAAAACCGTTGCCGGTAAACTACCCCTTTCCCTTAACTGATTTTCACCAAAAACAAAAGGTCTTGAGTGCTCTACAAATCAGGGCTGTATGCAAAAACTTATTTGATTCTGTTTGAATTTGCGCTGTTATCGTTTGCCATAGAAAATACCCTTTTTAAAACATAAAACGTAGCTGGTAAACTACCCCTTTCCCTTAACCGATCTTCACCAAAACCAATAGGTCTTGAGTACTCTACAATTCAGGGCGGTATGAAAAAGGGTAGTAGATTCTGTTTGAATTTGTGGCTCTTGTCGTTTGCCAAAAAAAAATTACCCTTGATAAAAAAAGGCTGCAGGTAGACTACCCCTTTACCTTAACCGATCTTCACCAAAAACAATAGGTCTTGAGAACTGTATAATTCAGGGCGGTATGAAAAAGGGTAGTAGATTATGTTTGAATTTGTGGCTCTTGTCGTTTGCAAAAAAAAAAAATATCCTTGATTAAAAAAAAACCGTTGCCGGTAAACTACCCCTTTCCCTAAACCGATCTTCACCAAAAACAATAGGTCTTGAGTACTATACAAATCAGGGCTGCATGCAAAAAATTATTTGATTCTGTTTGAATTTGCGTCTGTTATTGTTTGCCATAGGAAATGCCTTTTTTAAAACATAAAACGTTGCTGGTAAACTACCCCTTTCCCTTAACCGATCTTCACCAAAAACAATTGTCTTGAGAACTCTACAATTCATGGCGGTATGCAAAAGAGTAGTAGATTCTGTTTGAATTTGTGGCTGTTATCGTTTGCGAAAAAAATTACCCTTGATAAAAAACGCTGCAGGTAAACTACCCCTTTCCCTTAACCGATCTTCTCCAAAACAATAGGTCTTGAGTACTCTACAATTCAGGGCTGTATGCAAAAAATTATTTAATTCTGTATGAATTTGCGGCTGTTATCGTTTGCCATTAAAAAAATTACCCCCGATAAAAAAAACGTTGCAGGTAAACTACCCCTACCCCTTAACCGATCTTCACCAAAAACAATTTTAGGTCTTGAGTACTCTACAATTCCGAGCTGTATGCAAAAAATTATTTGATTCTGTTTGAATTTGCGGCTGTTATCGTTTGCCAAAAAAAAATTATCCTTGATTAAAAAAAACCGTTGCCGGTAAACTATCCCTTTCCCTTAACCGATCTTCTCCAAAAACTATAGGTATTGAGTACTCTACAATTCAGCGCTCTATGCAAAAAATTATTTAATTCTGTTTGAATTTGCGGCTGTTATCGTTTGCCATAGAAAATAGCCTTGTTAAAACATAAAACGTAGATGGTAAACTACCCCTTTCCCTTAACCGATCTTCACCAAAAACAATAGGTCTTGAGAACTCTACAATTCATGGCGGTATGCAAAAAAGTAGTAGATTCTGTTTGAATTTGTGGCTGTTACCGTTTGCCAAACAAATTTCCCTTGATAAAAAAACGCTGCAAGTAAACTACCCCTTTCCCTTAACCGATCTTCTCCAAAAACAATAGGTCTTGAGTACTCTACAATTCAGGGCTGTATGCAAGAAATTATTTAATTTTGTTTGAATTTGCGGCTGTTATCGTTTACCATATAAAATTCCCTTGTTAAAACATAAATCGTAGCTGGTAAACTACCCCTTTCCCTTAACCGATGTTCACCAAAAACAATACGTCTTGAGTACTCTACAAATCAGGGCTGTATGCAAAAAATTATTTGATTCTGTTTGAATTTGCGCTGTTATCGTTTGCCATAGAAAATACCCTTTTTAAAACATAAAACGTAGCCGGTAAACTACCCCTTTCCCTTAACCGATCTTCACCAAAAACAATAAGTCTTGAGAACTCTATAATTCAGAGCATTATGCAAAAAATTATTTGATTCTGTTTGAATTTGCGGCTGTTATCGTTTGCAAAAAAAAAAATTATCCTTGATTTAAAAAAAACCGTTGCCGGTAAACTACCCCTTTCCCTTAACCGATCTTCACCGAAAACAATAGGTCTTGAGTACTATACAAATCAAGGCTGCATGCAAAAATTATTTGATTCTGTTTGAATTTGCGGCTGTTATCGTTTGCCATAGAAAAAAATCTACAGACACAGACAGACAGACACACACACACAGACACTTTTCGAAAAATGACTTTTTTAATGTTTTGAGTGTAGTACAATCGGAATCTGCAATAATCTCGAACACGATTTTTTTTGCTATCACCACACTTCCATTTCCTTAAGGAACATGGAAGTAAAAAGTGTCCATTTTCTATGAATAATTAATTGTTATCGGTAAGATAGTATCTTTATATACATAATTCTTCTGTACGTGTGTATGTCACTGAACTCCTCCTAAACGGCTGGACCGATTTTGATGAAATTTTTTGCGTGTGTTTAGATGGTTGGATGGTTTAGATTCACAATTGGACCCGGTAGGTGGCGCTGCGATCGGGTTCCAGGAATTTTTTTTTTGATTTTTTGACGAAAAATTTTTTTTTAATTTTTTAAGATTTTTCGCACATCAGAACATATAACCAGAAAATTTCACCCCCCCACAACCACCCCCCACCACCCCGAATATTTTTTAAAATGTAAAAAACCATAAGTTCATGAATAATTGACATTGTTTTGACATTTCAAATTCTGTTCGCTGTGTTTCGATATTCCATGTATCACAATTGCGTGCATATTGAGTGTATTATTCATCGACAAAACATATTGAAATAACGTTTTAAGTGTACTTTTACGTGTACTTAAACACACACATTGTGCAAATGTGTAAGGTGGAGTGTTCAAGTGAATATCTTACATGATCTTCCATGAATTTCAATTATATACATGTGCATTCAATGACAATCAATCTAACCTGCAACTTTTCATTTTCAGTGCTTATTTGTGTCGATGATTCTATAAAATTTACGGAGTGTTAAACGGTTCATCGAAAATAAACAACATGTAAGTTTGTTCAACAAATTATAACATCCATAAAATTCAAATATAAGTTACTTATATTTATGTGTTGTGTGTTTATTACAGAACAATGCCACGTCTTCGTGGACGAGGAGGAAATATTGGTCGACGTACACGGAATTCACAAATAGTTCGGACCCGTCGGTTAAATAGAACGGCAGAAGATCAATTGACGGACAATGCAAATTTAAGAGACCAGGTTGCAAACACACGTGCAAATGAAAGTCAAGAGCAACTCAACGAACGCCTTCGAGCTAATGCATTGAGACAAAGACAGGCGCGTCAACGAGCCACCGACGCACACAGAGCACATGAACGACAGCGCCTGCAAGTACATCACGCATTGACACGTGCATCACTTCTCCGCCTTGCGTTCGAATATGAGTCGGACATCGACTATTCGTCACATTCACAAATTGTCATCGGCGCTATGGACAAAGAATGCCAACACTGCCATGCATTCAAATACAAAGGTGAATCGGCCGGTTTCTGCTGCGCGTCTGGAAAAGTTGTACTGCCACCATTGAATTCGCCGCCAGAACCATTGAAAACACTATTGGCTGGAGCCACACCTCAATCAAAATTGTTTTTGCGTAAAATTCGTAAATTCAATTCTTGCTTCCAAATGACATCATTTGGAGCAACAAAAATCGTTCAGAATCAGGATGGTCGCAATTTTGAATCAACGTTTAAGATTCAGGGCCAAGTGTATCATCAAATTGGTTCTTTAAAGTCAATGCCTGATGCCGATCCAAAATTCTTGCAAATCTACTTCATGAGCGATGAGGAGCAACAAATAAACACACGCTGCCAATACAACCACATCGAGCAGATGGAGGAGCGAGAAATTGTGGCGACTTTGGAACCGTTTTTGCGAAATCACAACCAGTTGGTCCAGTTGTTCAATACCGTTTCAAACAAACTGCAAAACGACAGCTACATGATCGTCATCAAAGCAGACAAAGTACCATCTGGAGAGTACGCAGGCCGATACAATGCACCAACCGTTAATGAAGTTGCAGTTGTTATGGTTGGCGACGCATACGAACGTCGAGATATACGGATCCAACGCAGAGATAACACGGTGCAGACAATTCAAGACAGTCATCGTTCTTACGACGCTTTGCAATATCCATTGATATTTTGGGAAGGAGAAGATGGGTATCATTTCAACATCAAACAAAGAAATCCAGCGACAGGTACAATCTACACATTATTTTCTTTTTTCTTTTTCTGTACGATTAATTTCTTTTTGTCTTATTTATATTTTTACTTTGCAGGTGCAGAAACCAACAAGAAAGTGAGCGCGATGAACTTCTACGCATATCGGTTGATGATTCGTGCCAATGAAGACAACAACATTCTCCGATGCCGCCAGCTGTTTCATTAATACATCGTTGATATGTATGCGAAAATTGAAAGCGAGCGATTACGGTACATCAAGTATAATCAAGCGAAGCTGCGTTCTGAGGAGTACATTCATTTGCGTGATGCTATTGTCAGTAACGTAGATGGAACAACTAATACCAACGACATCGGTACCGCATATATTCTTCCATCATCATGTATTGGTAGTCCGCGTCATATGCAAGAATACATTCAAGACGCCATGACTTTCGTGCGCGCGTACGGCCGACCAGATTTGTTCATTACATTTACGTGCAATCCAAACTGGGATGAAATTAAAATTTCGTTATTGCCAGGTCAAACAGCAATGCATCGCCATGATATCACTGCACGTGTCTTCAAACAAAAATTAAAATCGTTGATGAACTTGATTACACATCACTCTGTATTCGGCGAAACACGTTGCTGGATGTATTCTGTTGAATGGCAAAAACGAGGTTTGCCACATGCACATATTTTGATTTGGTTGGTCGACAAAGTACGGCCAGAAGAAATTGATAAAATTATTTCAGCAGAAATTCCGGATCGGAATATCGATCAAGAGTTGTTTGACATTGTTACCGCTAACATGATCCATGGTCCATGCGGTGATCTCAACATGACGGCGCCGTGCATGGACAATGGAAAATGTACGAAACGTTTCCCAAAAATGTGTGTAAACGATACTATCACTAATATCGATGGTTATCCATTGTATCGTCGCATGGACGTAGGCAGAAATTTTGTTAGGGGGGGGCCATACACAACATTGATTTATTCATTTACTCAATCAAAGTAAACCCAGCATAACCATTGTTTCTCCTTTAGGTTTAGGTACTCAGTGAAACAAATTCAGACACATTTAATCGCTTTATTAATTGCTCTTAAAAAATGAAATGAAAAAAACTGAAACTTTGAAACTTATAACACTAGCCGTCTTGGATTCTCGGAAAATCTTTCTATAACTTCCATCTCCAACTCTTTCTTCTTTTCCAAAACCAGTTTCTTATAGACACTCATTAAGCACAATCCGTTTAAGCGGTTTTCTGTTACTGTCGATCTCAACCATGTCTTAAGGTGCTAAATGACCTTTCAATAGTACTCGTGGAACAAGGCTGCGCTATTGAGATTGTTAGGGCATTTTTTATGGCAGGAAAGAATGTGTTGGCTTCTTTAATCACTTCGACTATTTCCAAGTCTTTTAATGCCTGCCGATCAAGGTTTTTTTCTCTTACCACAATTCAGCTTCAGATTCATACCCATCCAGTTCATAAAAATCAGCAAAACATCTCGCTCTCTGTTTCAAATCTTCGATGGTCGAATCTAGCATGAGGAAGGGATGTAGAGATAGTATGGAAAATGCCGGTACATTGTCCTCAGAAAATCTCTTCTCCAATGCTGACGTAAACGAGTCAAGGTATGGAATAAGTATCGATTGTTTCCAGTACTCGGCAGGTGAAGCTGCAGGAGGATTCGAACAGTGCTGCTGGCGTTCGACAACTCTGAGTTACTCTGGGTGGCTGAAGTTCTACTGTTATTTCCGCTGCAGTGGCATGGGCAGAAACGAGAAGATCTTCCATAATGGCATCAGCAGTTTTGCGGTGAGCTTTCACTACGGCCAGAATTTTCTTAATGTGGTTCGCACATTGAAGAAGATATAAACTTGTTGACTGCAGAATATTTGCAACAGGTTCTAGTTGTAACGTGTCAAATTAAAAGTGTATTTAGAACACCACATAGTAAAGCGGAGTACTTGGCTATAATGCAGGTAGAGATAATAAATACAGTTTTCGTGGCAACACAGTGCAGCTGAAAGGCTGTCTTTCTTGTAGCAGTGTTTCCTTCTTGTGCCAGTCTCTCCAGACCCTGCACAATTCCCACAAAATTATTTTTGAAGATGGAAATGCTTCTGTATTTCTGAGACCACCTTGTCTCGCACAGAGTCGGTATGTTTGGAACGTACTTTTTCCTTAAAACAGATTCTCGGAAAAAGTTTATAATGTCCTTTATAGTGGACACCGTGTTACGGATTTCAGTGACGTGATTCAGATCGTTCACCACCAGATTTAACCGATGGCTTGCATAATGAAAAAACAGAGCTTTCCTGTATTTTTCTCTTATTATTTTTTGCACACCACCATCTTTCCCTGCCATAGTCGCACAGCCATCGTATCCTTGTCCGACACATTTTTGTGGATCTAGTTCTTCTCTTTCTAGAAATTTGTCGATTGTATCCGCTATTGTTTTAGCATCCATAGCTTTTAATTCTTCAAATCCGAGAAATTCTTCACATACCATCATTTTTTCTTCATCAAAAAATCTTACTCCGATAGATAACTGTTCCTTTCCTGATATATCGGCTGTCTCGTCCGCCAATATAGAATACGCACACGATTTTTTTAACGTCTCTGAGTATGAGATCTTTCACAGCACTACCACACAAATTAATTAGTTCGTTTTGTATTTGCGGAGATATATAGGTAGCATTCTTTTTACCCTCTATATGTCGCTTTAACTCATTGTCACCACTATCGATTCTCATTTGAATCAAGTCTTCTAAAATTCCTTCGTGTTGCTCTTTGCCTCTTAAGGATAAATCGTGAACTTCACAAAAGATTATGGTTGAGATTATTGACGCCATAATTTTTCGGTTTTCTGCTATTAACTTCTGGTGCGCAGATACCAACTGAACATCTACGGGTACTTCATCCATAAAGGATTTTGCTGCTTTGGTTGCCGCCAAGTGCCACCGACTTTCAACATGGTTCTTGCAATATTCATGCATATGTTTGTATCGAGTAAACGGTCTTACAGCGAAGGAACCCTGGACCCCCTGTACAGAAGTTGGAGTAAACATCACACAGTACAGACACAGAGACCCCTTCAAGTGCTTATAATATGCCAACCACGGAGAGTATTTTTCAAGCCAGCTGTATTGAAATTTTCTTTTCAGATGCTTGGCATCCTCAGCGAAGTCGTAACTTAGTGAAGGTTTCCAACACCGTTTTAAAACTTCAATTTTTTGGGCTGTGGTCATGAGGGAAGGTTTTCCCACCCATTTTCCGATGTCATTATCACAGCTCTCCTCTTTAACTGATGACGACGAAGACGGCTTAGGTTCAGAATTCGGTGCAGGACATTTTGTCTTTCCCTCGTCACTCCCACTTTCATTTTCTGGCCTTTTCCTTTTCTCGGTAGCTGAAACAAACAAACAATAATTCTAAGCTATCTGTATATAATTAATTGTTACTGTAAATTAATATATGTCCAGATGTGTTTACTACACATTCTTCATAAACACTTATAAAGGAACTGCTGAATATCAAATATTTTACTGTCACTGGTATGACTGAAAAATTTCAGCATATTCTCTTCATCAAGCCAGAATTTGGGCACACAGAACCATCTGACTGTACATAAAAAACAGATAATTTTTTAATAAAATAAATAAAAGACGTTTTTATAATCCAGTATGATTTTATATGAAATGGAAATTATATAAAGGCCGGTTTTTAGTTACAGGCAGCAATGTCGAGTATAAACACCAAAGCAAGGTATTAGCGTTTTTAATTTAACCATTATACAAAATTCAAATAAAACAAAAATTATGTATGCTTTAAAACATTTATTCGATTCAAATAAAGAATTGTTAGTTTTATTCAATGTTACAATACAGATGCTAGAAACATGCACATACATCTTCACATATATCTGCTAAAAGCAGACCCTGAAAATTAAAAATAAGAGGGGGAAGGCACAGACACAGAAGACAGAAAAATCTGACTGAATGAAACTCATCAAAGTTGTGATCAGAAATGATACACAGACACCTACAACCTACAACTGTGTACAAACAGATATCAGATAAACTGGAGGCTTCAAATTGTGATTTGAGTACGAAAGATACTTCCATCACCTCTTGTATTACCATACTTGGCTACTAGAATATTACCAAGATAAAATACCAACCAAAGCTACCTGAACCCATCCAAGTTATATGCCTGAAGCCAGGTTATAATAAAAAGAAGTTATATGAAGGTTGTGATAAAGATATAAAGAATTTGTCTACTAAGCATGATTCTGAGGTATGCTAATGCGAGTGAAAACTATGAAGAGCTCGACAAAAGTTGAAAATTTTAATAAAAATAAACCTGTTTTAAATGCTAAGTGCTAAGTGGTTTCCTGGAAAATACTAAATTTTTTTAAAGATATGATTCACAAATGGTTTTAAAATGAAATTATATAGCTTTAACTATTTTAAATAAATTGTATGTGTGCTGTTAAAACAGACAATGATCTGATGAACGACATAGTATATGTTTAATCCAAAATCTGATATTTTATCAACTGTTAATAATGGCATATGCACAATATCACAGTGCCCTAGTATGACAGTCTGTATCAGGCCTTGTCAGATAGCTTTTTTATAGGAAGCATGGGTAGCAAGCCTGGTGCTTAATCAACAGCCATGATTCTGAACGTCTCTGCCAATTATTGCTACTCAGCCATTTGGTATCATGATACAGTACTACATATACGTCCACAAGACTAGAACTAGCATCCTTCAGCATATTCAGCATAGGATGCAAGTTAGCCACTACAGTAGACTAATGGGAGACAGTCACACACATTAATCTAAACAATAATAGATCCATCATATTCTAGATGGTGGAGTTGCTTAATTTGTTATGTAAACAAAACTCTAACCCAGTCATGATTGTAATCTAAAGGTATATTCTCCTCTCCAAGAGAAACAAAATGAAAAAGAAAATCTAAAACCCAATTTGGTCTATAATTTTATTTTTAATAAATGTAGAAATTATATTTACTAAATGTAAAAATTATTTTTAATTTTTCTAAAATATGGATCTCTTGCAAAATTAAAGTCAGATGTTAGATGTCACATAAATTTGGTTTGTCATAGTTTGTAATTAAACTTACTAGTAGTTAAAAAAATATGTTTAAAAACACAAGAAGTCTTGCGTTTACAAGATGGACTGCCTAATCATGGCGAAAACTAGGGGTTATTAAACGAGATTTTAAAAAATAAAATAAAAATAAAACGTTTTACTTTTCAAACTTCATAAAAAAGACAAAAATAGCTTACCTTTACTTCCAAAAATCTTCTTATGTCCATTTTAACACTACACACGTTACTCTGCAGTAAGTACTAAAAATAATTGACTGGAGGCAATTGTATTTGTAACGAAGTCCACGTAATAAACAAAACAAAACTCGTAAAATTGAAGTGCATAATATAAACTTCCAGCACAATCTTTGCAACGGTCTTGTACCTACAGTGCCCCAGTGGAGATGTCGAAAACATTCGAGTGGTGTATAACTGCACAGTGAACGTCATCTAGCAGACCCCGAAGGAACTAGGAGTAGGTAGTAGTTACCTTTGGTAGCTTTAGGTGGCGCTAGTATGTCCGAGTCGGGACATATTTATAACGTATAGCGGCCTAAAATTTTATTCAGCGCCCTCCTGGGAAATTTTCAAATTTAGGGGGGGCCACGGCCCCCCCTGCCCCTCGCTGGCTACGCCCATGTATCGTCGTAGAGACACAGACAATGGTGACCAATCATATCAAATGCGCATGTCAAACGGTGGAAATCCGGTTGACATTGACAATCGCTGGGTGGTTCCGTATTCGCCATTGCTGTCCAAAACCTACAAAGCCCACATAAACGTTGAGTTCTGCAGTTCGGTGAAGCCCATCAAATACATTTGCAAATACGTTCATAAGGGCAGCGATATGGCTGTATTTGCTGTTCAAAATGTAAATGATAACGACGAATAACACGTTATCAAATGGGCCGATACATTAGCAGCAATGAAGCAGTTTGGCGCATTTTGAGTTTTCCCATACACGACAGAGACCCTGCTGTTATACATTTGGCCGTGCACCTTGATAATGGACAGCGTGTTTATTTCACTGAAGAGACTGCTACACAACAAGCATTAACTGCCCCAAAAACCACACTAACTGAGTTTTTCGAACTATGCAACCGACCAGGTATTTTCGGTCAATTCGCAAAGACATTAATGTATACTGATGTGCCACGATTTTTCACGTGGAACAAACAGTCAAAAAAGTGGGACCCACGAAAGCGAGGCGTTCCAGTCCAAGGATACGACGGCATATTTATGGGATATACATTAGGCCGATTATACACAGTCCATCCAAAGCAACGCGAATGCTTCTTCTTGCGTTTGTTGTTGGTTAACGTTCCTGGACCGACGTCCTTCCAATACTTGCGAACAGTCAATGGTATTTTGTACGACACGTACCACGATGCGTGTCGCGAATTGCATTTGCTGGAAGATGACAACCATTGGCAGGCCCGTATTTTGGATGTATAACGCCCCTGTGCAGTCATTAATTTTACGCCCCCTATTCCCTGAGCTAAACTTCAGTGTCACTATTCGTTTACAGACTATGAACAATAAATTGTTTAATTACTTACTTCAATTTTAAACTGTATTATAGACAGTATTTAAACTTAACTGAATACACAATATATGAAACAAAGGTGCAAGTTAAACATTTATACATTATTCTGAAGACGATATATGGTAACCACATAGAAAATAATCACTACAGTTTAATAACCTCAGTTAAAAATATCACTGAAACATCCAATTTGGTCAGTCAAACGTATATGGTAGAAACACTGCAATTTGACACTAACCATTTTGTGAAACTTACCAAACTTAGAGAAATGACTTTCTTCTGACTTTTGCATTTGCAAATGCATTTATCACTACCTCAAAATCCAGACTGACATTGATGTCTGATTCTATGGCGAGCACTTCAAGACTGACCAGTCGTTCTTGATTCTGTGCTGTCCGTAGATAGTTCTTGATTCGTTTTAAAACTGAAAATGACCTTTCAGCAGAACAGTTTGTTGCTGGAGTACAGTTGTAGATCCTGAGTGCAGTGTACACATTTGGGTAGACATCACTAATTTTCTTCGAAGCCAACATTCTGCAGAGAAATGGAAGAGACGATAATTTGTTACCATCTTGTGTCTTCATAGATAACAGATAGCTTTTCAAATGGATGCATTCTTCACCAAAGCTGCTTTCTATGTCGGAATCATAAATGGCTCGAAGTTTCTCTGCAGCATCATAAATTTGAGGAGCTTCTAATTTGGTGATATTTGAGAGAAATGAAAATATTAAATTATATTCTTTGTAGACATTAACTCTCTTCTGTAACTCAGTCTGGAGAGTTTGTATGATCTTGGAATATGAAATTTCCATTCGTCTCCAGATCTTGTCATGTTCCAAGTCATCTGATCCTAGTTCTTCTTCAGGACTTTCTGGTTCCGCTTCTGATTCAGATGATTCATCAAAAAATCGCCTACGTTTAATTTGACGTTTTGGTCTTGAAATCTCAACAGCTGAAGAAGAAGGAACTGATTCCAGACTCCTGATCTGATTAAGTTTCTTTTCAGCTGAATCTCTGTGATTGGGGAAACAGGTCTGAAGCTCAGTTAAATACACTGTAAGAGAGTCGTACATTTCAATAACAGTGGAAATGTCCATTTCCTGAGCATGCAATTTTTTCATGACTTTGCCAAATTGTTGAAGAATAGAACCCCACACTGATGTCATGAATGCTACCTCATTGCTATTTAATTTCCTAAGAAGACCATCAGCTTGACATCTACCTTTACCCGTTTCATTTTCTGAAATAGTTCTTAATGCAGAAACCACTGCTTTCCAATCTCCATCCAAGCTCTTGCAAGCATCCTCACGTGCACACCATCGAGCTGTTGACAGTGATTTCAATGTCATGGTTACAGAATCAAAAAATGTTTCCAAGATATTCCATCTCCCTGTAGAATCTGCGAAGTAATTATATAAACTTTGCAATAACTCAAAAAACCGTACTGCAGCAATACAGCATTTCACTGCTTGTGAACCAACTAGATTCAGTGAGTGAGCTGCACATGGAATGAAGAAAACAAGAGGATTTCTTTCCTTGAGTCTTGCTTGCAAGCCAGAATATATTCCAGACATGTTGGCCGCATTCTCATATGATTGACCTCTACAGTTATCAACTTTCAGACCATGTTGTTCTAAAGAATTCATTATTGCTTTAAAAAGCTTTTCTCCAGTATGGCCTGTATTTTTCATAAAACACAGAAATCTTTCAACTGAGAGCCCACAATCAGTTACATATCTAACAACTACACTTAACTGGTCATTATGAGATAAATCTGGCGTAGAATCTACTATGACTGAAAAATATTTAGAAGAAATAACTTCATTGCCTATTTTTTCACTCACTGACTTTCCCATAAGATGTATTAATTCTTCATAAGTTGCTGGTGACAAGTATGATGTAGATCCTTTTCCAGGATTACCGAACCGTGCAATATGGTCAACCAGAAAAGCATCGTACTCTGCAATTAATTCCAAACACATCATGAAATTTCCATTTTTCACAGAGCCAAACTTCTCTTCGTCTCCACGAAATGCTAAACCCCTAGAAACTAGTTTTTTAACTACAGAAACAACTCTTTTTAGTACATTTCTCCAATATGTAACTTCATGTTCATGCTGGCTGAGCAATCTTTTGTCAATTCTGTTCATCTCATTTCCTCTACTTTTCAATTTTAACAAGCAGTCTCTGTGAGAAGCAGAATTTTCATGTTCGGCTATTCTTATGCCAGCATGGCTCCAATCATTGAAACCAGATGTTGCAAACTGAGATGTACCACCGAATAATTTGCATGGTGCACAGAACAGTGATCCTTAGCTGGGAGAATAAACAAGATATTCACGGTTCATAATTTCCCCATTTACTAAAATCCTATGGAATAGTTTCTTGCTGCAAAACCGTTGTGTTCCATCAACATATCGCCACGAGGACTTTGAAAAGTCAGCGTCTTTGTTTTGATTAATACCATTTTTTATCAAATAATCCCGAGTGTGATCAGTGTTTTCCCAATAGAATGGATCATTACTAGGAATAGACACTGCAAAATCCACTTCTGTAGAGAGTGTAGCTTGTTCCTGTACTTCGAGATTTTCGACTTCCACATTGTCTTTACTGTTTTCCACTATAACTTCACCCGAATTTTCAGGCCTACACTGTTCACTTTTGTTTTCACCACTGAAATATGAGTCCAGTCGAGGTATTTTCTGCAAAAGTTTACTCTCCCTCTGTCTTTTTTCCTCAGCTTTCTTGCGAGATGCAGCACCACTTAACCTAGATCGCCCATCCATACCGTCCCTAAGCTATTATATCTTAACGGAAAAACCTATAGAAATACTGTTTCGTAGAACATTTAAAACTGAATAATTCACTGTCAACAGTTAAAATACTCGGCGTATCGTATAAAATGCCTTGATTTTGAAAGTTAATAACAAGTTGGAACCACGTGGAACGATGAAACGCCAACTTAACTCTGAATTAATAACAACATACACACCAAAGAATATGCACACATTTAGACATTTTGCAAAGATAGTTTATCAGATTACTAACTCTATACTCAACACTAAATCCAAATTTTACGTCCTATAATTTAAATAATACGAATAATAAACGTTATTTATAAACGAAAACACTGCTCACACCTTTACACTTTCGTACACAACGCAGAACGTAACCTCCAAACACAAAGCTGCAGAGCACGTGTAAAATTATTCACCACAGCCACGTAAATTACATCAGCCTAAGAAGGAATGAATACCAAATGTTTCAGAAAATATCCGCTAGAGGGCAGCACGAATACCATTCCAATAAACGACGTATGACGGCAATACTAACGAAGCAAAAGTTGAAAACGTAAATATACGTGATTACTGATTTTGGCCCGTCTGACAAAAAACGTGTATATACGTGATTACTGTTCAAAGGGTTAATGCCAGAGCCAGAACGCTAATCTACTTCGGGCTTTATAATGATATGAAGCGATGTTTTTTTTAACCAGCTATATTTTGCCGCCCTCAAAATTTTGCCGCCCTGTGCACCTGCACATGTTGCACATGCCTAAATACGGCCCTGACCATTGGGATCTCACACTTACAGATGCAGTACTGAGTTCCTCTCCTCATCAAATTCGCCAATTATTCGCCATATTGTTGACGACATGTTTTCCGTCGCAAGCTTCTGCTCTCTGGGACAAATATAAAGATTCAATGAGCGAAGACATTTTGCATCGCATTCGGACCGCTGATCAAGATCCCAATATCGATTTTTCGCCGGAAATATATAACGAGGCGTTAATAAAGATTGAGGATATTTGCATTCTCATTTCGAATATGCCACTCATTCATTTCGGTATGCCATCGCCTAACCGACCAGCAACAGACATCATTAACAGCGATGTTCAGCGCGAACAACAGTTCGATGCGGCCTCTTTGACTACTTTTGTTGCAAATAATGAGCAACTGCTCACTACTGAGCAAAAGAACATATACGATCGAATTAATTTGTCAATTGCAGCACAACAAGGCGGATTCTTTTTTTTGGACGCACCAGGCGGCACTGGCAAAACATTCCTCATCTCACTGATACTTGCGCGCATTCGATCACAAAATCATATTGCGTTGGCAATTGCTTCATCAGGCATTGCAGCGACTTTGCTTGATGGTGGACGGACTACACATTCAGCACTCAAGTTGCCAAGTTGCCATTGAACGTTCACACAAATCCAGACGCAATGTGCAACATAAAGAAGCATTCCGGCATGGCTAAAGTTTTGCAAAAATGCAAAATTATTATCTGGGATGAATGCACTATGGGCCACAAGCATTCACTTGAAGCTCTCGATAGAACGATGAAAGATCTCAACAATACCAGACTTTTCGGTGGCGCTCTACTGCTGCTGTCCGGTGATTTCAGACAGACATTGCCGGTCATTCCACGCGCTACATATGCGGACGAAATTAACACATGTTTGAAACAATCATAGGGGAGAGTCGGCTAAGATGGCGAACTTAAGCTAAAAGGTTATGTAAACGACATGAATTTGCACTTGGAACTCTGCCTTTTTCTACATGTAATGTACCATTAGTAAGCTTAAATAAGGGCTAGTTAGAGTTTGTTGAAAACAAATAGCCACTGGAAAAAAAAACATTTTTGCAGGTTGGTACTTTTAGTCATCTTACCCTCATGTGCGGGTAAGATGACTTTTGGGGTTGGGTAAGATGAAGTATTAATTTTGTTTATAAAATGGAAAGATTGTTTATTTTTTTAGTATACATTATTCATATTGTTGTTTTTATAATATATAATCACTATTGTTATTATTAAATTTATTAATGACTGTCAGTTTGTTAATGATTTTACAAAGTTCATTATTGTTTATTCAGTTTATCAATCTTGAACACATTTAGGTTGAACAGTAATCACAAATGTACGGTTTGGTTTTGGCTTCTTTTTTGTCGAACCCAGTGCATTCGGCATGCGCCCATTCCCCACAGAGGGAGCACTTGAACCACGGTTCCTCCTTTCCAAACTCTCCGCAAATGATACACTCCCGCTCCTCATTGGAAAGGTTGTTGTCACTCTCTTGAAAAATGATGGATGTGTCAGTTGAGGTTTCGTCATCTTCTTTTGCTCTTTTTCTCAATTGTTTCGTATACGTCAATTTTTTTTTAGCCACCATCTGTCTTTTGGTGGCCATTGTCTTACTATGCGTGTTAATTGTTTCCTTTTGTGTCTTCTTTTGTTTCGCTTCTTTCAAGTGTTTCTCTTTCAATCTTTCTTCTAGATTTTTTTTAACCGGAGAACTCGTAATATGATATGAGGGCAATTTTTTCCGAACCTTCCGTTCTTTTGGTGCTGCGTAAGACATCGGTGGTAACCCTGATGTTCCCGGCATTGTTTCATATTCTTGGGTGGCTGATGTCCCAGGCACGGAAGATAACGTAGATAAGGCAGGAGTAGCACTCTTCTTAACAACATCTGCACTCTCCTTTACCTGCTCATTATCTGTCGTTTTTGATGGTGCAAAATCATTTTCATCAAAGATTTGAGAATTAAATGGCTCAACTCCAGTTGCTTGAAACACTTTAATGGCGTTATTGTAAGTTGCAGTTCTAGCGAATGCGATCCCAAACAGTTTTGCGATATCTTTCAACCCTATGGTCTGGCCTGGATGACTAGGCAGAAAATCAGAACATGCTTGGCTGTAAGCTGTTTTTAGGGGACCATAAAAAGAAACATCCAGAGGTTGCATACGATGGCTCGTATGAGGTGGAAATCCTAGCATTACGATATGGTTTTTTCGGCATAAATTAACTGCATCTAAAGTGATATGTGATGAGTGGTTGTCCATCAAAAGAAGAATGGGATTGGTCTCTGATGGTCTTACATGTGTGATGAAGTGTTCTAGCCACTTAACAAAGGACTCGGCGTTCATCCATCCTGACTCATGACCGACTCCAACTGAGCCCGGAGGCGCACCTTCAAGATACGCTGGCTGCATCCTTACTCTCGGATAAATAAAAAATGGGGGAATGAAGTGGCCAGTAGCACTAACACAACAAGCAACACTCACATTTATTCCTCTCTCAGCTGAAGAAATTTTGATGACTCTTCTCGCACCTGTGGGACTGAGAACTGAAGGTGTCTTAGTGGGTACAGTGGAACAACCGGTTTCATCCACATTATAAATTTGATTAGGTTGAAAGCAGTATTTTTTTCTTACTTGTTTATATATGTGGAAGAATGCTTCCACATTTGTCTTGTTAAATGCCATTAGTCGTGCCACTGATGTGGCCTCAGGTTTTCTACAAGAGAAGTGATGTTTTTCCATGAAACCTGTAATAAAATCCTTACCGGCTTCCTTTTTTGCATTGTTAAACCTATGAGAAATTTTCTCAGCCTCAGCAAAGTCATAGACGATTCTAGCAAATTGCTTTCTCGTGATTCCGAACGCTCTTTTATCCAGTTCAGTCACATATTCTTTAAGCTTAAGTTCTTGCTCTTCTGTGAATGTACATTTAAATCTTCCCGCATTTTTTGGCAGTTCCTGAAACAAAATGGTAAAACAAAGAATTCGTTAGTCTTTAGTAGCACCCTTGATCTGCAACTAAAAGCCAGGTAGAGTTATTATACTTACGTATGGGTTATTTTTAATATATCGGCGTAGCGTGGCCTCAGGAATCCCATACTGTTTAGCGGCAGCATTGGTGGATTTTCCATTTTGTACTTCTCTAATTGCCTCTTTTGCAGCCTCATGGGACCAATTCTGACGATTGGTTTTTCTTATATAAATTTTTCCCATCTCTGAAAGAAAGAAAAAGTAATCATATTTCGAATTCAGACGTAATTTTGTAGGGGAAAATATTACACATGTGTGCGGGTAAGATGACGAACTCTGCATCGTGTATTCGTCATCTTACCCGATTGCGCCATTTTCATCAAAACTCCTCAGAAAATAATTAAGTAAATACTCAGCAAGGAACTGTTCAAGTATACTTTAACTCAGTATATGACCTTATTGCTAAAACAAATTAAAGTCAAAAACACTAATTTTTATATAACTTAAAACCTTATTTTAAACAGGTAAAAAATTATAACAAAACTAACCTAAAACTTCGTTTCCTCCTTGTACTGGTAAATAACGAGTCAGCGTCTGGCCACGTGTCCGATACTAGCGCTGTAGGTAACTGTGAATTCTGCTCTGACTACACAGTGCTGGCATCCATCTGGTTCAAGAGAAATTAGCGATTCGTCATCTTACACGCTTCGTCAACTTACCCGGATCTCCCCTACCTATGGCGAAATGTCAATACATTACGCCTTACCATAAATATGCGTGTTCAACTGCAAAACGATCCATTGGCACTGTCATTCTCCGAACAATTGCTCAACATTGGCAATGGAAAAATTCTATTGCATGGAAATACACAATGCATCAAATTGCCAGACAATTTTTGCAACATGGTAGCCACGAAAGATGCTTTGATTGAAAGCATATTCCCAGATTTGCGCGCTAATTACATTAATCATGCGTGGCTACGTGAACGAGCTATTTTGGCCGCAAAAAATATCGATGTTGACGCTATTAATTTCAAAATACAACAGTCATTGCCTGGCAATGAGATGTCGTTCAAATCAAAAGCTGAAGATAAGAAGAAAGGTCAAAAAACTTATAACTCAAAGATTAATGACTAAATTACGAAATGACAAATGACTAAGAAACTGACGATGACTTGACCCAATAGATTGGATAACAACAAGAAAAATAAAATGTAACAAGAAGGAAGGAACAAGAAACCAAATGTAATCAAGAATGTAATAACGAACATTGTAATCCCCAAATTATGACTAAAAGATGTATGTAAACCAATGCACTAAAATAGTTAGGGCATAAATAAGATGTAACCATGTTAACAATAACGAGTAAGATAGTGATATTATGTATATTATATGAAAGAAGAAGAAAAATGTACCTATAAATATAAGGTAGGAAATTAAAAATAACCATACCCAATTAATAGTGATAAACATAATCAAAGCAAATAAAAGATACTTTGAGCCAAATAAAGGCAATAATTAATAACAAAAAGTGATCAATGTGAATTGAGAATAAACTAATTATTCATGACCAATAATCACACAGTGATATTAAAATAATTAGACAAACAGTGTGAGTAATATTAAGTGAGTGAGATAAAAAGTGTATAAATATAAGTAAGTGGTAACATGCTATGTATAGCATATTATAAAAAGTGAAAGTGATAATAAATAAAGAAACCTTCTATGAAGGGAAAAGTGCAGTGGGTGTACAGAATAAGGTATTTTAAAAGCAGACTGTAATAAAATAGCTAAACAACCTTTGATAAACTTTCTGTTAGCAAGTAAGACTACACTGATTGTGCTATTATTAATTTAAGTGATAGTAAATAAGAATTATAGAAATAAGGTAAAAATTAAGTTATTAGAATGAATAGTAAAATAAGAAAGACAGACACTGTATTTAAGTGAAGGGATAGTAAGTGAGGTATATTGTGTAAGGTACAGTTTCAAAGTAGTATTATAAGAGTTTCGTTATTGTTTAAAAAACCGTAGAATGTAGTAACTTATAAGATAAGCAAGATAGTAGTAAAAAACAGAAAATTAGTTAGAAGTTTAATTTCAGGCTTGAACCTGGCAAGGAATATTGTATAATAAGGGGTGTGGTTAGAATCACCAATGTTTTATTATCTGTTTCTATAAAAAAGATGTTTAATGTACCAATATATAAAATTAATGAGTTACAAGGAATGTTAAATAGTAGCATGAGAAAGTCTAGGCTCTAGGCCTAACATTTAGTGAAGGAACTTTGTAAATTTAAAAGGAAAACAATAACCCAGTATCAATCAGAGTATATCAAATGTTTAAGCAGTTAAGTAAGTGTACCTAGTACAAAAATGTATAAATAATATCCAGTTTTAAAATAACTACATAAGAAATATAAATAAGAAAATAAGGAAAATGTTATTAACTATTCAAAAGTAATCATGAGGGATATCAAAATAATCCTTAACAAAAAAGAAGAACAATGGTGTTCATATAATTAATGTAACTACTAATATAAGAAGGAAATCCTAATTTGAAGATATTTTATAGATTTAAACCAAAATAAAACGTTAGAATATAACAATGTCATAAGATACTGACCAATGAGAATTAGCATAATTTAATAGGTAACCATAGCAACTGAGATGTATTACCAAAAAACCATTGGAATTCTTATTAATTCATTATTGACTGATGCGGAGGGCGGATGTATGAAGCTCTCGATCCGAAATTAACTATAAAAACTTAAATTTTTAATAAATAAAGAAGGAAGAAGTATTGTAGAAGCATTCCATACTACATCTGATGAAATGAACCAGTATTAAAAGATTTAAACCATAGAAATCACCGTAAAAATTAGAATACTTCGAAGGAACGTGACGGACGAACTATCCTGAAGGAAGAAGGGGATCGACCTAACTCAACCTGAGGACTTCGAATGACTACAGAGACTGGTGGAAGCCGAACTTTAATTGAAGCCATTGAATGAGAATTGCGAACCATCCAAAGAAGAGAAGACGACTAGAGGATTCCTCTAGAACATCTAGAGGGGATCGACCTAACTCAACCTGAGGACTTCGAACGACTACAGAGACTGGTGGAAGCCGAACTTTAATTGAAGCCATTGAACGAGAATTGCGAACCATCCAAAGAAGAGCGAAGTCGACACTGCAAGACAGCGTGAGCCAATCAGGTGACGAGGCGGTAAGATTCGAATTGAACAACGAGAGATACGGTTAGCCCGTAAGTATTAAGAAAAAGTATAATCCGGCTCGCTACATACGATTAACCCTTCACAGAGGTATTTAACAGATTAATACTCACAATTACCCACAATTACACACTTATACTACGAATGCAACGAGTGACATAAAACGCTCGTCACACACATTTTCGTTACTGTTACAAAGACGGTTACAAGGTCGAAAGACATCGTTAATAAATACCACACAAAAGATAATTATACAAAGTGGCGCGCCAACTAGTAGGGCTAGAATAATTAAAAAATTATACCATTAAACCCCACAGATTCTAGCGGAGGCTGCAGAAAATGGAATCGGAAAAATTCGGCACAAGACAACAGACTAAGCTACGCGAGAAGGAGGCGGAAAAGGAAGCAAAGTGTTAAAAAAGAAGACCAAGGAAGACGGCGGAATGGAAGAAAGGGAAATAACTTCGGTGGAAGATGTGGAAGAAATATTAACCCCAGCTGAACCAACTAGAACCATGGCAGAAACAAAATTAGATAGATAATGGAAATGTTTCTACAAATGGAGGAACGAAGAAAGGAGGACAAGCAGGAATGAAAAGAAACATTAAAACAAAATAATGAGGAAAGTGAGAGAAGGAGAAGGGAAGACAAGAAAGAATTAGATAAGAAGTTTGAATCAATTAATGACAATTTCAAGAAACAAGGTGAAAAATTGGACAGCACCAAGGAAGAATTGAATAAGAATGTTGAAACCTTGACACAGGAAGTGAAGGAGGAGAACAAATTGATAAGTGAAAAAATAGAGAAGAGTAATGAGAAAACCAGAGAAACCGTGAGACAAATGAAAGAAGATATCGAAACGCTGAATGATAAAATTGAGTACAACCAAGACACCTTACAACAACAATTGGCAGAGTACAGGGAAGAATTGAAACAAACTGTAATGGAGACGGAAGAGAAGATAGAGAAAACCAGAGAAGTGGTGTTACAAGTCCGGGAAGAAATTTTAATTAAAGTAAATGAAGCTGAAGGTGAAAGTAAAAGAAAGATTGAAGGACTTCAACAAGAAACAACTCACAAATTAGAACAAATACAAACCAGAGTCGAAGAGAAGTATAGCCAATTGGACGCATCTGTAAGTGAAGTTAAGGACACCACAACAGCCCAAGAAGGAAGAATAGCAGAATTCAGAGTAAGAGAGTTACGCCTCCAAGAAGAGATAAATGCACTGAAGGACCGACCACTGATAAGTTCACACATCTCATGCAGTGAGAACAGGGAGGCAATCAATTTCAAGAACTACAAGCGAAACCCAATTGAGTTCATTGAACGGGTAGAAGAGAATCTAGCTAGAACCAGGGAGACACGGTGGACGGTGATCAAGGGTATGATTGATGAAATGTTTAAAGAGGTCCACATTAATTGGTGGACGGCTGTACGACCAGACATACACAATTGTAACGAATTCAAAAAACTATTTAAAGACAAATACTGGTCGGAGGCGACGCAGCATGTAGTTAGGAACAATATCAGTAACGGCCGATTCAACCCTTACCTGGGACAATCCCCAACGGCTTATTTTTTAGGTAAAGTCAGTGTGGCAAGAAACCTAGAACCTAATATCCCAGAAGAGTGTTTGGTGACTCAACTAGCGTACCACTATGATGGGGGAATTACCAAAAGCAGGTTGGGTGGGAGAATAAAAACAATTCAAGAGATGGCTGCTTTGTTAGGGGAATATGAATGAGAGAAGCATTACGTACTAAACAGACAAAAGAATACCCCAAATTACAGGAATTATGATGCAAGAAACCATCCAAATGGGCCACAAGGAAACAATGCACCGGCTAATCATTCGCCAAACAACCCCAATAATTTCAGGAATTTCAACAACAATAATAACAATAATTACCCCAGAAATAATAACCAAAATTATTACAACAATAATAATAATCAGAATAATCCCTATAACAGAGGAAACAATCAAAATGGTGGTAATTACAACAGGCCCAACCACCAATATAACAATAACAATCATCAAGGGCAGAATCAAACATACAGGCGACAGGTAAATTACGTTAATGCTGAGAATAGAAACGACGGAAGACGGGGTTACAGAGGACCTAGGAGCAGAAGTGCGGAAGAAAATAGGAGAAGCCGGGAGCGAGTAACATTTAATGACCACTCGGTGTGATGATTTAAATTGTGACATTTACAGAATAAAAAAAAAATTTAATTAATTAAGGTTGCGTACAATTAACCATTTAAATCTCACAATAATAATAATAAAAACATGTAGGTACTAAGTGTGAATGGAAGAAGTAATTAATAAGGGCAAAGTATCCATAAAGAAAAGGCATATTGAAAATAATTATTATGTTCGTATTTAACCCTTTGCTTGCTATCAAGCGCCTACCTGTTGATACCGGACTCGACCTGTTTTCCGAGTCTACTGTAATTAAAAAATAATAGAGTAAACTAATGTTAATAATTAAAGTATCTGTAGACACAGATAGTAACTAAAACAATTAATTTAAATGATGTATTTTTATCTAGCGATAGTTTGTATAAATAAAAAGTTTATTTAAAGAGAAAACAGGAACTATATATGCTCGCGGAATAAACACCCCACTCTCTCTCGTCATGTACGAGGGTAGCGGACGAAAAATCGCTCTCTTGCGATGACGACGCCCAGCTGTGCAGACGCACGAGCAAAATGCTCTGTTCAAAAGTTATACAATTTGTTGTTAGTGTGGATTAATTAATTATTATTTTGTATTTTACTAACCGTTACAAAAAGTGTAACATGTAACGTTAGCAAAAAGAAAATTCCGAAAACTTTGTAACAAGAAGAAAGATGTAACTACAAACGACGAGTGTTAATAAAGAAAAAACGATGACTGCAATCTTCACCGATGGATGAATCTTTTCAACCTCTGACCTGTGGTCATGGACCTACCGATGATGCAGTTCGAGACATCTGAGAATCAACGAGTATCTGTGTAGAAGACTCTACGTATCCTGCAGACGTATTAAGCCATGAACAACAGAGACCAGACCAAGACGAGGACGACGTTTTAGGACTCCCAAGACGGAACCACATGGAGGCGATTACTACATCCAAAAAATAGAGGTGACTCGATAGCACGTCTATCGAGGAATAATGACAATATTTTTGTAACACAATACTCTATTTAAGAGACTTACAGAGACGATTGATTTTATAAGAATAAAAAAACTTAAATTTGAGAATTTAATTGTAACTATTCAATATCATTCAATTGTAACAGTTTAGATATTAACGTAACGTAGTGTTATTAATACCATTCTTCTAATGGAATATATATGAAGCAAAAAGGTAAAAGTCTTGCAAGATAAAATTTTGAATTAAATATAATTAAAAGATTAGAGACTAAATACCAATGGTTACCCGGATCCGGGGGTATAGCTAGATAAATTTGTTGTGATCCCATATTCTAAATAAAGCATTTCACTTAATTTTACTAATTTCATTAATAACGTCATGGGATCTGTTCTTTGGAGTAAATGTTATATTTCAAATGTTTAATAAAGCAAGTCTTCTTGTTACACACATATACTGAGTATATAAATCAACAGTTTCACCTTCCCTGATTCCTTGTATGTCTTACTGTGTGTTGTTCTGATTTAAATTTCAGCTCGTCTCTAATAAGGCAGCCTGAAATAATTGGCAGAACCAATTATTTTGGGTTCCCTCCGTTATAACTCTAAAGAAGAGGTTATATCGGTTGAAAGGATGCAAACAACTGAAAATAACCACCCCAGTCGACCAGAGGACCGTGCCGAAGGTAACGCCCAACATTTAAACGAACAGCGGCAGTGAGAATCCAACAGGACCCGTCACTGAACCGATCTATTGGGTTATTAACCAGACTGACTAACCAGACAAATGACCAAACCATAACGATAATTCAAAACCATTATCAGAAGAACATCCGTGAAGAATTGATGGAAGAAAATACCACATTAATTAAACACCCTGACAATGAAATCGCATATGTTATTGCCAATGTATATGGAATATCCGTAAAATTCATGATTGACACGGGCGCCAATGTGTCCTTAATTGACGTCAATATGTATAACAAAATTCAAAAAGAAAGTAAGGTCAGCTTACCCACGTTACCAGTAAGTAACATTATTTTGATTGGAGCCACTGGAAGGCAAAATAAAACCATTAAGAAACAAGTGTCTTTAGAAGTAATGAGTAATAGTAAAACATTGTCAATGATATTCTTAATCGCTCACAATTTACCATTTGAAATTCTAATTGGTTGCGACATCTTAAGAAAGTATTCTGCAATTATCGACATGAGACTATCCAAAGTAACTATGAGATATGAAAATAAAGAATGGATGGCAGAATTAACTGGGAGCAAGTGGGTCGTCCCAATTAGCACAGTATATAATATAAGAACAATCCGTGATTCACCAGACAGAATGTGGGAAGAAAAACCAGAAGAACAAATAAATAGTGACCTTCTATGGAACCAGAAGTTAGAAGATATCCGACACTTTCGAGGTACTCAGGACGGGAATCCCTTAACAACTCAAGAGGTAGAAAAATTAATAATGATCTACAACAAATACCGCCATGTATTTTCCGACCAACCAGGAAAGGTAAGGGGGTATCAATGCGAGTTGAAGTTCAAGGAGGTGGCAAACTTCAATAAAAAATCATATCCGATTGCATATGCAGCAAAGGATGCAGTACATATGGAAATCAATAAAATGCTGGAAGAGGACATAATTGAGTACAGTTGTTCGCAGTACACCAGTCCTACAGTGGCTGTTACCAAGAAAGATGGAAGGGTACGCCTATGTCTCGACGCTAGAGAAATAAACAAGATCTTAATTAACGACAGGACATCTCCTGGAGAAATTGAGGAGATCCTCAAAAAGTTTCACGGTACCCAGTTTATCAGTACCTGGGATACAGTTTGCGGGTACTGGCAAGTAGAATTGCACCCAGCAAGTAGAAAATATGTAGCGTTTATATTTGAAGGTAGGAACTACCAGTTCAAACGATTACCTTTTGGGCTGGTAAATTGAGTAGCGATATTTGCCCGCTGCATGGACCAGATATTGGTTCCTGAAACCATGAATTATACAACTGTGTACGTTGATGATTTGCTGATCACTTCATCCAACTGGGAAGAGCATTGTACAAGAGTAGAACGGGTACTGGAGAAGTTATCTGTAAACAATGTGACATTGAAGTTAGAAAAGTCAAAGCTAATAGCAGAAGAAGTCCAGTTCCTTGGATTCAATCTATCACGACAAGGAATAACACCATCAACTGACAAGATAGATGCTATTCAACGTTTCCCTACCCCTAAAAATAAGAAACAGTTACAGTTGTTCCTGGGCATCTGTAACTACTACATAAAATTTCAGCAAAATTACTCTGAGCTGACAACCAAACTGTCACCACAACTATCATCCAAGACCTAGTGGATGTGGGGTCCAGAACAAGAAACGATTTTCAAAACCATTAAGGAACACTTCATCGACACAATTATGCTAAACCACCCTGACTTCAATAGACCCTTTTTCATGAACTGCGTTGCAAACGACATTAGCTTGGGATCGGTACTCTATCAGGAGGACAATGACGGAAACCACCAAGTAGTAAGTTTCGCCAGCAGAACGTTAAATCAGTGCGAACGTAATTACCATGTAACCAAGAAAGAGCTGTTAAGCGTAGTATTTTCTTGTGGCAAATTTCGAACTTATATCCTTGGATATCCTATCACTGTGCGCACCGACCATAAATCTATATCCTTTTTAAAGAACTGTAAGCTCAGCTATGGTCGATTAACCAGATGGATACTTGCTCTCCAAGAATACCACATCAATTGGGAGTATATCCCCGGCAGTAAAAACACAGCAGCTGATGTGCTGTCCCGCATTAACACCGAACAGCAAACATTCGATGGAGAGAAGGAGACAATAGTGAAGGTGTTTAATATTCTGAAAAGCAAGTCTGACTTAGAAGCTATACTGAAGAGGGTAAAACGACACCAAAAGGAGGATAATAAATTGAACCAGATCCGAGAGCGGCTGAACCAACAAGAGGAAAGAGCCACCCAATTCTATTGTTCACATGAAGATACATTGTTTATCAAAACCAAGCCCAACCAAAATTCATGGAAGTTAATAATACCTAAGGGATATGAAGCTGAAATTATAATGGAATACCACCTCAGATGTGGACATATGGGAGCACTAAAAGTGATCAAAGCACTAGAGGAGCATACCTACCTAAAGGACATTAACAGAAGAGTAAGGAAGGTCATAAAAAGCTGTCACATATGCCAACTAGTCAAGTGCAATAACGACAAGAAGGAAGGAGTAATGAAACCAATAACTTCTGCCAACAAACTGGAATGAGTTTTCTTAGACATGCCACGCAGTGGAGGAAGAAAACAGTATAAGTTTATAGTTATCATCATGGACCACTACACCAAGTTTGTAAAGTTATACCCCATCAACCGTGCTACCACAAATAAAGTACTGAACATAATAACACAGAGATACATACCAGAATTGGGGAGTCCAACAAATATTATCACTGATCATGGTACCCAATTCCGAGGGAGAAAATGGAAGGAGACATTGATGGATCTGGGGGTCCTAACATACATAACTTCTATTTACCACCCGAACAGCAATCCAGCTGAAAGAGTGCTCCGTGAAGTTGGGAGCTTTCTTCGAATGTACCGCCACGATCAGCAACGTAAGTGGAGTGAATACATAGAAGCCACAGAAAGTTTCATAAATCTCGCTTACCACGACTCCATTAGAGATACCCCTTATACCATCATGTATGGAAAACCACCACCTCGAGCAATAGAAGAACTTGTTAATTTCCCCACCAATCCTGAATACCAGTTCGATAATGCAAGATTCTACAGCAAGATAGCGGAACAAGTAGAAAAGAAGAAGGAAAAATACCACAAAATCCAACCTAAAGCAATACGATATCAAGAAGGAGAAAAAGTGTTAATACGGAACAGAGAATTACCAAGTTCCAGAGAGGGAATCACAAAGAAATTATTATTACTGTACAACGGCCCCTATATCATTGTCAAAGATAACCACAATAACACCTATGTCATAAGTGAGATAACGACCAAGAGAATCAAAGGGACTTACAACCAGTCTTCTTTGAAGAAATATTATGATGCGGTGTCAGAAAGTTAAAAGAATTTGGAGAGTAAACATTATCTAAATTCAAAAATCAAAGTAAGTACAACTTACAAATAAATTTTGATCAAGTAATAAATGAATGGAAAAAGAATTTAGAAGAAAGATTATCTAAATTCAAAACAAAGTAAGTACAACTTACAACCAAGTGTGAAACAATGTAATTTCGAATAAGAAAAAAAAAAATATATATATATATAATGAAATACCATAAAAAACTGACATAAAATAATAAAATATAAAACAAACAATGATGACGCTACATAACATCATTAATTAACCCTATTACAAAAGGGAATAATAAAGAATTAACGTTTCACAAAAAGAAAAGACAAAACAATCAAATAAAAAATGACAATGACATATTAAATAGACAATCAATGATGAAAAGTATAAGTAAGCCAGAAACCAGCTACAATGTTAATATTGATTATAAATGAGAAAGAAAGTGATAACCAATAAAATAACTATCATATGAAGTAAATTGATGAAACAATGCAAAATATTTATTAAACATCGCCATAAGCATAGAAAAGGAATCCAAATAAGTCACTGAGAGGAAAAGGTCATGAGATGTATAAAAGAGAGAATAATTAATCCCAAGAGTGTTTTATTATATTGATATTATATGAGTCGAAAATAGACGACTATTATTATGATTATTATTAATATTATTATTTGATGATTTTATGTTGAGATACGTCCAACAATTATTTTATGTTATTGAGCAGATAGGCAAGACCTCTGAACTCAAAATGTGTATAAATGGATAGCAGAGTAATAGAGCCACACGTGCCCTCTGGCTAGTACCAATTTATATGAATAGGAGAGAAGAAAATTTTAGGGAGATAGAACATACAAGGGATAACACTCGTAATGAAAGAGTAAAGAAGGAGAATAATACCATGTACCATATCATGAACCATGACAATAAAAATAAATAAAGAAGAAAGTAACGATTGATGAATTCCTTAATAATAACAACCTGATTGAATGAACTATATTGATGATTTCAGAAAAGATAATCATTATTTTCGAAATAATCAATTTTGGTAGTGATGCATTATGTAACATGACATAAGATAGTGAAAATACACTGATGATTAATAATAAACAAAAAAGCTGAAGATAAGAAGAAAGGTCAACAAACTTATAACTCAAAGATTAATGACTAAATTACGAAATGACAAATGACTAAGAAACTGACGATGACTTGACCCAATAGATTGGATAACAACAAGAAAAATAAAATGTAACAAGAAGGAAGGAACAAGAAACCAAATGTAATCAAGAATGTAATAACGAACATTGTAATCCCCAAATTATGACTAAAAGATGTATGTAAACCAATGCACTAAAATAGTTAGGGCATAAATAAGATGTAACCATGTTAACAATAACGAGTAAGATAGTGATATTATGTATATTATATGAAAGAAGAAGAAAAATGTACCTATAAATATAAGGTAGAAAATTAAAAATAACCATACCCAATTAATAGTGATAAACATAATCAAAGCAAATAAAAGATACTTTGAGCCAAATAAAGGCAATAATTAATAACAAAAAGTGATCAATGTGAATTGAGAATAAACTAATTATTCATGACCAATAATCACACAGTGATATTAAAATAATTAGACAAACAGTGTGAGTAATATTAAGTGAGTGAGATAAAAAGTGTATAAATATAAGTAAGTGGTAACATGCTATGTATAGCATATTATAAAAAGTGAAAGTGATAATAAATAAAGAAACCTTCTATGAAAGGAAAAGTGCAGTGGGTGTACAGAATAAGGTATTTTAAAAGCAGACTGTAATAAAATAGCTAAACAACCTTTGATAAACTTTCTGTTAGCAAGTAAGACTACACTGATTGTGCTATTATTAATTTAAGTGATAGTAAATAAGAATTATAGAAATAAGGTAAAAGTTAAGTTATTAGAATGAATAGTAAAATAAGAAAGACAGACACTGTATTTAAGTGAAGGGATTAGTAAGTGAGGTATATTGTGTAAGGTACAGTTTCAAAGTAGTATTATAAGAGTTTCGTTATTGTTTAAAAAACCATAGAATGTAGTAACTTATAAGATAAGCAAGATAGTAGTAAAAAACAGAAAATTAGTTAGACGTTTAATTTTAGGCTTGAACCTGGCAAGGAATATTTTATAATAAGGAGTGTGGTTAGAATCACCAATGTTTTATTATCTGTTTCTATAAAAAAGATGTTTAATGTACCAATATATAAAATTAATGAGTTACAAGGAATGTTAAATAGTAGCATGAGGAAGTCTAGGCTCTAGGCCTAACATTTAGTGAAGGAACTTTGTAAATTTAAAAGGAAAACAATAACCCAGTATCAATCAGAGTATATCAGATGTTTAAGCAGTTAAGTAAGTATACCTAGTACAAAAATGTATAAATAATATCTAGTTTTAAAATAACTACATAAGAAATATAAATAAGAAAATAAGGAAAATGTTATTAACTATTCAAAAGTAATCATGAGGGATATCAAAATAATCCTTAACAAAAAAGAAGAACAATGGTGTTCATATAATTAATGTAACTACTAATATAAGAAGGAAATCCTAATTTGAAGATATTTTATAGATTTAAACCAAAATAAAACGTTAGAATATAACAATGTCATAAGATACTGACCAATGAGAATTAGCATAATTTAATAGGTAACCATAGCAACTGAGATGTATTACCAAAAAACCATTGGAATTCTTATTAATTCATTATTGACTGACGCGGAGGGCGGATGTATAAAGCTCTCGATCCGAAATCTATATATATAAAAATGGATGTTGGTATATATATATATATATATATGTTTTTTCAATCACTTTCTGCTACAGTCCGTTTCTTGATATATATAATACTATAATACTTATAACTATTTTACCTCAAGATATATTTTTTCCTAAGGAACATGTTTCGGGAGATCCTGTTCTCCCATCTTCAGCCTTCGCCACCAGAAGCAAGATGGCGAAGGCTGAAGATGGGAGAACAGGATCTCCCGAAACATGTTCCTTAGGAAAAAATATATCTTGAGGTAAAATAGTTATAAGTATTATAGTAATATATATATGTATATCTGTTTGAGATTTATAGACTCCGACACCGTTTGACCGATCACCATGAAAGTTGGCACATATGAGTATTTTTTCATGGAGAAGGTTTTTATGCTATCCACTTTGTTGTAACTCGCCAAAGGGGGGTGAAATGGGGTGAAAAGGGTTAAAAGCGAAATCACGAAATCTCAGGGACTATAAAGCCTACAAACTTGAAATTTGGCATGTAGGTTCCTTATAGGGTATAGCCAGCCGCTAAGAAAGTATTCTTGGAAATTCCACCCCTAAGGGGGTGAAACGGGGGACGAAAGTTTGTCTGAAAATTCGTGATTATTGAAGTTAAAATGTGAAATTGGTATTTAGGCGTTCGTTTAAAAATAAAAGTTTTCTATTTCAGCCCTTTTGGAAATTCACCCCCTAAGGGGGTACCCTAAGGTGAAATGGGGGGGTGAAATAGGATGAAAAAAGTTAAAAGCGAAGTCACGAAAATTCAGGGACTATAAAGCCTACAAACTTGAAATTTGGCGTGTAGGTTCCTTATAGGGTGTAGGCAGCCCCTAAGACAGTATTTTTGGAAATTCCACCCCTAAGGGGGTAAAACAAGGGACGAAAGTTTGGAAGAATTTCGTGATTTTTGAAGTTAGAAATGTTAAACTGGTATTTAGGCATTCGGTTAAAAATAAAAGTTTTCTGTTTCAGCCTTTTTGGAAATTCATCCCCTATAGGGGTTAAATACAGGGGACGAAAGTTTGTATGAAAGTTCGTGATATAGACTCCGACACCGCTTGACCGATCACCATGAAAGTTGGCACATATAAGTATTTTTTCATGGAGAAGGTTTTTATGCTGTCCACTTTGTTGTAACTCGCCACTAGATGGCGCTGCAGCGCATCAACTTCTACACCGTTCAACCGAACGCCATGAAAATTGGTATACACAGGTATTTCAGCACGGAGAATATTTTCGCGCTAACCTTTATATTGTCATCAATCCTCAATAATAACAAATAGTGATTGTGACTGTGATTAGTAATTGGTGAGTGAGTTTAAAATGGAATACCATTTCCATTCGAATTGTGTTGAGTGTTGGACGTCGATATGCATAACCATTGTTCATCTGGAATGGCAACTGTATTGAAAACATGCCAACTCATTATTTGAGATGAATGTACCATGGCCCATAAGAAAGGACTTGAGGCACTTGATCGTACTCTGCGAGATTTCCGAAGCGATCAACGTCCAATGGGCGGAGCTCTGATACTGCTCGCCGGTGATTTCCGTCAAACTTTGCCCGTCATTCCAAGATCAACACCAGCAGACGAGCTGAACGCATGCCTGAAGAATTCGGCTCTCTGGAGACATGTGAAGAAAATTACACTGTCGACCAATATGCGTGTGCTTTTACTTGGACATGTTTCTGCACAAACATTTGCCAAGCAACTTTTGGATATGGGCGACGGCAAACTTCTGGTTGATCCTGCAACACAGGAGATATCGTTCCCACCGAACTTCTGTCATCAATTGAAGATCTTGAAAAGAAGGTTTTCCCGAACATTGCCAACAACTTCAGGAATCACGATTGGCTTTGCGAGCGAGCTATCTTAGCTCCAAAAAATGATGACGTCAATCGAATCAATAATAAGATTCAATTGAAAATTCCTGGTGCGGTTACGGAATACAAATCCATTGACACAGTTACAGAAGAGGATCAAGCTGTTAATTATCCAGTCGAATTTCATTGGAGCCTCCTGGAATGCCACCGCACATATTGACCTTGAAAGTTGTCTCACCAATACTGCTCCTTCGGAATCTGAACACGCCAAAGTTGTGCAACGGAACCAGACTTTCCGTGAAAAAACTGATGCCTAATGTGATTGAAGCAACAATAATTAACGGCAAATGTAAAGGAGAAGATGTGCTGATTCCGCGCATTCCAATAATTCCCACTGATTTGCCCTTCACATTCAAACGACTACACTTTCCTGTGCGTCTTGCTTTCGCGATGACAATCAACAAAGCTCAAGGGCAGTCGCTGCGCGTTGCCGGATTAAATTTAGAAAATCCATGCTTTTCTCATGGTCAACTATTTGTTGCTTGCTCCAGAGTAGGAAATCCAGAAACTCTGTACATCTGTACACGAAATCAGAAAACCAAAAATATTGTTTATCCACTTGCGTTACGCTAGATGTTAGTATTAGTTTCAATTATTTTAAGTTGGTTCAATTATATAGCGAATGGAATAGTCAAAAATATTGTTCATTCACGTGAATTATTCATAAAGATTTATATAGTTCATCATCTATTTATACCAATAAAAATAATGGAATTTCATCAGTAAGAGTCATCTTTCATTTTTCCACATTTTTACACAATGCATTATAGATTCTAGATTACATACAGACCATCCATTTTTATATAAATAAATATACACAGGCAGGAAAACGTCACCCAGGTTCTGCTAGTTAACTATAAAAACTTAAATTTTTAATAAATCAAGAAGGAAGAAGTATTGTAGAAGCATTCCATACTACATCTGATGAAATGAACCAGTATTAAAAGATTTAAACCATAGAAATCACCGTAAAAATAAGAATACTTCGAAGGAACGTGACGGACGAACTATCCTGAAGGAAGAAGGGGATCGACCTAACTCAACCTGAGGACTTCGAACGACTACAGAGACTGGTGGAAGCCGAACTTTAATTGAAGCCATTGAACGAGAATTGCGAACCATCCAAAGAAGAGAAGACGACTAGAGGATTCCTCTAGAACATCTAGAGGGGATCGACCTAACTCAACCTGAGGACTTCGAACGACTACAGAGACTGGTGGAAGCCGAACTTTAATTGAAGCCATTGAACGAGAATTGCGAACCATCCAAAGAAGAGAAGACGACTAGAGGATTCCTCTAGAACATCTAGAGGGGATCGACCTAACTCAACCTGAGGACTTCGAACGACTACAGAGACTGGTGGAAGCCGAACTTTAATTGAAGCCATTGAACGAGAATTGCGAACCATCCAAAGAAGAGAAGACGACTAGAGGATTCCTGAAGACCACGGCCAAACAGCCCGGATATCTTGCATAATTCAAATGACACCGGCCGTGAAAGCCTAAGGAACATTGTGTATTTAGTTTTAAGGAGTGCTATAATCTTGTGCATTTTTAGCCGATAATCCAACTTCTGCGGTCAAAAGGACTTAAAACACCCTGAGACAAAAATAATAATTGTAAACAAAACATTATTCGCCATGTTGGCGTCTTTACGTTACGAACTACTGAGCGATGCCAACTGAGCAATTTGTAAAAGCCTATATCAACATAAACATATGTACTATTCATTAAATGTAATTGAAGGGATAATATAAAGAAGGGTTTAATAAATTTTAATGTTCTTCAACGCTGTATGTTTGATTCATATAAAATAACGTAATATAAAGAAATACTAAACTGAAAACGCCAACATACCACAGTTAGCGAAGTCGACACTGCAAGACAGCGTGAGCCAATCAGGTGACGAAGCGGTAAGATTCGAATTGAACAACGAGAGATACGGTTAGCCCGTAAGTATTAAGAAAAAGTATAATCCGGCTCGCTACATACGATTAACCCTTCACAGAGGTATTTAACAGATTAATACTCACAATTACCCACAATTACACACTTATACTACGAATGCAACGAGTGACATAAAACGCTCGTCACACACATTTTCGTTACTGTTACAAAGACGGTTACAAGGTAAAGACATCGTTAATAAATACCACACAAAAGATAATTATACAATATTGACTCAAGCTATAACGAAGGAAGTGCATAAAAAGGATTTCAAAAAGTACTGAGGCTGACCTCAGCAGGTGAGAACATTTTCTTTAATCCCTACGGTACTTAAAAAAAAAACAAGGTTTTTAATATTTATATCATTCTTGTAATAGTATTTAAATATTTAGAATATACTCAGAGTCTATAAAATGAGACACTCTGTATAGAGTATACGAATTTGTAGCAGTGGGGATTTCGATGGCAAAGTGGGGAAATTTTGGGTAGCCATGTGGAAGAGAAAAGAGGACTGATTGACGTGGCAACACTGCTTTAGAGACAGTGTTGTCAGACCGATATATCTATGGTCAGACCATATATCTAATACTCCTATATTGATAGTAGGGGTCTGAATGACGACGAAACCACTACGGTGCAGACATATATGCGTCTGTCTCCCTCATTACTACTTCGAGTCTTATGCGCTTGCGCACTACTTCGACGCTTGCGCACAATGGGTCGAGTAGTAGAAATATCGGTATGGAGAACCATACATGACTTCCATATTCTAAGATTTATTTTACTTCCATATTCCTTAAGGAATTGAAGTATGGTGATGGCAAAAAAAATTGTGTTCGAGATTATTGCAGATTCTGATTGTACTACACTCAAAACATGAAAAAAAGTCGTTTTCCGAAAAGTGTCTGTGTGTGTGTCTGTCTGTGTGTCTTTCTGTAGATTTTTTTTTTTGGCAAACGATAACTGCCGCAAATTCAAACAGAATCAAATAATTTTTGCATACAGCCCTGATTTGTAGAGTACTCACGACCTATTGTTTTTGGTGAAGATCGGTTGAGGGAAAGGGGTAGTTTACCTGCAACGGTTTTTTTTTATCAAGGGAATTTTTTTTTTTTTGGCAAACGATAACAGCCGCAAATTCAAACAGAATTAAATAATGTTTCGTATGCAGCCCTCAATTGTAGAGTTTTCAAGACCTATTGTTTTTGGTGAAGATCGGTTAAGGGAAAGGGGTAGTTTACCTGTAACGTTTTATGTTTTAACAAGGGTATTTCCTATGGCAAACGATAACAGCCGCAAATTCAAACAGAATCAAACGATTATTTGCATACAGCCCTAAATTGTAGAGTTCTCAAGACCTATTGTTTTTGGTGAAGATCGGTTGAGGGAAAGGGGTAATTTACCTGCAACGTTTTTTTAACAAGGGTATTTTCTATGGCAAACGATAACAGCCGCAAATTCAAACAGAATCAAATAACGTTTTCATACAGCCCTGATTTGTAGAGTACTCAAGACCTATTGTTTTTGGTGAAGATCGGTTAAGGGGAAGGGGTAGTTTACCTGCAACGTTTTTTATCAAGCGTATTTTCTATGGCAAACGATAACAGCCGCAAATTCAAACAGAATCAAATAATTTTTTGCATACGTCCCTGAATTGTAGAGGTCTCAAGGACTTTCGATTTTGGTGAAGATCGGTTAAGGAGAAGGGGTAGTTTACCTGCAACCTTTTACGTTTTAACAAGAGTAAAGTACTTGAAAATTTATTTAAACTTTTTGAAACAATGGTAATTGTTAAAAATAAAATAATTTTGTTGCCAGGCAATAAAATTAAAATTTTTTCATTTTAATGTAATATAATATTTTTCATTTAATACGGCAATAAAAAGGCAGGTAAGACACACACACACACACACACACACACACACACACACACACACACACACACACACACACACACACACACACACACACACACACACACACACACACACACACACACACACACACACACACACACACACACACACACACACACACACACACACACACACACACACACACAGTTCACGTTATTTCTGGCCTCACTCATGTTTATTTTCTTACGTTTGCACGCTTTTTAAATGGAAAGTGCCGAAACCCACACCAACATAACGCGTGCAAGCCGAAAAAATGGACATCAATTTGCTTACTGGCGAAGCTAGTAGTTAATGAATGGGTAGGCAAAAATCTTATCTTAAATTTTTTTTTAAGGAATCACTAAAAGGACGGTGGGTCAAATCGGACGCTGAGGTAGAGTTTGCTGTAACCGAATGGTTCCACAAACAGCCGTAAGAATTTTACTAGCAGGGAATCTACAGGTTAGCGCAACAGTGGAACTCATGTCTTAATGTTATTGGAGACTTCTTTTAAAATCGTTGAATAAAAAATGCTTTACAGCTCTATACGTGTGTCTATTGAACAATCCTTGTATTAGTCATACACAATAATACAACTGATTGAACTTCAAATTTTTAAACTTGATTAGTTTCTATATATATGTTTAATGTTACAAATAATTCAAATAACAATCTTGATTATCTGTTAGTTCAGCGGAATAACAGTGACACATTTAATAACCGCATAAAATAAACACTTAGAAACAACACAGGCGCTTTAACTTAACTGTTTGGACCACAGAAGTGAGGCATGCCTCAACGCTCTATGTGTACAGCGCGGGACAATCCCCCCTCCCTTCACTTCCCTATCACCCCCCTACATTGCTTACATACGATGTATACAAAAAACGCTGAGGCAAGTTCAGGTTGCCTCATTCGCTTTAAACGAACTATGCCGAATCTCACCTGTCACCATCTAGCGGTCGCTCAATAAAGCACGTTTCGGTTTAATAAATTTGACAGTCGCAGTAACAATGTATAATCTTTACGTTATGTAGTTCATACGTATTTATAATTTTTATTCTACAGAATTTGTTAGGGTAGGCATTGCCTCAATTGCCTCCATGTAACTTCGCCACTGATATATATGTGTACAACGTTATCGGCAACAAAGAAGTAGTTTTTGTTAAAATTCCTTCCCGGGATATTTGGTCGTAGTCCAACGTTTTCTACAAAACCAGACATTTCGGCAATGCCATCGACTTCCATCATCAGTGAAAATCGAGTGCGATAACGTGAGGTGGTATACATTAGTGACCACAGTACTGTGGTTAAGGCTGAAGCAGTAAGTAGAAAGAAGTATTTTCTATGGTAATATTTCATGTCGAAAATGATTTTAAATATAAATCTTAGAATACGGAAGTCATGTATGGTTCTCCATACCGATTTTTAAAATCATTTTCGAAATGAAATATTACCATAGAAACTACTTCTTTCTACTTACTGCTTCAGCCTTAACCACAGTACTGTGGTCACTAACATATACCACCTCACGTTATCGCACTCGATTTTCACTGCTGATGGAAGTCAATGGCATTGCCGAAACGTCTGGTTTTGTAGAAAACATTGGACTACGGCCAAATATCCCGGGAAGGAATTTTAACAAAAACCACTTCTTTGTTGCCGATAACGTTGTACACATATATATAAAAAATATGCATAAAATTAATGACTTGTATAAGTTAATGATTGATCTCCATTAAGTAGTGCTCAAGTTAACAAAGTTTTAATATTATGATTTCCGTAATTAAAACATCAGAGCAGGTTTAGTGTGTATGAGGGTTCACCGTGGACAAAAATTTTCAACATTTCCTATTGAGCGTTGCTTAGAATAAATCTGCAAATCTACAGTGTACGTTTCACAGAACAAACACGCGGAAAAGAAGGAGCACTCCGAAGTCACTCATGGACCCTCAGCATCTTGCAGAGGGTTCATTCCCTAAAGACGAAAAGTCTGTCTATGAATCGTTCCTCTGTAAACACGTGCAGTTACACTGCCCAGCGATCCACAGGAAGCAAATCGCTATCCACGCTGGACACTTTTTCGGCTTGCATGCGTTATGTTGGTATGGGTTCGGCACTTTCCATTTAAAAACCGTGCAAATGTAAGAAAATAAACATGAATGAGGCCAGAAATAACGCGAATTGTGTGTGTGTGTGTGTGTGTGTGTGTGTGTGTCTTCCCTGCCTTTTTATTGCGGTAGTGATAATAATAAAATGGAAACGTAAACAGTACATAACTGAGATATGCTTGCCTGCCACGCACGATATATTTTCTCTTATACATGACTAGCAGAATACCCGTGCTTCGCTACGGAGTTTCACGTTGTACGTAATGAAAATGTTAGTTTAATTAATAAAGTTTAATTAAAGTAGGCTTCTTAAAAATGAATAGCTGTTGCCCACAACTTCGTTCGCGTGGTCTTCAATTTAATGCGATAATATATTTAGAACAGAATCTATTCTATTGGGTTGCCATAGTAACCAGATCTAATAGTCTTTTAAGACCGCAAAGGACCCCCCAGAGGATCGTATCGAAAAAAACACCTGTCCTATGTTGGTTCTCCCGTTGCGTAAAATATTTGTGCCAAGTTAGGTTGAAACGGTCCAATGGTTTAGGTGGAGACGTGGAAGACCCCAAAGGATCGTATCGAAAAAAACACTTGTCCTATGTTGGTTCTCCCTTTGCGTAAAATATTTGTGCCAAGTTTGGTTGAAATCGGTCCAGTGGTTTAGGAGGCGAAGTGGAAGACCCCAAAGAACCCCCAAAAGGACCCCATCGAAAAAACACCTACCCTATGTTGGTTCTCCCGTTGCGTAAAATATTTGTGCCAAGTTTGGTTGAAATCGGTACAGTGGTTTAGGAAGAGATGTGGAAGAAACCTTCGCAGACGTGCGCACAACAACTCACCGAAGTTTCATCGCAATCGAATGAATGGTATAGGAACGCATACGGGACAAACAAAGAAACATTCATTTTTATATATAAGATGTAAACTATACCACTTACTTGACATAAACCGTGATAGCTAAGCTAATGTACAACATATATGTATTAATTATACACATACATGTTCCTCGATAGACACTCTATCTATTGGCGAAAACTTGAATAAAATCCGTTCAGTACTTCCTGAGATTAGCGATTTCAAACACAGAGAGAAAACGAACCGACTTTCCTTTATACTATGTACAGATTTACATTAAAATGAAAAAATTATAATTTTATTGCCTGGCAACAAAATTATTTTATTTTTAACAATTACGATTGTTTGAAAAAGTTTAAATGAATTTTCAAGTACTTTACGCTTGTTAAAACGTAAAAGGTTGCAGGTAAACTACCCCTTCCCCTTAACCGATCTTCACTAAAATCAAAAGGCCTTGAGTCCTCTACAATTCAGTGACGTATGCAAAAAATTATTTGATTCTGTTTGAATTTGCGGCAGTTATAAGTTTGCCATAGAAAATACGCTTGATAAAAAACGTTGCAGGTAAACTACCCCTTCCCCTCAACCGATCTTCACCAAAAACAATAGTCTTGTGTACTCTACAAATCACGGCTGTATGCAGAAAATTATTTGATTCTGTTTGAATTTGCGGCTGTTATCGTTTGCCATAGAAAATACCCTTGTTAAAAAAACGTTGCTGGTAAACTACCCCTTTCCCTTAACCGATCTTCACCAAAAACAACAGGTCTTGAGAACTCTGCAATTTAGGGCTGTATGCAAATAATCTTTTGATTCTGTTTGAATTTGGGGCTGTTATCGTTTGCCATAGGAAATACCCTTGTTAAAACATAAAACGTTACAGGTAAACTACCCCTTTCCCTTAACCGATCTTCACCAAAAACAATAGATCTTGAGAACTCTACAATCCAGGGCTGTATGCGAAACATTATTTGATTCTGTTTGAATTTGCGGCTGTTATCGTTTGCCAAAGAAAAAATTTCCCTTGATAAAAAAAAAACCGTTGCTGGTAAACTACCCCTTTCCCTCAACCGATCTTCACCGAAAACAATAGGTCGTGAGTACTCTACAAATCAGGGCTGTATGCAAAAAATTATTTGATTCTGTTTGAATTTGCGGCAGTTATCGTTTGCCATAGAAAAAAAATCTACACACAGATAGACAGATAGACAGACAGATAGACACACAGGCAGACACTTTTCGGAAAACGACTTTTTTTCATGTTTTGAGTGTAGTACAATCAGAATCTGCAATAATCTTGAACAAGATTTTTTTGCCATCACCATACTTCCATTTCCTTAAGGAATATGGAAGTAAAATATCGGTATGGAGAACCATACATGACTTCCATGTTCTAAGATTTATATTTAAAATCATATTCGAAATGAAATATTTCCATAGAAACTACGCCTTTCTAGTTGTTGCTTCAGCATTAACCACAGTACTGTGGTCACTAACGTATACCACCTCACGTTTTCGCACTCGATTTTCACCGATGATGGCAGTCGATGGCACTGCCGAAAAGTCTGGTTTTGCAGAAAACATTGGGCTACGGCTAAAGAGCCCGGGAAGCAATTTTAACAAAAAACTACTTCTTTGTTGCCGATAACGTAGTACACATATAAAAAATTCTCCCTTCTACCTTCAACTATAATTTTTAATAATAGAAAATTACCCCTACCCCGTTCACCTAACTTCTTCATTTATAGATATTTCATCTTCGTTTCTACAGTGGATTACTATGAGCTTCTTATCAGGATACTTTCTTTATAAAAATTAAGTACTTTACTCTTGTTAAATCATAAAATGTTTCCGGTAAACTACCCCTTTCTCTTAACCGATCTTCTCCAAAATCAACAGACCTTCCGTCCTCTACAATTCAGGGAAGCATGCAAAAAAATATTTGATTCTGTTTGAATGTGCGGCAGTTATCGTTCGTCATGGAAACATTTCTCTTGTTACAACATAAAATGTTGCAGGTAAACTACCCCTTTCCCTTAACCAATCTTCACCAAAATCAATAGACCTTGAGCTCTCTGCAACTCAGGGGGTGCAAAAAATTATTTGATTCTCATTGAATTTTCGGCAGTTATCGTTCGTCATAAAAAAATTACCCTTTTTAAAACATAAAACGTTGCTGATAAACTACCCCTTCCCATAACCGATCTTCAACAAAATCAACAGACCTTGAGTTCTCTTTAGTTCAAAAAGGTATGCAAAAACCTAGTTGATTCTGTTTGAATTTACGGCAGTTATCGTTTGTCATATAAAAAATTACCCTTGTTAAAACATAAAATGTTGCTGGTAAACTACCCCTTTCCCTAAACCGATCTTCACCAACACCAATACGTATTGAGAACTCTACAATACAGGGCTGTATGCAAAACATCATTTGATTCTGTTTGAATTTGCGGCTGTTATCGTTTACTATAGAAAAAATTACCCTTGATAAAAAACCGTTGCAGGTAAACTACCCCTTTTCCTTAGCCGATCTTCACCAAAACCAACAGGTCTTGAGAACTCTACATTTCAGGGCTGTATGCAAAATATTATATGATTCTGTTTGAATTTGCGGCTTTTTTCGTTTGCCATATAAAATACCCTTGATAAAACAAAAAAGCGTGTCAGGTAAACTACCCCTTTCCCTTAACCGATCTTCACCAAAAACAATAAGTCTGTAGTACTCAACAAAACGGGGCTGTATGCAATACCGTATTTGATTCTGTTTGAATTTGCGGCTATTATAGTTTGCCATAAAAAATACCCTTTTAAAACATAAAACGTTGCCGGTAAACTACCCCTTTCCCTTAACCGATCTTCACCAACACCAATAGGTATTGAGAACTCTACAATACAGGGCTGTATGCAAAACATCATTTGATTCTGTTTGAATTTGCGGCTGTTATCGTTTACCATAGAAAAATATCGGTATGGAGAACCATACATGACTTCCATATTCTAAGATTTATTTTTAAAATCATTTTCGAAATGAAATATTACCATAGAAACTACTTCTTTCTACTTACTGCTTCAGCCTTAACCACAGTACTGTGGTCACTAACATATACCACCTCACGTTATCGCACTCGATTTTCACTGATGATGGAAGTCAATGGCATTGCCGAAACGTCTGGTTTTGTAGAAAACATTGGACTACGGCCAAATATCCAGAGAAGGAATTTTAACAAAAACTACTTCTTTGTTGCCGATAACGTTGTACACATATATATAAAAAATATGCATAAAATTAATGGCTTGTATAAGTTAATGATTGATCACCATTAAATAGTGCTCAAGTTTCCAAAGTTTTAATATTATGATGTCCGTAATTAAAACATCAGAGCAGGTTTAGTGTGTATGAGGGTTCACCGTGGACAAAAATTTTCAACATTTCCTATTGAGCGTTGCTTAGAATAAATCTGCAAATCTACAGTGTACGTTTCACAGAACAAACACGCGGAAAAGAAGGAGCGCTCCGAAGTCACTCATGGACCCTCAGCATCTTGCAAAGGGTTCATTCCCTAAAGACGAAAAGTCTGTGTATGAATCGTTCCTCTGTAAACACGTGCAGTTACACTGCCCAGCGATCCACAGGAAGCAAATCGCTATCCACGCTGGACACTTTTTCGGCTTGCATGCGTTGTGTTGGTGTGGGTTCGGCACTTTCCATTTAAAAACCGTGCAAATGTAAGAAAATAAACATGAGTGAGGCCAGAAATAACGTGAATTGTGTGTGTGTGTGTGTGTGTGTGTGTGTCTTCCCTGCCTTTTTATTGCGGTAGTGATAATAATAAAATGGAAACGTAAACAGTACATAACTGAGATATGCTTGCCTGCCACGCACGATATATTTTCTCTTATACATGACTAGCAGAATACCTGTGCTTCGCTACGGAGTTTCACGTTGTACGTAATGAAAATGTTAGTTTAATTAATAAAGTTTAATTAAAGTAGGCTTCTTAAAAATAAATAGCAGTTCCCCACAACTTCGTTCGCGTGGTCTTCAATTTAATGCGATAATATATTTAGAACAGAATCTATTCTATTGGGTTGCCATAGTAACCAGATCTAATAGTTTTTTAAGACCGCAAAGGACCCCCCAGAGGATCGTATCGAAAAAAACACCTGTCCTATGTTGGTTCTCCCGTTGCGTAAAATATTTGTGCCAAGTTTGGTTGAAATCGGTCCAATGGTTTAGGTGGAGACGTGGAAGACCCCAAAGGATCGTATCGAAAAAAACACTTGTCCTATGTTGGTTCTCCCTTTGCGTAAAATATTTGTGCCAAGTTTGGTTGAAATCGGTCCAGTGGTTTAGGAGGCGAAGTGGAAGACCCCAAAGAACCCCCAAAAGGACCCCATCGAAAAAACACCTATCCTATGTTGGTTCTCCCGTTGCGTAAAATATTTGTGCCAAGTTTGGTTGAAATCGGTACAGTGGTTTAGGAGGAGATGTGGAAGAAACCTTCGCGGACGTGCGCACAACAACTCACCGAAGTTTCATCGCAATCGGATATGAATGGTATAGGAACGCATACGGAACAAACAAAGAAACATTCATTTTTATATATAAGATGTAAACTATACCACTTACTTGACATAAACCGTGATAGCTAAGCTAATGTACAACATATATGTATTAATTATACACATAAATGTTCCTCGATAGACACTCTATCTATTGGCGAAAACTTGAATAAAATCCGTTCAGTACTTCCTGAGATTAGCGATTTCAAACACAGAGAGAAAACGGACCGACTTTACTTTATACTATGTACAGATTTACATTAAAATGAAAAAATTATAATTTTATTGCCTGGCAACAAAATTATTTTATTTTTAACAATTACCATTGTTTGAAAAAGTTTAAATGAATTTTCAAGTACTTTACTCTTGTTAAAACGTAAAAGGTTGCAGGTAAACTACCCCTTCCCCTTAACCGATCTTCACCAAAATCGAAAGTCCTTGAGACCTCTACAATTCACTGACGTATGCAAAAAATTATTTGATTCTGTTTGAATTTGCGGCAGTTATCGTTTGCCATAGAAAATACGCTTGATAAAAAACGTTGCCGGTAAATTACCCTTTCCCCTCAACCGATCTTCACCAAAAACAATAGGTCTTGAGTACTCTACAATTCACTGACGTATGCAAAAAATTATTTGATTCTGTTTGAATTTGCGGCAGTTATCGTTTGCCATAGAAAATACCCTTGTTAAAAAAACGTTGTTGGTAAACTACCCCTTTCCCTTAACCGATCTTCACCAAAAACAATAGGTCTTGAGAACTCTACAATTTAGGGCTGTATGCAAATAATGTTTTGATTCTGTTTGAATTTGCGGCTGTTATCGTTTGCCATAGGAAATACCCTTGTTAAAACATAAAACGTTACAGGTAAACTACCCCTTTCCCTTAACCGATCTTCACCAAAAACAATTGGTCTTGAGAACTCTACAATTCAGGGCTGTATGCGAAACATTATTTGATTCTGTTTGAATTTGCGGCTGTTATCGTTTGCCAAACAAACAAAAATATCGGTATGGAGAACCATACATGACTTCCATATTCTAAGATTTATATTTAAAATCATTTTCAGCCAAACAGACAGGCTGTGTCTTACCTGCCTTTTTATTGCTGTATTAAATGAAAAATATTATATTACATTAAAATGAAAAAATTATAATTTTATTGCCTGGCAACAAAATTATTTTATTTTTAACAATTACCATTGTTTCAAAAAGTTTAAATTAATTTTCAAGTACTTTACTCTTGTTAAAACGTAAAACGTTGCAGGTAAACTACCCCTTCCCCTTAACCGATCTTCACCAAAATCGAAAGTCATTGAGACCTTTACAATTCAGGGACGTATGCAAAAAATTATTTGATTCTGTTTGAATTTGCGGCTGTTATCGTTTGCCATAGAAAATACGCTTGATAAAAAAACGTTGCAGGTAAACTACCCCTTTCCCTTAACCGATCTTCACCAAAAACAACAGATCTTGAGTACTCTACAAATCAGGGCTGTATGCAAAACATTATTTGATTCTGTTTGAATTTGCGGCTGTTATCGTTTGCCATAGAAAATACCCTTGTTAAAAAAACGTTGCTGGTAAACTACCCCTTTCCCTCAACCGATCTTCACCAAAAACAAAAGGTCTTGAGAACTCTACAATTTAGGGCTGTATGCAAATAATCTTTTGATTCTGTTTGAATCTGCGGCTGTTATCGTTTGCCATAGGAAATACCCTTGTTAAAACATAAAACGTTAACAGGTAAACTACCCCTTTCCCTTAACCGATCTTCACCAAAATCAACAGATCTTGAGAACTCTACAATTCAGGGCTGTATGCGAAACATTATTTGATTCTGTTTGAATTTGCGGCTGTTATCGTTTGCCAAACAAACAAAATTACCCTTGCTAAAAAAAACCGTTGCAGGTAAACTACCCCTTTCCCTCAACCGATCTTCACCAAAAACAATAGGTCGCGAGTACTCTGCAAATCAGGGCTGTATGCAAAAAATTATTTGATTCTGTTTGAATTTGCGGCAGTTATCGTTTGCCATAGAAAAAAAATCTACAGACAGACACACAGACACAAGACAGACAGACACACACACACACACAGACACTTTTCGGAAAACGACTTTTTTTCATGTTTTGAGTGTAGTAGAATCAGAATCTGCAATAATCTCGAACACGATTTTTTCGATTTTTTTTGCCATCACCATACTTCCATTCCTTAAGGAATATGGAAGCAATACCCTTGCTAAAAAAAAACCGTTGCAGGTAAACTACCCCTTTCCCTCAACCGATCTTCACCAAAAACAATAGGTCGCGAGTACTCTGCAAATCAGGGCTGCATGCAAAAAGTTATTTGATTCTGTTTGAATTTGCGGCAGTTATCGTTTGCCATAGAAAAAAAATCTACAGACAGACAGACACACAGACAGACAGACAGACAGACAGACACACAGACACTTTTCGGAAAACGACTTTTTTTCATGTTTTGAGTGTAGTAGAATCAGAATCTGCAATAATCTCGAACACGATTTTTTTTGCCATCACCATACTTCCATTCCTTAAGGAATATGGAAGTAAAATTACCCTTGATAAAAAACCGTTGCTGGTAAACTACCCCTTTCCCTTAACCGATCTTCAACAAAAACGATAGGTCTTGAGAACTCTACAATTCAGGGCTGTATGTAAAATATTATATGAGTTTGTTTGAATTTGCGGCTGTTATCGTTTGCCATACAAAATACCCTTGATAAAACAAAAAAGCGTGTCTGGTAAACTACCCATTTCCCTTAACCGATCTTCACCAAAAACAATAGGTCTTTAGTACTCAACAAAACAGGGCTGTATGCAATACCATATTTGATTCTGTTTGAATTTGCGGCTATTATAGTTTGCCATAGAAAATACCCTTTTAAAACATAAAACGTTGCAGGTAAACTACCCCTTTCCCTTAACCGACTTTACCAAAATCAACAGATCTTGAGAACTCTACAATTCAGGGCTGTATGCGAAACATTATTTGATTTTGTTTGAATTTGCGGCTGTTATCGTTTGCCAAACAAACAAAATTACCCTTGATAAAAAAAAAACCGTTGCAGGTAAACTACCCCTTTCCCTCAACCGATCTTCACCAAAAACAATAGGTCGCGAGTACTCTACAAATCAGGGCTGTATGCAAAAAATTATTTGATTCTGTTTGAATTTGCGGCTGTTATCGTTTGCCATAGAAAAAAATCCAAGACAGAGAGACACACGGACACTTTTCGAAAAACGACTTTTTTACATGTTTTGAGTGTAGTACAATCAGAATCTGCAATAATCTCGAACACGATTTTTTTTGCTATCACCATACTTCCATTTCCTTAAGGAACATGGAAGTAAAAAGGGATAGAAGCAGTCGTTTGCTGTCTCACGTACTCCGTGACACCTCCACTTACGACCGATATACATATATATGTATATATTCGTACTCAGTGGTCAGCTGGTCAGACCTCTTGAGTCATATCATCTGAACTGTATATACAAGTTATGTTATAGGAGACGAAACATGGTTCTTCTGTTTACTATACGAAGAATATCAAAGACATGGTATACTTGAAAACTGGGAAAACCTGTGCCCCTCTCGTATATAATTAGAAAACGGTTTTGCATATAAAATGTCGAATAATTTTTGTTATCAAGTCGTCATTCTGTGTTAGGTTAGAAATATTTATAAACAATCATCAGTTAAATAGTGCATGCAAACGAGGTGTAGTGTTAGTTTTTTTTTGTTTCATTACCGAAGAGCGAACATTATATTATAATTTGTTTTTCAGCGATGGCTGCTGCAGTGGATGAACTAAGTAAGTTAATGAAAATTTAGCTTTTGAGCTTAAATAAAAAATATAGTGAATCTACATTTTTGTGACTGTCATTTGTAAAATGAAAAGCTGTTTTATTTACTTAGCAATTCTACAATTAATTGTTTTCAGAAAACAGTTAAATAATGATTATAACAAGATATAATTAATAACAAAGGTGACACAAATTAAATTGAGGTTAAGTACATTCACCAAAATACTTAAATCCGAGGCCTCTTGAATTTTTCATGTCATAAGTTGTAAAATATCAGCTACCGGTACACTATTTTTTTTCAATTCTATGTTTTCTCTGTGTCAATTATCGCTGCCTGTTATGTGTTTGTCAAACTTGATAACATGAAATGGCACTTTGCACAATCTCATTTCCCAACAGAAGACCAAGAGTCTTCTCTAACAGTTGCCATCACTTTGGTCCGACAAGTCCCATTATATCTTCTGAATTGGTTTATATGTGCAACCCCCTGGCTTTTAAATTTCATTATTGGTCAGAAAAATAAAATATTTTTCTTTTTATGAATATACATGTGTTAATTTGTGTAGTGCTTGTAGTCAATACTAATGATGTTTAGTATTCAAACAAGTTCAAGATAAAAAATACATTTAAAGCTGTCTCTTGTTTTTAATATTTTAGAGCCCTTTGATTTTATTGGCTCTTGAAAACCGATAGATTTTAATTTTATGTCTGACAATAAAGTAACAATTCATTCTATAGGTAAAGAAGTTTAAAAGGAAAATGACAGAATTGCGTGACTTCTATGGCCATGTCTTAATTAGGACTAAGCAAATATTAAATTATATTTAACATTTGGGTTTATATATATTACGACGCTCCCTTTCATCTAACACAATTATCTAATATTTGTATGTTAGATAAAATGTTACTTACCCATGATATTACTTTACCTGGGCGCCAGAACAAATCCCAGATACAAATGACACGGTTTCAGCTTAGCTCAGCGCATGGAGACACTCTCTCTCAGGATTCGTTCAGTGATTGTGGTTTTCAAGGGGAATCGTTACAAATAACACTTTACTATTTGCTTGATTATTTTAATTAACATTTTAATCAATTATTTTTAAACTTGTAAATGCTAATGGTAGGACTTATTTCTATCCTAACACTTATAATTACTGAGTGAGTGTGAAAAGTAACGATTAAGACATTCAAACGACCTATGGCTCTTATCTGGTTTAATTAAGAGATTGCTATCTCCCAAACCAGTGCTAAAGACAGGTCTGCAATAATTTGCACGTCCAATACTACACCTCACTTTCCATTCAACACTCCTGTACTATGTTAGAGCTAATCTTATAATTAAAATACAAAGTGTGAAATGCTTAGTGTCTTTTAAAAGTTGTTTATTGCTTTTATTATTTGTTTAGTGCTTATTTCATTGATCAATGAATCTATTTCTTACTGTTTGATGCGTTGACTGAAGATAGGAATCCGTAGGGGTCCTCCTTTTGATGGTTTTGCACAGAAGAATTGATGTTGATCAATGCTGTAGAAGATGCCCTGGCAATTACAGATGCTGTAGCCTTCTGTCGCACAGGTCCTTCACGGCTGATGATTAATTAATTAATAATTTAATTAATTAACGTTGTTTTACGCAGCAAGAGTTGTTGAACGGTTCTAGTTCATCTTCACTGCGGACTACTTCTCGAATTTGATACTTAATTACGCTTTTGCGTGATTTTTTGAAAAATTTCTGTACGTAATTTATACACGTCTAGCGCATTGAAGATCCGAACGAAGAGTGATGCTACCCCTCGCTTTGAGTTGGCATCAATTTTAAATACTGGATGCTGATTGATTGTTCAAATAAATCATGCGTTTTTCCAGTTTTGACAATCTCGAACAGGTTGACAAAACACCCCGTGACAGGTTTGAAACTGAAGAGAATTTCTAGTTAAAATCGTACTTCCTGTGTTTGCAAGTCGATTGATTACAGGTATTTGCAAATGTGTTTTCAAAGATCTGACCACAGAATATTGTTGCTTAGGTCTTTATCTGTGAGTGTGTGAAAACACCTAATTCCTACGTAGCATAATTCTCTCGTTATTCCTATTGGCGTACGTCTTCCTTATAACTTCTTCAATTGTTAATTATATTAACTGAGATTGCGGCTACTTATAAAGCTTCACTTGCTGAATACAGTGCTGTTTTCAGAATTGCCGTATATTTATTAGTTTTTAAGTTATCGCAGGTTGAACTGATAATTTGTATTGAGTAAAATTTCATGTTTGTACCGGTATCAGATGTCGCTGTGACGAGATTAGAGTGAGATGGCTGCGATTGTACGCTCTCTCTCTTGCTTACGCTGCTATACTCCCTCCTTCAGACACTTTCATATAACGCTCAGATAGGGACGCTAATATGAATCGTTATCACACACACACACACACACACACACACACACACACACACACACACACACACACACACACACACACACACACACACACACACACACACACACACACACACACACACACACACACACACACACACACACACACACACACACACACACACACACACACACACACTGTAACGTCACAGAACGTTCCATAAAAGGAAATCATTTATATAGTAAGTTAGCATAAGAGGAAAGTGAGGTGAACAGTATCGAACCCAAGTAGTCCCAAAAAATTGTGTAATTTTGTATAATAATTATTTCTATCAACTTGAAAAAATGACCAAACTATGACTAAGACAAAACCCCATATATATTATTAAAGTGAATAAGAGTGAAAAAACCATAAGACACTCTAAGTCAATAATTATTAAGTTTTATAACTCTGAATAGAGTATTAAAAACTATTTTTTGTGAATAAACGGACATGATCCATTATTATATTATGTGATGTAAATAAAATAAATGTATTCAATGATTTAAATACATTATTACAAAGAATCTAAGTTAAAATAAAAATTGTATATTTGCAATGACAAAAAATATTAATGTGTTGGATTTGAGACCGTACACCAAGATTTCATGAAAAAATTAATTATTATCAGATTTAAATAAAAACTATATGTAATTGTCAAGCAGACAATAGTGAACAATTTATCTTAAATAAAGGAAGCTGTCAAATGAATAAAAAGCAGTCAAAATAGCCAAAAACAGTGTTAACTAAAAACATGTAATAGGCATCTAATATTGTATAATTTATGAATTTAATGTTGCCAAAATGCAACCAAATTGCATTAGAAAGCTGTAATATGATATAAAGCAACTATACTAATATACCTGACCAACTTTAACATTGTAATAGTCAAGTTAGCAAAATATTTACTTATACCATGTATGGCTGAAACCCATCATCCAGTACAAAAATAATCATATCTGGCTAAATACTTACATAATACTAACAAAAATAAGATAGAAAGGTACAATACATCAGTATACCTTAATAAGAAACAAACTCAGTTGAAAGTAAAGTCAATTCTAAAAGAATTTAACTAATTAGAGTGAGATTTGTCACGCCATAAAAAAGGACATCTCAAGACCAATCAATGATGCTATGTCATCTTGTGATAAATATAATATATGTACAGAGTAACCAGGTATCACAAAAGATAGACAAAATAATAAACTCTGTGTGTACAGTAGTGAAATAATACATATATTAAAGAAAAAGACTAATCATTGTATTAGAAAACTGACAAGAATCTAGGCCATGAGCAGAGGCCATATAAAATTGTATTTATTTGTGTTTTATCTATGTTAAAATTTGTTTATTTTGTTGTAGGAAGGTAGTAGTATTAGATTTTCAGCTTGTGGAAGGAACTTAGTAACTCCACAACAATTTTTGTTATAAAAATTGAGTTTTCAATGACAACAACTCAAGGTGAGGGTTGTATATTGTATTGTTTATTAGACTTAAGTTAATTAGAAACCAATCATATTTAGTATCGCTAGATTCAGTTAAAAACAGGGAATCTAAATGTATTAATGGCATACAAATTGTGAGTACTAATGTAAAACTGTTTGATAAATACCAGTGTAATTTTTGAAATATCCTTTGTATGAAGAATAAGAAATTCGTTCTAAAAGCTTCTACGGAAGTGAAAATTGTTCTATGACATTTCATTTCGTTTATTCTCGAACAATCTAGAAAGAATTTTTACACAAATATACCGGAAGTCGATGAAAACAGTCATCCTGAATTAGTATAAAAGAGAGACCAAATTCGACCCAAAAACACTTGAAACTTGAACTCCAGAACTGATGCATCTCACACAACACTGATCAACGCAGCTAAGGCGAAACCGAAGAGGCGAGAAATCGACAAGACACGGAGAAAGGCTTTTTCCCGTACATAGACATACCGACTGACTTAACCTCAACGAGAATCTTCGCCAAAAGTATCGCTGAAATAGAGCAGCGATACGGCAAATTTTAATAGAAATCACGCAGCCAGAACGTCGACGGCCCAGGAGGGACCAAAAATTTAAATAGAGAACGAATTCTGCTGTGTTCGCATTGAATGACTAACGTGACAATAATTCCCCCTAACGTAAACATACAATACACAAAGCCTTCCTCAACACTGCATGGGAATCAGCGCTGCGGTGGCCGATTTCTGAATCAACGCTAAACAGATGATTCGTAACGGCGGCGTTTGAACGAGATTCTACTGCCAAACGTTTTTACAAAAGTGCGGAAAAAGTAAACGATCGCAAAATTTGACTTTAAATAGATTCAGTGTACACCCGAAGAGGTGAGATTGAGAAACTACCCGAAAGGAGTGTCCAGTGCGAGAATAAATAACCATTGGAACGTGAGTTACCAAAATTAAAGTCATTAGTTACCTGGTTACATTTTATCACGCAGTTGTACTTCACACGCCACACATACACCTTCAGATCACTTAGTTTTTTTTCTTGTAAGGCATCTAATTGATATGTCTTGGTAGTTCAAAGGAGTCACGTCCTGAGATTAAAGATTTTTCACGTATTAAACTCATGCTTTTTAACTGAGTCAAAATCTGAAATATGCTAGCCGATACTTGATTGGATATATAAAAAATTGTCAATAATAATAACTTGTAAAATTTTTTCTCTGCAATTTTATAATTTTTTTCTATGAATGTTAGTCCTTCAGACGATTTGTTTGTTTTTGAAGAATCATTAAACTTAACTGATTTTTCCAAGCTAAACTGACTTGTTTAAGTTTTTTCATAGATTTAAAAATTTTATCAATCACATTTTTTTTCTTGGAACAAACGTTTCCAAGTGGCGCCCACAAAAAGCATAGTATTAAGTTGTGTTACAGGACTACATCACTGCAGAGTATCCAGTCAACAGAGTAAGTAACAAAAGTGCGCGGAGGTAACGCCCGACACATTACATTACACCCACTACTTGTTTTTCTATAACACACACACACACACACGCACGCACGCACGCACGCACGCACGCACACAAGAAAGTCACAAGCACAGGTAAAAGCCCCTCCCCCATGACGTGTATAGTAGCTAGTGGCAAGGTACGACTTTCTTGTGTACTCATCGCTCCTTTACTGAAACTGTACAGAATGAAGTATATATTGAAATCTTAATATGTAACAGTCAACTGAATTTGATCTGATTTACTTTAATTACAGACAGTACATAAATGATGATTAATAGAAAAAAATACTTAAATGTATTGTGTAATTTTGTAAGCCACACTTCAAAAATAGGTAAGGCCATGTACTTTAATAATTAAATGTTTTTACTTAAATATGAGTGAACTAAAAAGTCTTTGTCTTCAGTTGCAGAACAATATCGAGTTTGACCGTAATGTAAAACATCATTACTTAATTTCAGACAATAAATTAGTTTTTAAAACATGGATCAAATTAAAATCCTCTTTGGATTTTTTACTACAGGATCAAATTAAAATCCACTTTGATTCTTTACTACATGAAGTTAACATGTGTAGTAACAGTAGGTCTATAGAATTTATGGAACCAGATGTTAGATGCCTTAACCTTTACCAAAATTACCTTTGTAATTTATTTTGTTTTGCAAAGCACATTACCTGTTGTACACTTGATAGTAATATATAATGTTTTCGTAAAAAACAACTGGTATTTGTTAAAAATAAAATATTATTTTGAGTTCTTTATTTTAGTGTAAAATAAAGCAGAGAAGTATTGAATTTCTAATTTATTGTGTTTCCTCGCATTTCCAATTAAGTCATATAATGTTATGGCACAGGCAATCATATACCTAACTTGAATACTACAGAAGATAAATCTCCTTATAAACCTTACACATTAACAGCGTACTGTCATGATAAGTACCTGATAATTTTTGAATCTCTTCAAGTTTTTAAGTATTTTTTTTTAAGGAACATTTGGTGTATGTGCGGGTGCGTGGGGGAACGTGTATGTGTAGATCACGATTACTTGAGTGCTGTGTGGGTATCTGGCGAGGGTTTGTATAGTTTTGGTACACAAACTCTCATAACCAGTTGAATCACATATTAAGGGTGAAAAAAACTCATTGGAGACAGTAGGCATTCTATCCATAGGTATTATGTTAAGGGAAAGTCATATCGTATGGTTGGTTATGGGGAAAACTAATTCTATAAACAGCAATATAATGAAGTTTTATTGTTATTGAAATTGTAATCCGGGCTATTGGGCCATGGTCTACTATAATTATCATTCTGAGGGGTTTTGATTTCAGACGTTTGAGGCCAAAAAAATCTGATCTTAGTTTATAGTGGATCTTAATTTCAAGAATTATGACGCTGGCCGTGAAAGCCTTAGAAAAAGAAGTTTTATTGTATTTATCAAAGTTTTTTTTTGTACTGAGGATTTCAGGGATAACATTAACTTTAGACAGATGGATGTAAGTATATATCTTATAAAACGTGAATGTGAATAGATACACATTTTAGTAAAGGATTAGGTTATTCTATTACACATAACCGAATGTAGCTATAAATTGTATATTTCATGTATGGATGTATATAGTATAATAAAGTATGTGGTTTTATGATTCTGAGGACTGAAATATACATGCAGAATTTCTACTTGCTGTGGATCATTGTAATAGAGAAGACCACCGTATAACATTAAATAGTGCTTATAATGTTAAATTTTTGCAGCACTTTTGGAACGTGTTTTCTTACGTGTTGGATCTGCAGAAACAGATGAACAATTAGAAAGTGTTGTATTGAAATTTCTCCCACCAGTGCTTTTGAAACTTGCAAGCCAACATGAAGATGTGCGTAAGAAGGTAAGTGCATTTGCAGTTTTATATTGGAGGCTTCCCTTGATTTGTGCAGTTAATTGTCTCTGAAAATTAGCACATAAACTATGCAAATCAGAACTGTGCAAATCAAGGCTAGTTTAGCCATAAGAATACTTTGTAATAGGGATAGTAAAAAATTGAAGACCATTTTGACTTTATCATGTTGTAATTAATGATAAAATTGAATAAAATATTGTTTTGTTAACATATTAATTAATTGTACTATAATTAATCTGATGGGCCATCAGAAATCTGCACCATAAGCTGAAGGTAATTGTGAATTTGAACGGGAGAAGTCTGAGTTTGAAGTGAAGAAGGCCATCAAATAAGGTGAAAGCGTGTGAGTCCTCTAGTCTATATGGATGAAATACACAAACTATACAAGAGATTAACATATGGAGCCACAATGGGATATTGGAGGTTAAGACTGATTTTGGCCCAGGCATTGCTATATACAGATGGTACAGTGTTCATACAAGACTCAGAGGATAAACTTCAAGAGGCCGCGGTAGAATGGAAAGAAGAATTGGAAGGAAAAGGGTTGGTATTGAATATCAAGAAGAGTAGTTATATATGTTGGAAGGAAAGGAGAATATTCTCTGGGTATAACATATGATGGTGAACAGTTTGTTCAAGTCAAGGAATATAAATACTAGGATATCATTTTTGATAGGGATGGGAGAATAGATCAGGAAATACCAAAGTTTGAGGAAAGCAATGTATGTTATATATGTTATATTATATATATATATATAATGTATGTTATATATATTGTGATGTACAAGGTCGCATAGAATAAGTAGTTGATAATTAGATAATGGAATGTTTCGGTTTATTAAAGATTTTCCTTAATTTTTTTAACTTGCACAAATGTTTTACTAGTCTATGACAACACAAAACATTTAACTGACTGTTTCTGATCCAAATAAATTAAATCAATTGTTCTGTACAAAATAAAATTAATTAACAGTTTCTTCTGCAAAATAAAATTAAATATCGGTATGGAGAACCATACATGACTTCCATATTCTAAGATTTATATTTAAAATCATTTTCAGCCAAACAGCCAGGGAAGGAATTTTAACAAAAAAATACTTCTTTGTTGCCAGTAACGTAGTACACATATAACAAAAAATTATCCCCTCCCCCTTCAACTATAATTTTGATTTATAGAAAATTACCCCCAGCCCGTTCAACTAGCCTCTTCATTTATAGATATTTCATCTACGTTTCTACAGTGGATTATTAAGATCTTATCAGGATACTTTATCAAAATGAAGTACTTTACTCATGTTACAACAAAAAATGTTTCAGGTAAACTGCCCTTTCCCCGTAACCGATCTTCACCAAAATCAACAGACATTGAGTTCTCTATAGCTCAGGCACAAATTTTTTATGTAAAAAATTATTTGATTCTGTTTGAATTTACGGCAGTTATGGTTCGTCATATAAAAAATTACCCATGTTAAAACATAAAACATGAGATTTATAAAACATATCTAAGATTTATATTTAAAATCATTTTTGAAATAAAATATTTTCATAGAACCTACTAACGCTGGGGAAATCTGAGGAGCCAATCAGAGTTGGGCCTACCTGTCACTCTGCTGAATTTGGTGGAAAGCCCTGTCACTGTCGTCAAAGTATCAGCCTTGACAGGGTCCTCTTTTTCTGCAAAATGGGAGAGGCTTGAGATGGAGTGAGTGACATGGTCCCCACCTCAATGAAGAACCCATTGTTTTATAAAAATATATTTAAATTTTGAAAACTGAAAATTCTTTTCTTGTTGTAAATATTTATATTTTATAATCAAAATGACTTTATTTTTGTTACCTGGCAACAAAATTATGTTATTTTCAACAATTACCATTGTTTCAAAAAGTTTAAATAAATTTTCAAGTACTTTACTCTTGTTAAAACGTAAAAGGTTGCAGGTAAACTACCCCTTCCCCTTAACCGATCTTCACCAAAATCTAAAGGCCTTGAGACCTCTACAATTCAGGGACGTATGCAAAAACTTATTTGATTCTGTTTGAATTTGCGGCTGTTATCGTTTGCCATAGAAAATACGCTTGATAAAAAAAACGTTGCAGGTAAACTACCCCTTCCCCTCAACTGATCTTCACCAAAAACAATAGGTCTTGAGTACTCTACAAATCAGGGCTGTATGCAGAAAATTATTTGATTCTGTTTGAATTTGCGGCTGTTATCGTTTGCCATAGAAAATACCCTTGTCAAAAAAAACGTTGTAGGTAAACTACCCCTTTCCCTTAACCGATCTTCACCAAAAACAATAGGTCTTGAGAACTCTACAATTTAGGGCTGTATGCAAATAATCTTTTGATTCTGTTTGAATTTGCGGCTGTTATCGTTTGCCATAGGAAATACCCTTGTTAAAACATAAAACGTTACAGGTAAACTACCCCTTTCCCTTAACCGATCTTCACCAAAAACAATAGGTCTTGAGAACTCTACAATTCAGGGCTGTATGCGAAACATTATTTGATTCTGTTTGAATTTGCGGCTGTTATCGTTTGCCAAAAAAAAAAAAATTTCCCTTGATAAAAAAAAACCGTTGCAGGTAAACTACCCCTTTCCCTCAACCAATCTTCACCAAAAACAATAGGTCACGAGTACTCTACAAATCAGGGCTGTATGCAAAAAATTATTTGATTCTGTTTGAATTTGCGGCAGTTATCGTTTGCCATAGAAAAAAAATCTACAGATAGACACACAGACAGACAGACAGACAGACACACACACAGACACTTTTCGGAAAACGACTTTTTTTCATGTTTTGAGTGTAGTAGAATCAGAATCTGCAATAATCTCGAACATGATTTTTTTTTTGCCATCACCATACTTCCATTCCTTAAGGAATATGGAAGTAATTAACAGTTTCTGTTGACATATTCTTTATATACTTAAAATATTTCTTTCCTACACTCTAATTACATAATCTTAATTCCCACAAGTTTTTCTGTGTCTTTTAGTTTATAATTGTTTTATTAATTGAGTTTATATAAATGGTTTCACTTCCTTTGTTTGATGAACGATGTGGTGTTGCTCCTCTTTTCCTGATAAGTGTTGACAGATGTTTCTTACAGGTAAACGTCAGGTTCCTTCAGGATCTCCTCCTGCTTTCCAGCTCTCAGGGTTGTTTCCAGGTTGGGTACTTCTACGAACAGTGTTGAATTATTAATTATTTTAATGATTTATGTGGTGTATTTTACAATACAATACTCTGGTTAACTTTAAATGTTCATAAATCCTAAATGGAGAATCTTGAACTTACCGTACTAGCACTCGAGATTAATTCAGCGCGAACTTTACTACATGTGCTCATAACTCTTGATAGACATATCGTCCTAAATCAGAGGTAATGATTACATGTTATTAAGTTCAACGAGACTGCTTCTTCTGCGATCTAAGCTAGACTGACTTTACATCCCATCGTAGATAAATCGACTGATGTATTAGCCAATTTCATTGGTAAAAATGTTCCCTCACCCTTACGGTTACAGTCTAAATAACACTCTTCAAGTAACATATTGTCTATTAAGAATGCAATACGTGCAAATAAAACCGTTATAATTTTATTGCTTTTCTTTTGGGTTATAAAACCTTTTTATGGAAAAAATTAATATATTTCATTCTTTTATTAGTAACAAACATTACTACCAGATAGGTTTTTATTTTATGCACATTCTGGTGTAAGTCTTATGTCGGACATTTGATTTACACAAAAATTATATAATCAGGGTGCCCACAAGCCTGGAAAACCTGGAAAAGTCATGGAATTTGAAAACCTCTGGAAAACCTGGAAATTGCATGGAAAAATGAAAAAGAACCTGGAATTTTTGTAGTAATTAAAATTATTTCTCTTCATGTTATATTTGCGACATCCATGATCGTCCGCAAATACATTTCCGCACTTCATTTGTGTCTTTACTCTGTCATGAAGTATGCTTTGTGCTTGAAACTCCCACTGTAATGTTCCTCAGAAAATTTTTTAACTTTAGGGGCGCCAAGGGCCAAAATTGAAGTAGAAAACATTTTTTAAACTGTAAAAGTCAATATGGGGTATCAAGTTATGAGAAGTTTTATTCAATATACAAACTGATTATCTTTGAAAATTTTGGACTATCTTCAAAAAGTTTGTAAGGTTTGTTTGGAAAATAAAACTTAATGTTTATTTGTGAAAAGTATTAGATATTTTTGTACGTATATCTGTGGATATATACATAAATTTAAAAGTGAGGACTAAATAATTGGCCATATAGGTCATAAATTCGTTATTATGGTTATGATTATATTATGTAGTTTATGATTGTCTGCTTTACGGTTGTTATTTCGCATAAAAATATTATACTAATAAGAGTATATATATAATTTGTCTGATAATTAACCAAATTAGTGAATATTGAAATGTATATAATAATAAACGTATGATGTTCAAAATAATGAATGAATTCTGCAACTCGTTCTGCATATTCCCTAATGAATTCTGCATAAGGGAGCTTACTAGTGATAAAAGGCATGTACATTTTTTTAATATTTAAAAGAAAGCCTTAAAATGGGTTCAAGGAAAATAAGAAAAAAGAAATAAGAATACAAATTTACTTTAATTTTTACATATACTTATTTAAAATTGAGTAGTATTGCTGGAAATGAATACAGCTGAGTTGATTGAAACAAGCTTCACACAGTAAAATGCTAAAGTTCTGTTTAATATGCTTTTACTGCATTCGCTGTTTACACATTTTAAGTTTAATAAGACAGTATATTTAATGGTTTACAGGTTATTGAATTACTATCACATATCAGCAAAAGGATTAAAACAAGGCCACAAATACAGCTTCCTGTAGAAGATCTTATTGCACAGTATCAGGATCCTTCTGCAAGTACATTTGTCATTGTGAGTATATATGAAAAGTATAGTCTCATTTACAATATGACTTCATCTGTACTTAGACTTTTGTTTGTGGTCACTATAATGGTAAGAATGAAGAGGCCTGAAAGGTTGCACCATAATACATAATTATTACATCAGATATTCAGTCAGTACATCCTACAAATAATTAAATATATTTAAAATTTATAATTACTTCACAATGTTTTTTTTCTGTTATTTGGGACATGTTTCAGGAGACATATTGTTCCCATCCTCAGCCTTCTTAATTTTGAATCTTGTGGAGTACTTGTGTTTTGGTTGGTTGTTGTCATGGTTTCCTATTGGTTTTTGGTATTTTAAACTGCTATTATTGTGTTGTATATATTAGCTTTCTCTGTATTTTCTATGTAGAGTGCTTTGAAAATTGTGTCATGTTTTGTATTGATTTGTATTTGTTCAGGTATTAGTTTGTTTTGTGTTTGTATATTTGTAAATTTTCCCGTATGTTCATTACGGTGCCTTTGTGTGATATGTGTTTTATTAGTGTCATGTTGGTTATGTCTGGGAATTCATGTCCCGTGTTTATTGCATGTGTGGCCAAATTAGATTTATATATTTCTGTTTTTTTGTATGGTTTAGATGTTAAAAATAACGTTTTTTCAGATGTTTTTTTTTTGTTTCTCCTATGTAACATTTATTGCAATCTTGGCATTCAGTTTTGTATATATCATTAGTTGTTGTATTATCTTTGTTGTGTGGGCTATTTAGTTTTCGTAAACTATTTTTATTGGTTTGTACGCTATTTTAATGTCTGCGTTTTTAAATAGTTTTGTTAGCTTTGTCATCGTATTATTTGTGTGTGTGAATGTGGCCCATTTTTTATTTTTGCTATTATTTATGTTGTTTATTTTGATTTTTTCTTAATTGTTCAGTTTTTATTTTATTTTTGGTTTTATTTTCTATTTTGTTTATAGTATTTTTGTTGTGCCCATTTTTATAAGCAATTTGGTAAATTATATTTCTTTGTTTGTTTAGGGGTATTTTGTACATTCTGTTAAATAGTGAATAGAAAACTGGAATTTTTTGTTGTGGTGGGTGGTCAGAATGGTTAGGTATAATGATGTTAGTGGAGGTTGGTTTTCTGTATATTGCATGTTGTAGATGGTTCTTGTTTCTTGTGATGGTTATGTCTAAATAGTTGATTTTGTTATGTTTTTCGTTTTATTCTGTGAATTGTATTTTTGGGTATATGTTATTGATTTGTTTTAATATGTTATCTGCATTTGTATTTTTGTTATTAGATACATATAGCCCATCATCTACATATCTTATCCGTATGCCATTTGGATCAAACAAATGTATAATTTTTTGTATTTTGGTGTCTATGTGGTGTAAGAATATTTCTGCTATTATGCTAAATAATGGAGAGCCCATTGCCAGACCTTGTTGTTGTTGATAAATTTTGCTATTGAATTCAAAGTAATTTTGTTTTAGTATTAGTTTGAGGCTATTTTTTATTTCAGTTATATATTGTGTGTCTTCATTTTGTTTTTTTAAGTTTGTTTATTATTATGTCTATTGTTTCATCTACTGGGATGTTGGTGTACATGTTTGTGATGTCATATGATGTGAAAAATGAGTTTTCATCTATATTTATTAACTTCAGTTTGTCTATTAATTCTTATGCATTTTGTATCTTATGATAATTATTTTTTAGGTGGTTACTTTTTAGTTTTGTTGCTATTATTTTTGCTGTTTTGTATGTAGGTGCTTTTTTGAAGTTGATTAATGGTCGTATTGGATTGTTTAATTTGTGTATTTTTATTAGCCTTTTCATCTTAAGTGGTTCTGGATTATTTTATATATATATATACAAACACTTTTTGCTACAGTCCGTTTCCTGTGTATATATTATATTTAATTTTTATAATGAATTTACCTCAAGATATTTCTTTCCTTATTAGGAACATGTTTCGAGAACCCCTGTGTTCTCATCCTCAGCCTTCGTGATCTTGCGTCTGGTGAAGTATTTGTGTGTTGGCTGGCGCTATTTTTGTTTCTTGTTGGTCTCTGGTATTTTAAAGTGGTATTATTGTGTGTGATTGTGGTGTATGTATTAGTATTTTGTGTATTTTCGATGTTGAGTGCTTTGAAAATTGTGTCACATGATACAAAACATGACATGAAAATATTTCTTGAACTTCTTTGAATTGTTTGTCTGACAACATTGTTTTTCTGCACCCATTGTAACAGCAGTGTGGTACAGGGATCTTCTGACTACAATGTGATGGCATAAACCCATTAATGTAGCGGAACGCTGACTTGGCAGCTTCAAACTCTAGGGCGTGAACAAGAGCTTCTGAGCTATTTCGGTGTCTTGCCATTCGTAACACTTGCTGAAGTTCACAATCTCCGATGCCATTGTGATGATTTCATTAATTAAAAATAAAATAATTAATAAATAGGTAATGTAAAAGCTGAGAAATTTTAAATTTTAATAAATCGCACATTTAAATTAAATTTTTATCGCTATCATAAATCATAATAATATTTAATAAAGAGTTTTAATAATACAATAAAAGGAATGCGAGTGTACAGATAGGGAAACCCTTGTTAATTAACCCTGCATAGACATGCGCTAACCGGAATTAACTTGAATACCGACCCCTAAACAAACTAATAATCCTTGAAAATTTAATATTAAATAAATAAACAAGACCACAGTAGTGTACTATAATGAAGTCTGTAATTAAGAATATCTTTGGATAATTAAAAGGTCAAAACTTTAACCCCTTAAATAGAAGATAAATGTGGAACTATTTTGTTGCGACGCATAAACTCCGCACGATTAACGTAGATGAAGTGCATAGTAGAGAGTCGAGTGCATAGTAGTCTTCCTGCATAGTAGAGAATCGAGATGAAGTGCTCGCGTAGAAAACACGCGCTTGAACCATGTCTCAGAAAAAGACAGAATATTTGTATTTAGAAGACAGTTACAACAATGTGTAGGAAAAGTATTGCCAAATTAGTGTGGTAGTAGTCTAAATGTTAAAAACCAAAATGCATAAATAATTGTGTAAGGGATGACATCTCATTTGTTTAATTTGTAAGATGTCTATGTTCTTTTAAATAATATGGTACGAGCGACCAAAAGTGAGAACTTTTATAAACAATAATGTGACGTGCGATTCTGCAACAAACAAGAACATTTACGGCACTTATACTACTAACGATGTTTAACTATGAGACTTCTGAGAACCTCCACGCTACTTCATTATGAACTAACCACTTCAGGAACTTCAACAGGAAAGTTAACTCCACTTAAGATCAACCGCTGACGAACACCATAAGGATCAAGGACCCTGACTACGAGTAAACTGATGGATATGGCAGGTGACACGGAGACTTGTTCTCTGTGATTAATTAAAATTGTAACCAATGAATTATTAAAGACAGTTGAAATAAAAAAAAATAGAAAGACTTTAATTATAACCACTTTATAAGATGTAGTATGTTTTAGAATTCAAAATATTTCTAGTACCGAATAATGCTGATGTATATGTATAGCTTCACTGATACAAATTTTTAGATTAAGTCCATTCTTCAAATGGCCCCCAAATAGTATTATAGAATATAAATAAGCGAGCTTAACTCATAAACAAGTTTAAGGTCCCGGATCCGTGGATAATGCTAGCACTGATAAATCCATGTGTTTTGCCCCAGTTCTTTACCAAAATCTGTTATAAATTGTAATCTTTTATTCAGAAAACCTTATATGGGAATATTTATGTAGAGCTGTTGTAGTAATGATTTAATAAAGAGATGTCGTTACTTTACACTAAAACAGTGAGTGAATAAATCATCAGACCCCCATGCAAAAGTTCCTTTAGTTATAACTACTGCTGGTTTATCTAGTAATTAAAAGTTGATTACGAGTATGGCAGCCCGTGCAATTGATCAGAGGTAAGTATGCACAGGTTCCTGATGTTATAACGTAGGTGACACGTTATACCATCAATAAATGTCTGCACCGCAAACCTTATTCGAAAATCTTCTGGTGCTTCAGGATAGGCCAATCTAATCAGTCTGTCGATACTTGTTTCAAAATCTTGAAGACTCTCCCCGATGGGTTTTGTCTTGTTCTTTACTGAGCGTAGTACACATCTTGCAAATGTTTATCTCCGTACCATAATTTTAGAGCTTTAATCAATTTGTCATAGATGTTCTGGCTCTCAGGTGGCACTTTCTGTAGTAGTTCTGCGGCAGGCCCTTTTAAAGCGAGAATGAGTGAAACTGCCTTCTCTTTATCTGTCCAATTATTTGCGCATGTGGCGGCTTCAAATTGGTGGAGGTACGTTGACCAGTGACTGCTTCTGTCAAAGGTTGCTTTGACATGAACTGTCCCAACCGCAGGCAAAGTGACTTTCTCTATTGTCTTATTTTCTGTGTCCTTTTCTGTCTTTATCGTTGGTACAGTCTGTCAAGAAATTTGTTTTGGTTGTGTCTTCATCAACTGCTCAGCTTCATTTTTAATTTGTTCTCTTATGTTTGTAATTGAGTTTTCTACTGCAGGTATTTTATTTGACATGGATTCTTCTACGACAGATATTTTTGTAGACATTGATTCTTCAACACTCGACACAGATTTTTCTACTTCAGCTATTTTTAATGTCATTGATTCTTGTACTTCCGATTAGTAACTTGTTTATTAAGCTCACCTCATACGAGACCCAACTCTGCAGCGGTTTGTTCGTGTGTCTGCTTCTGTTCCTATATTAACTCATTGATGTCTTCTGTTTTGCGCTTCTGTTCCTCTGCCTGTCGTCCTTCCGTCTCAAGCATCAGTACTTTCTGCTGTTCTTCAGCCTCTTCTCTTTCCTGTCTTCGTTCTTCTTTTTATCGTCTTTCTGCTTCTTCTGCCTCTTTTTGTTGTTCTAACTTTTGTTGTTCCTGTGTCTGCAGCAGCAGCGCGTGGAAAGCTTCCATCATCTGACTGGTATCCATGTTTATTGATTAATTACAAATTACATTAGTCTTGTACAAGTGTCCACTGTTTCCACTGTTAACGGTTCTATCCCACTTCTGACACCACTGTTACGACGGTCTAACTGATCGTCATATAGTACAGTGGAAAACAAAATACAAGACACCAATTAAGTCACTAATCACCAGCTTCAGTTATCACAATTAAACAGTTTGTAATTAACAAGATAGTGTCTTACAACAAGTCAAATAAAAATTGTTCACATGCAATAAAAATGTCTACTAATAGAGTACTGAACAATTATAAAGCACATAATACTTCAAACCGCACTGTATAAATCACCACTTCAAACACACTGTGTAATCTCCCTACAATAAATAACTTGACCATCGCTGAATAGCTGTATTTATACACCGCCGATTTGTAGAATAATCTGTCACTTTGGATGACTTGTTAAACAAACAAGCACTCTCGAAATCCACTAGAAACAGTGTCCTTGAACACACTGCGCTGACCGGTATGGTCTGGTGTAGACCTGATAGTTGATGCGTAATTATCTTCCACTGCAAAGTACAACATTATGTATGCACACACACATTACAGCTGGAATATTCGAGAAACTTGTAGAATGTTCTGTATTACATAACACTATTTACTTTGTTTTTGATTTCTTTTATTGTTTTATAATTTTGCTTCTGTTTAGATCTGTTTTTTTATTTCAGTGGTAATTACTTTTTTAATTATATGTGTTGCTTCTGTTTGTTTTTCTCCTGGTATATTGTCTTGTATTAGGTTAATGGCATACTCTGTTTGTACTATTAAAGTTTCTAGGTTTTTATTTGTGTTTTGTGTTAAGTTAGTTTTTGTCATATTGTTTAAATATTCTGTTTCTTTTTTGTTGAGTTCTGTGTTGCTTAGGTTAGTAGTTCAATGTGTGAAGGTTAGTTAATGTGTGTTTATTTTTGTTCTTTTGTTCTTGATTTTTGTTGTGTTGTTTTAATGTGTTAAGTTTTTTGTTGATTGTTATTGTCTTTTCGTTTCTTTCAAATTTTATATTTCTTTGTATATCATTGTATGTATTATTCCATGTAACTGGATGTAATAACCTTGTTAATTCTAAATGTAATGTATATATGTCTGCTGTTATGCTGTTTTTCTTACTGTATAATTGATTTATTTCATTTTTTATCCATAATTTTTGTGCTTGTTTTATTGTTTTTGTGCAGTTATATTTTTAATGAAGAAAGTTGTGTTAGTGGTTGAAATCACAAACAGAATGATCACTGTTGCACACCACTATATAAAAATTATCCCGATTAGCGCTTTCAAGCTTCACAGCTCATCATCAGATCGGAATTGAAAGAAATTATGTGAAAACAAACCCTTCACCCCATCTGATCCCACCCTGCTCAAAAAAAGGTTTACCTATGGGGTCTTCATTATCCCCTATTCTTGCAGAGATATATATGAATGATTTTGAAAAGCAATTAATAAGTTCCACTAAGTATAAAGACAATACAAAATTATGGTCTAGATACATTAATGATGTATTAGTAATTTGGGAAGGAAGCATAGAAGAAGTGCATGAATTTATAAATGAGGTAAATAATAAGGATAAAAACTTACAATTTAAAGAAGAGATAGGAGGTAAGAAAATAAATTACTTAGATTTAAACATAGAAATTAAAGATAATGAGAAACTGCAGTTTGGGATATTTAGGAAAGAGTTGTATTCTGATATAATTATACCAAGAGAGTCTTACCACCCTTATAGATATAAAATGGTGGCAATCAATTCATTTTGTTACAGAGCTCAGAAGTGTTTAAAAGAGAACGAATCAAAAGATAGGGAGTTAAAAACGATAAAGGGAATTGTAAGGAATAATAATTATAACACCAACATAGTGGATAAAGTTATGAAAAGGGTTAACATACAGAAAGCTAAAATAGAACCAGAACAAAAGAATTATGCAGGGTCATTGACATACATAGGTTCACGTACTAGAAAAATTATAAAATGTTTTAATAAATACGGAGTAGATATAGCTATTAAAAAATGTGAAACGGTATTTGATAAGATAAGGAATAAAAATATAGAAAAAATTCCAGCATTACAGAAAAGCGGAATTTATAAATTAAAATGTAAAGACTGTAACAAAGTGTACCTAGGTGAGACAGGACGAAAATTCGCATGCAGGTTGTCTGACCACAAACATGGAGAAGGTAATAGAACAACCAATTCGTTATATGCAAGACATTTCATAGAAGACAACCATAAGTTTGTTAATCCTTTGGAAGACTACGAAATTGTAAAAGTAGTAAATAACACAGTTGAAAGGAAGCTGAGGGAGGAGTTAGAAATATTGAAAGAAAGAGAAAAAGGGTTAGACAATTTAATTAATACTAAAATTAAGTTTGATAATGAAGAAATATTTTATAACATAATTAAGAAGTAAATGATAGAGGACAGATAGATAAGATTAAGAATTAAATTGCATAGTAGTAATTGGAGGTTTTAAAATAAGGGTGTGTGACTGACCCACGTGTGAAGAGGGAGCCGGGTAGGTTTAAAAGGAATGCACACACACACAACACTGAAACACAAGGAATTTGCTAGAAAAATATGTAACTGTCCAGATGGAGTGACAGGGCTCAGGGGGTGGGGAAGGGACATTTGAATTATAGCTTGTTGTGTGTGAGCAAGGTGGGGTGAGATGGGATGAAGGGTTTGTTTTCACATAATTTCTTTCAATTCCGATCTGACGATGAGCTGTGAAGCTTGAAAGTGCTAATCGGGATAATTTTTATATAGTGGTATGCAACAGTGATCATATCATTCTGTTAGTTATATTTTTGTTGTTTGTATTTATGTTAATGTAATTAGGTGTCAGTGTGTGTTTTTGGCATTGTCTGTTGAAGTATATATTCATGTTTGTGTTCATTAGTTGTTTCTTACGTGACTGAAATTTGTTTAATAATTTGGTATGTGATTATTTGAAAGTGTGGTTACGTTGTTTGAGCACATGTTAATATTGTATTTATGTGAAATATAATTTAATGTATATTTATTTTTTCGGTCAACTGATTGTTTATTTGCACTTTATTAGTGTTATTCACTTCACTATTGGTTTATTTTTTATTCACTACACTGTTGTCTTGAATTGTTTATTAACCTCACTTTTGTTACTGTTCACTATTTTCACTGTAGGCTTATTTACCTTGTATGCAAAAACCAACAGGAAACCATAACAACAACCAACCAAAACACAAGTACTCCACAAGATTCCGAATTAAGGAGAATGGGAACAATATGTTTCCCGAAACATGTTCTAAATGAGGGAAAACATATTGAGGTAAAGTAATTATAAATTTTAAATATATTATATATGCATCAAGAAACAGACTGTAGCAAAAAGTGTTTGAATACATAATTAAATGCAGGGCTTGATTTCAGGGTGAATGTGCCGGAACGGTGTTCTGGAACCTCGTGGATCCAAAAATAAATTACCAAAAATATATATGAAAAGAAAAACCTAATTATTACAAAAATGTACTACTACTTTTTAAATTGTGCCCTTCATCAGCCCCACTACAAAACTAAACGTTTGTCAAAATCAAACACCAGCACTAATCTTTATCTTAACTACTATTTTTCATTCTTTTTAATACGTTCTACTTAAAATTCTCTTGTAAGTAGAACGTATTTAAAAATATTTTAGTAAGGCTTGCTTCGAAGATGACATTCGCAGTTAGCGGAGGGTGGATGAACAGTTAGTGGATGAATTATGACACAATAATTATGACACGAAGTGACAACCCACGTTTACTTACCGGAATTTGTATGTGCGCGTGTGCGACTGAAATGGGGAAGTTGAATGCTGCTTACTTGCGTTTCATTGTTTACATTTTGATTTTAGTTCATATAGACATTATAGACTGTTGGCCACGGCACGTAGCAGAGTAGTCTCTGATTTATACTGAACCTTCTTTATTTTATTGTTAAACTTCCAGTTGAAATATAACTGTAATTATTAGTAGCTGCTGCGTGCGTTGCTAAATTGTTCGTTATCATCGATTTTTCTCTGTAAATAATAGTAGTAAGAATGCCGTTTTAGTCATCATGAGAAAGTTAACTAGTTATTTTTCTCGTATTAGTGAAAGACCTAGACTCAATGAAAGTAGTGAGAATTATGACACAATAAGTGACGGTGGTCGAAGGGAAAATACAGCTCTACAATACTTTGCCAGTACTACATCGTTAAATGAAACTCTCTACTTCAAAGGCAATTATTTCTGAGTGTACTAATAAATGTTCTAATGAGAACGAAAATATAACAACTGATGAATGTAATATGATTTTGACAAGCTGTTGGAACCAAAAACAAAAAACTGATTTTTGCAAAAAATATGACTGCTTATATGTCAAGAATGGAAAGCTAGATTGTAAAATATGCCAGGAGGTTGGCATTTTAGGTGTTGAGAAAAAAACAGGTATGAAAATTTCTATTGAATGGGCAAATGGTGAGATAAGTAGCTACAGTGACACAAAACAAAAGCAGCAAACATCTCTTCGAAAAATAAAATATTTGACCATTAAGAAAGTGCTGGGCATAAAACAGTAATGAACATTTTATTGGAAAGTAAAATAGAATGATTAGAGAAAGGGATTTAAAATGTTCTCACGAAAAAGAAGCAACTGAAAATTTTTTCGAACTGCATGTAAAGTTATTAATGAGAACCAATCCTTTAACAATTTCAAAACAGAAATTGATTTACAGGAATTAAATGGTCTCGACATGGGACATATCTTGCATTCAAATAAAGCATGTGCTCACATTGCAGAGCATATTAGCCACAAAATGATAAAAATCTGTGCAATGATAAAAATGAGTTAATGCAAGTGCATATGGGGAAAGCTACTGGAGAGGAAGAATTAGCTTCAAGTGAACAAAATGTAAGGTATATAGAAAACATATACAGGAACTACAGAGAATAGAAGAGCTCAAAAATTGGAAAGGACTAGTTTCTGGAGAGTCAAATATTGCTCAAGTGTATGTTACATAGAACATTGAGAGTGAACTGGGAAAGCAAAATGGAATTGAAGGAAAGGTATTTGCAAGTGACACAGAAAGTTCCCTGAAAGTAGAATACGTGTTTCCAGAGTCATAGGTAAAGAAATAGTGTAAGATGATTTGGTAGTTTGGGATGAACAGGCTTCATGAGGAGCTGTGTTATACTGAGAAGACAGGTAACATATGTGGTTATTGATGCTTGTAAGTAGCAGGATGGATGGCACAGTACTCTTGTATGTTCGTGAAATTTCAGCACCTTCTGGATAGTGGTTGACTATACTCCAGCATCTACACATTCCTTTGACACATGGGTGACCTGTTAAGTCTGATTTGCATAAAGAAAACCCCACCACAGTAAAAGAGAACAGCCAAAAACTGAAAGTACAATAAGTTGGATTACTGTAAACAAACAGTTGATTAATTTGCAACATTGCTGTTTTTATATTTTTTAAATCAGATAACACGAAATCAGCTGTCACGCATGCCATATGAGGGTTAAACTGCAGACTGATAAAAGTTAATTGTTTGCCACTATCTTATACCTCAATTATTATTGCAACTAAGTAAAAACAAGATGTCCACTTCATTTTTTGAGCAGTAGAACATGCAGACAATATAATTAAAGAGTACAAGGGTCAGTTGAATAGTTCGTGGAGGGACATCTATAGCTTAGCGGTAGAATTAAAATTTTTAGTGTTGTAAGACTCATCTTTGTGTTGGAATTACAAATCTTCCTGCCAATTTATTTACTGTTTATCAGCTGTTAGAAATTTACGTATCATGCGTGTTTTGAAAAATGGGCAAATCAAACATTGTGCTGTGATTGAATTGTTTGTTAAAAACGTTATAGCGCCAATTAAAATTAACAACTAAATGGTAATTTTGTTACGCAGTGCTGCGCTTTCAAAAACAATGGTTTTTATGTGTGCACTCGAGTTTAAATGTGCTCTTATGATCATTGAAGACGATCCCCGCAATTAACGCCAAAAAGATGTGCAACAACTCCAGATATCATTAAAAAAAAATGTCATACCCATGTTGGAAGACCGGCGATTGTGAGGGGTGATGATGTCTCTGAGATCACAGGCATCTCAAATGAGCGTTTGTATCCCATTTTAACTTGTGAAAATACTTTGTGCAAGGTGGGTACCACATTTGGAGTGTTGCACTCTTGGGGCGTCCACTACTCCCGTCATTTTTAATGCTCGTACGGCCACAGTTAAACTCGAGCGCTCGCTTACAAACCATTGTTTTTGAAGGTGCAGCATCTCCTAATGCATTTACTATTTTGTTGTGAATTTCCATTTGCGCTTTAAAAAAAGAATTCTTGATTTTGTCCATTTTTTTCAAAAAATGTGGCACTTAAATTTTGTGCACCTCGTAAACAATGAATAAATTGGCTGGCAGATTTGGAAATTAACAGGAGTTTACATGAAGTGTAAATTCTACAACACACGGAAAATTTTAGTTCTACTGCTAAGCTATAGATGTTGCGACACGAACTTTTCAACTACCCCTTGTAGCTGAATTCATTACTTGGTTAAACATTAGTTATCTTGCTTTGTATAAATAGCGATTTTTTTGGAAGCAGCCAGTTAGTTGTTCGTTGCTGTTCCTTGTGCATTATTGGACAGTGGTGTTTAGTTTCAAGTGTTAATTGTGACTTTTATAACTGGTGGCTTATATTATTTAGGTGATTGGTTGTTATATTAGTGTGTATTGGACAATCGTAAACTTTAAGAACTGTTGTATACAAGCATTTTTGTTTTATTAAATAATAAAATTGAATTCAAAGTTGTGAGCAATGAATTGTCTGTTGCTAATTATTTTATTCTGTTGTTTAAAGATGACAATCTGTGTAATTATCATAACATTAAAAATCTATAGGTAACATGAATTTAGTTTTATTGACACTATCTCAGTACTTACATTTTTAATATACTGCTCAACAATTGAAGCGGATAATGAAAATAGTAGATGTTTTTTCAGAAACAACTAACAACTACTATTGATTATTTTATTTACATGAATTTTTCCAGTGAAGGGTTTGTGAGGATCGGTCAAAAAATATAAAAAAATTTTAACTTATTTCTGTTGATGTTTCGACAATGTTTATTGTCATCATCAGGACCTGTGTATGAATACAAAAGAAATGTCAAACACAACAGAACAATTATTTGAGTATTGTTGTGACTGAAGATCAAGCAACACAGACCACAGCCCGCCACCAAAAAAAAGCCTAGATCCTTATTATATGTTGAACAATAACAATCTACAGTTACACCAAGTTTGTTACCACGTATTGAAAACTGCTAGTTGCTTCACTCTCGATGAGGCCTTTTGGTGTTTCCACCCGAAGATGGTGGAAGTCAAGAGCGAAGTGACTAGCAGTTTTGCAGTAAGTGGTGAATAGTTGGTGTTAAAATGACTGCCAATAAAACTAACTTGACTGGAAACCTTTAGTTAACATGCCAGTCTTCAATCTTCTTATCAGTTGGCATGATTTTTATAAATCATATTTGCATTTAATCATGATTTTTAAGATTACTTTTTAATATTTATGGTTATAAGTTTAAGTTCAGTTTTCATTTTCCAGCATAGTAGTCATGTGTAAAAGTTTCTTGATAGGTATTTTTAAAACATATACTGTTAAGCGAAAATTATATACTGTATATCATGCTCACTTATGTTTTAAGCAAAACTAGAAATAACAGCAGCAAAATAAATTAAAACGAATCTAAACAAATGAAGTCTTATTACCTTTATACATAGTATATGAATACAATGTATGGTTTATATTGTTTCTAAACTATTTACAAATCCATATTAATTGTTATTTAACTGTAATGCAATTTAGTACTAACTAGAATATATAATGTTTTTGTTATGAGCTACAGTGATGTCTTCATGAAAGATAATTTTATTTCTCTCTGTTAGTAGGTAGATTACTGTATCAACACAGTGTATATTGAAGGAAAATATACTTGTGTACTTAAGGGTGTTCAGCTGTTGTGTAGTCAACACTTTGAGTGTGGGCATAATAATGATGCGATGTTTCTTGTCTTTTGAAGTGATCAGTGTAGTATTTTTCCATCTTAAAACTGTTCTGAGTTGTTCACTATCTTAGTTCTTGTTTTTCCTAACAGATGAAACCTCTATGCAGAAATTTACTATTGGTTTAAATAGAACGGACACAATGTTTTACTATAAAACAGGTTAATTACCTTCCGTCATGCTTTTTGAAATCTGAAAACAGGATTACTCGAGTTTCGACACATTAAGTGTCATCCTCAGATCCTCGATGAATATAGGTTAAAAATACATTTGTTGATGTATGCACATCCCGTCAGATAATAAAAACAACACAAACATAATAACAAAAATACTTAAATAATTTAACACATATTAAAACCGAGACAAAACAGAACGAAAACACAATACACGCGGTCAACGCGGACCTGCGCAGGAACACGTTATACAGTAAAATCAATCGATACCGATTTGACCTTTGATAAATTTTATCGATCTGACACAGCTAATATCTCGTTCTATATCGTTTACTCTGTTGAATAAAATATTATTTTTATGGATCGATTTTTCATTTAAGATGCGATCGTAATTATCTTTAGTGGCCTTATATATTTCAAACCTTACAAGAGTGTCCATTTTAAGAGACTTCCTGCATTTATGTAATATATCCAAATTCTCACTAATACTTTTTATGTTATGATCTTGTGAACTTAAATGTTCAGCAAATGTGGATCTTCCTATATTTGATTTAGAGCTTGGATGGTGTTCTTTATAACGCAATTTGAACGAACGACCCGTTTGTCGTATGTAGAAATTTGAACAATCCGAACAATTAAGCCTGTATACACCTGTACTGTCGTATTCATCGATCGACTTAATTTGATTTTTAAACTTAAGTTTGTTCTCGAGTTTATTATTTGCTTTTGAAGCCAATACTATATTTTGTTTTTTCAATTGGTTTTTTAAAGTGTAATGTAACATTTCGCCATACTCTATTGCGATATATTTTACTTTTTCTTTAGGCATGTCAATATTTATTAGTCTATTTTGTTTCTTATTTATTATTTTATCTATTATGTTACATTTATAACCATTGGCTATTGCTATGTGTTTAATAATTTCGACTTCGTTTTTATGGTCTTCTGTGGAGAGGGGCAATGATAACAATCTATGTACCATACTATTAAAAAATGCCATTTTGTGTGAATAAGGGTGGTAAGACGAGGCATGAATAGCATGATCAGTGGTTGTCGGTTTCCTGTAAATATTATAGTTAATTCTATTATCAATTTTTGTTAAAGACAAATCTAAGAAATTTATTTTATTATTCTTTTCTGTTTCTAATGTAAATTGCAAATTTTTTGTTATGGTATTCAAATACTTATTAAGTGTCTCTAATTGTCTGCAATTACCATTGTAAATCACTATTGTGTCATCCACATATCGACGATAAAATAAAATTTTGTTGTAATGTTTGTTGTTTGGTGATAATATTTTATTATTTTCGATGTGGTTTAAATAAATTTCTGCCAGGATACTTGATAGTGGGGATCCCATTGCTAATCCATCTTTCTGTAAATAATATTTATTATCAAAAGTAAAATAATTTTTTTCTAAAATTACTTTTGTCAAATTAATAATCTCATCAACTATTTCATGGTTTAAAGTGGCTATTGATAATAATAAACTTTTTGTTATTTCCAAAGTTTCATTAATTGGTACATTCGTATACAAATTGACTATGTCAAATGAAGCTAAAGTATGTCTTGGTTCAATTGTAAGTTTTTTTGTGAGATCTACCAATTCTAAACTATTTTTCAAACTGTAGTTCTTATTAAACACTATATATTGTCTTAAAATTTTATCAATTTTTTTGGCAATTTTATACGATGGTGCAGACGTGAAATTTACTAAAGGACGGACAGGCATGTTATTTTTATGTATTTTCGGAAATTTTCTAAGTCTAGGTGCTTTAGGATCTATCATTTTTTAATATTTTTTCTCATTGTTTGTTATAATATATTTAGTTTTGTTTAACACTGATTTCATATTACTATTAAACCTATCAGTGGGGTCACTCTTAATTTCGACAATATTATTGTTTATGAAAAATTCATGTATTTTACATTTATAATCTTTGTTAGTTAAAATTACGAGTGTCTGGCCTTTGTCAGCTTTGGTGACAATGCTATTATTGTCTATCAATTTCTTTTTTATTCCATTGAATATTTTGGTTTCTTTATTGTAACTAGTTTTTATATTTTCGGCTTTCAAAACTTTCGTTATTTTATTATCAACTGCATGTCTTACAACTGTTCTTGTTTCCTCATCAGATATAGCATTTATTGCAGTTTCAGCGTTCAATATTTCATTTATAAGTGATTGTTTGAATCCTTTGTTTTTAAAACAGTATTTTAAGCCTTTGTTTAAAAGGTTAGTTTCTTCGTTATTGAAATTGATTTCAGTAAGATTAACTATACGATGATAAAATCGATGACTTATTGTATTGTTCTTTTGAGGGTCGTTCTGTACTTTCAAAAGGTTATTAATTTTTTTATTTTGTGTTTTCTTTTTCTTAATAACGGTTTTATTTATTTGTTTTTCTATTAAATATGTTACATTGTCGATTTGTGATGGATGTAATTTTTGTAACAGTTCAAGATGTTTTTTCATAAGTACCGTATTAAGTAAGCTCTTTTTACTATATAATTGTTTGATTTCAGTTTTGATCCATAATGTTGTAGCTAATTCTTTAGTTTTTATAGCACTATAAGACTTAGACGTAATTTTTATCTGGACGAAATTCGGTACGATCCGCAAATCTAAACATGTCTTGTTGTATCTGATATTTAGTGTTGTTTTTAATAGTTTTAACTTAATATTTATATATTGATAGGCAATTTTTGCCTGACTAGCTTCTAATTTAAACATTATATTTGCCTCCAAAAGCGTTTTAAGACTATAAAACAGGTTAATTACCTTCCGTCACGCTTTTTGAAATCTGAAAACAGGATTACTCGAGTTTCGACAGGATTACTCGAGGATGACACTTAATGTGTCGAAACTTGAGTAATCCTGTTTTCGGATTTAAAAAAGCGTGACAGAAGGTAATTAACCTGTTTTATAGTCTTAAAACGCTTTTGGAGGCAAATATAATGTTTAAATTAGAAGCTAGTCAGGCAAAAATTGCCTATCAATATATAAATATTAAGTTAAAACTATTAAAAACAACACTAAATATCAGATACAACAAGACATGTTTAGATTTGCGGATCGTACCGAATTTCGTCCAGATAAAAATTACGTCTAAGTCTTATAGTGCTATAAAAACTAAAGAATTAGCTACAACATTATGGATCAAAACTGAAATCAAACAATTATATAGTAAAAAGAGCTTACTTAATACGGTACTTATGAAAAAACATCTTGAACTGTTACAAAAATTACATCCATCACAAATCGACAATGTAACATATTTAATAGAAAAACAAATAAATAAAACCGTTATTAAGAAAAAGAAAACACAAAATAAAAAAATTAATAACCTTTTGAAAGTACAGAACGACCCTCAAAAGAACAATACAATAAGTCATCGATTTTATCATCGTATAGTTAATCTTACTGAAATCAATTTCAATAACGAAGAAACTAACCTTTTAAACAAAGGCTTAAAATACTGTTTTAAAAACAAAGGATTCAAACAATCACTTATAAATGAAATATTGAACGCTGAAACTGCAATAAATGCTATATCTGATGAGGAAACAAGAACAGTTGTAAGACATGCAGTTGATAATAAAATAACGAAAGTTTTGAAAGCCGAAAATATAAAAACTAGTTACAATAAAGAAACCAAAATATTCAATGGAATAAAAAAGAAATTGATAGACAATAATAGCATTGTCACCAAAGCTGACAAAGGCCAGACACTCGTAATTTTAACTAACGAAGATTATAAACGTAAAATACATGAATTTTTCATAAACAATAATATTGTCGAAATTAAGAGTGACCCCACTGATAGGTTTAATAGTAATATGAAATCAGTGTTAAACAAAACTAAATATATTATAACAAACGATGAGAAAAAATATTAAAAAATGATAGATCCTAAAGCACCTAGACTTAGAAAATTTCCGAAAATACATAAAAATAACATGCCTGTCCGTCCTTTAGTAAATTTCACGTCTGCACCATCGTATAAAATTGCCAAAAAAATTGATAAAATTTTAAGACAATATATAGTGTTTAATAAGAACTACAGTTTGAAAAATAGTTTAGAATTGGTAGATCTCACAAAAAAACTTACAATTGAACCAAGACATACTTTAGCTTCATTTGACATAGTCAATTTGTATACGAATGTACCAATTAATGAAACTTTGGAAATAACAAAAAGTTTATTATTATCAATAGCCACTTTAAACCATGAAATAGTTGATGAGATTATTAATTTGACAAAAGTAATTTTAGAAAAAAATTATTTTACTTTTGATAATAAATATTATTTACAGAAAGATGGATTAGCAATGGGATCCCCACTATCAAGTATCCTGGCAGAAATTTATTTAAACCACATCGAAAATAATAAAATATTATCACCAAACAACAAACATTACAACAAAATTTTATTTTATCGTCGATATGTGGATGACACAATAGTGATTTACAATGGTAATTGCAGACAATTAGAGACACTTAATAAGTATTTGAATACCATAACAAAAAATTTGCAATTTACATTAGAAACAGAAAAGAATAATAAAATAAATTTCTTAGATTTGTCTTTAACAAAAATTGATAATAGAATTAACTATAATATTTACAGGAAACCGACAACCACTGATCATGCTATTCATGCCTCGTCTTACCACCCTTATTCACACAAAATGGCATTTTTTAATAGTATGGTACATAGATTGTTATCATTGCCCCTCTCCACAGAAGACCATAAAAACGAAGTCGAAATTATTAAACACATAGCAATAGCCAATGGTTATAAATGTAACATAATAGATAAAATAATAAATAAGAAACAAAATAGACTAATAAATATTGACATGCCTAAAGAAAAAGTAAAATATATCGCAATAGAGTATGGCGAAATGTTACATTACACTTTAAAAAACCAATTGAAAAAACAAAATATAGTATTGGCTTCAAAAGCAAATAATAAACTCGAGAACAAACTTAAGTTTAAAAATCAAATTAAGTCGATCGATGAATACGACGGTACAGGTGTATACAGGCTTAATTGTTCGGATTGTTCAAATTTCTACATACGACAAACGGGTCGTTCGTTCAAATTGCGTTATAAAGAACACCTTCCAAGCTCTAAATCAAATATAGGAAGATCCACATTTGCTGAACATTTAAGTTCACAAGATCATAACATAAAAAGTATTAGTGAGAATTTGGATATATTACATAAATGCAGGAAGTCTCTTAAAATGGACACTCTTGAAAGGTTTGAAATATATAAGGCCACTAAAGATAATTACGATCGCATCTTAAATGAAAATATCGGTATGGAGAACCATACATGACTTCCATATTCTAAGATTTATATTTAAAATCATTTTCGAAATGAAATATTACCATAGAAACTACTTCTTTCTACTTACTGCTTCAGCCTTAACCACAGTACTGTGGTCATTAACGTATACCACCTCACGTTATCGCACTCGATTTTCACTGATGATGGAAGTCGATGGCATTGCCGAAACGTCTGGTTTTGTAGAAAACATTGGACTACGGCCTAATATCCCGGGAAGGAATTTTAACAAAAACTACTTCTTTGTTGCTGATTACGTTGTACACATATATATATATAAAATATGCATAAAATTAATGGCTTGTATAAGTTAATGATTGATCTCCATTAAGTAGTGCTCAAGTTTCCAAAGTTTTAATATTATGATGTCCGTAATTAAAACATCAGAGCAGGTTTAGTGTGAATGAGGGTACACTGTGGACAGAAATTTTCAACATTTCCTATTGAGCATTGCTTAGAGTAAAGCTGCGAATCTACAGTGTATGTTTCGCAGAACAAACACGCGAAAAAGAAGGAGCACTCCGAAGTCACTCATGGACCCTCAGCATCTTGCAGAGGGTTCATTCCCTAAAGACGAAAAGTCTGTTTATGAATCGTTCCTCTGTAAACACGTGCAGTTACACTGCCCAGCGATCCACAGGAAGCAAATTGATGTCCATTTTTTCGGCTTGCACGCGTTATGTTGGTGTGGGTTTCGGCACTTTCCATTTAAAAAGCGTGCAAATGTAAGAAAATAAACATGAGTGAGGCCAGAAATAACGTGAATTGTGTGTGTGTGTGTGTGTGTGTGTGTGTGTCTTACCTGCCTTTTTATTGCTGTAGGCATAATAATAAAATGGAAACGTAAACATTACATAACTGAGATATGCTTACCTGCCACGAAGTATATATTATTTTATACATGGAGGAGTTCAGTGACATACACACGTACAGAAGAATTATATATATATAAAGATATTAACTCATACATAATTAACATTAAAATGAAAAAACTATAATTTTATTCCCCGGCAACAAAATTGTTTTATTTTTAACAATTACCATTGTTTGAAAAAGTTTAAATGAATTTTCAAGTACTTTACTGTTGTTAAAACGTAAAAGGTTGCTGGTAAACTACCCCTTCCCCTTAACCGATCTTCACCAAAATCGAAAGTCCTTGAGATCTATACAATTCAGGAACGTAAGCAAAAAAAATTTGATTCTCTTTGAATTTGCGGCTGTTATTGTTTGCCATAGAAAATACGCTTGATAAAAAAACGTTGCAGGTAAACTACCCCTTGCCCTTAACCGATCTTCACCAAAAACAATAGGTCTTGAGTACTATACAAATCAGGGCTGTATGCAAAAAATTATTTGATTCTGTTTGAATTTGCGGCTGTTATCGTTTGCCATAGAAAATACCCTTGTTAAAAAAACGTTGCAGGTAAACTACCCCTTTCCCTTAACCGATCTTCACCAAAAACAATAGGTCTTGAGAACTCTACAAATCAGGGCTGTATGCGAAACATTATTTGATTCTGTTTGAATTTGCGGCTGTTAACGTTTGCCAAAAAAAAAAAAATTTCCCTTGATAAAAAAACCGTTGCAGGTAAACTACCCCTTTCCCTCAACTGATCTTCACCAAAAACAATAGGTCGTGAGTACTCTACAAATCAGGGCTGTATGCAAAAAATTATTTGATTCTGTTTGAATTTGCGGCAGTTATCGTTTGCCATAGAAAAAAAATCTACACACAGATAGACAGACAGACACACACACAGACACTTTTAGAAAAACGACTTTTTTTCTTGTTTTGAGTGTAGTACAATCAGAATCTGCAATAATCTCGAACACGATTTTTTTTGCCATCACCATACTTCCATTTCCTTAAGGAATATGGAAGTAAAATCGATCCATAAAAATAATATTTTATTCAACAGAGTAAACGATATAGAACGAGATATTAGCTGTGTCAGATCGGTAAAAAATATCAAAGGTCAAATCGGTATCGATTGATTTTACTGTATAACGTTTTCCTGCGCAGGTCCGCGTCGACCGCGTTTATTGTGTTTTTGTTCTGTTTTGTCTTGGTTTTAATATGTGTTAAATTATTTAAGTATTTTTGTTATTATGTTTGTGTTGTTTTTATTATCTGATGGGATGTGCATACATCAACAAATGTATTTTAAACCTATATTCATCGAGGATCTGAGGATGACACTTAATGTGTCGAAACTCGAGTAATCCTGTTTTCAGATTTCAAAAAGCGTGACGGAAGGTAATTAACCTGTTTTATAGTCTTAAAACGCTTTTGGAGGCAAATATAATGTTTAAATTTACAATGTTTTAATTAGTGCTAGCATCAAATACGTGATGTACCAAAGCATTGTTGCAATGTTTGCTGAACAACATTTTGAACTTGGCAATTGCACTTGTGTTGTTATATTTTGCTGTGTGTGTGTGATCTGTGCGTTTTGTCATAGTTATGTGTTATTGTATAATTTGAAGTGAGTCATATCTAAGTGAAGAACCTATCTATGTGGTAGTGCACCAAGTGTAATTTTGGTTTGTGTGTCACCCTATTTCAAACTCTACCACACTAAAGTGCAGTTTGAGTTATAACATTAAAAAACTGAAGTGACAGTTCAATATTTATTTTTCAAATTTTTGCAATGTGATTTTAAAAATTTATTATTAATTGTTACAGTCATAAACTAATTTTATTAAAAACTGATACGTTTGCAAATTTTTGTTGCAGGTTTGTTCAAAACTACCTTGAAATTAACTGATGAATGCTTAAATAATTATGGTCATTTAAAAAATATATGTACCACTGGGAAGATAGAGAACTTCCCAGTAGTACAAAGAAAAAAAAGATGGTTTATACCATAGGTTGAGATGGCTTCCCAGTGGTTTGACAAATAAAAAGATGTAATATTTATAATGTTATATATAAGAACGCACACACAGTTCTTCAAATTTATGCAAATGTTGCACAGTATTGCTTATTACAGGGAAGGAGACATGAACAACACACCCACACTCAAAGTGTTAACTGTATGGAATAATTTACTATAGTTAATATGGCATATGAATAGGGTATACATTCTTGGAAAAAAACATACGTTGTTGTAAGATTTATTTTTATGGGTGTGGATGTCATAATGGTGTTTTAATGCTTCTTGTTTTCAGAATTTTACAATTATATATATAAAATTAGGTTTTCCAAGACTGTCTGCTTCAAGGAAAGCTGAACTAGTGCCTTCCTTATTGGATTCAGTGGAGAACAAACCACAGCAACATAGAGATAGGTAAATTTTTTTTTGTTATGTGATAACAGATTTCTAAATGAACATTTTTTGGAGTGTAATAAGGAGTGATTAAATTTTACACATTCCCAGTAAATTTTATTCATTAATATTATCTAAATTACAGAGATGTCAGCAGATCACTAAAAGTCATGAAAGCTACAGTTTTACTTCCATATTCCTTAAGGAAATGGAAGTATGGTGATGGGAAAAAAAATCGTGTTCGAGATTATTGCAGATTCTGATTGTACTACACTCAAAACATGAAAAAAGTCTTTTTTTGAAAAGTGTCTGTGTGTGTGTCTGTCTGTGTGTCTATCTGTGTGTCTGTCTGTAGTTTTTTTTCTATGGCAAACGATAACAGCCGCAAATTCAAACAGAATCAAATAATTTTTTGCATACAGCCCTGATTTGTAGAGTACTCACGACCTATTGTTTTTGGTGAAGATCGGTTGAGGGAAAGGGGTAGTTTACCTGCAACAGTTTTTTTTTATCAAGGGAATTTTTTTTTTGGCAAACGATAACATCCGCAAATTCAAACAGAATCAAATAATGTTTCGCATACAGCCCTGAATTGTACAGTACTGAAGGTCTGTTGATGTTGGTGAAGATCGGTTTAGAGAAAGGGGTAGTTTACCTGCAACTTTTTATGTTTTAACAAGGTTAATTTTTCTATGACGAACGATAACTGCCGTAAATTCAAAGAAAATCAAATAATTTTATGCATACGTTCCTAAATTGTAGAGAATTCAAGGCCTATTGATTTTGGTGAAGATCGGTAAAGGGAAAGGGGTAGTTTACCTGCAACGTTTTTCTTATCAAGGGTAATTTTTTTACTTCCATGTTCCTTAAGGAAATGGAAGTATGGTGATGGCAAAAAAAATCGTGTTCGAGATTATTGCAGAATATGATTGTACTACACTCAAAACATGAAAAAAGTCATTTTTCGAAAAGTGTCTGTGTGTCTGTCTGTAGATTTTTTTCTATGGCAAACGATAACAGCCGCAAATTCAAACAGAATCAAATAATTTTTTGCATACAACCCTGATTTGTAGAGTACTCGCGACCTATTGTTTTTGGTGAAGATCGATTGAGGGAAAGGGGTAGTTTACCTGCAACGGTTTTTTTTTATCAAGGGTAATTTTGTTTGTTTGGCAAACGATAACAGCCGCAAATTCAAACAGAATAAAATAATGTTTCGCATACAGCCCTGAATTGTAGGGTTCTCAAGATCTGTTGATTTTGGTAAAGATCGGTTAAGGGAAAGGGGTAGTTTACCTGCAACGTTTTATGTTTTAACAAGGGTATTTTTTATGGCAAACGATAACAGCCGCAAATTCAAACATAATCAAATACGTTTTTGCATACAGCCCTGATGTCTTGAGTACTAAAGACCTATTGTTTTTGGTGAAGATCGTTTAAGGGAAAGGGGTAGTTTACCTGCCACGTTTTTTGTTTTATCAAGGGTATTTTGTATGGCAAACGATAACAGCCGCAAATTCAAACAAAATTATATAGTAGTTTGCATACAGCCCTGAATTGCAGAGTTCTCAAGACCTGTCATTTTTGGTGAAGATCGGTTAAGGGAAAGGGGTAGTTTACCTGCAACGGTTTTTTATCAAGGGTAATTTTCTTCCATATTTCCTTAAGGAATGGAAGTATGGTGATGGCAAAAATAATCGTGTTCGAGATTATTGCAGATTCTGATTCTACTACACTCAAAACATGAAAAAAAGTCTTTTTCCGAAAAGTGTCTGTGTGCGTGTCTGTGTGTCTGTGTGTCTATCTGTGTGTCTTAGATTTTTTTCTATGGCAAACGATAAGTGCCGCAAATTCAAACAGAATCAAATAATTTGTTGCATACAGCCCTGATTTGTAGAGGACTCGCGACCTATTGTTTTTGGTGAAGATCGGTTGAGGGAAAGGGGTAGTTTACCTGCAACGGTTTTTTTTTTATCAAGGGAAATTTTTTTTTTTGGCAAACGATAACAGCCGCAAATTCAAACAGAATCAAATAATGTTTCGTATACAGCCCTGAATTGTAGAGTTCTCAAGACCTTTTGTTTTTGGTGAAGATCGGTTAAGGGAAAGGGGTAGTTTACTTGTAACGTTTTATGTTTTAACAAGGGTATTTCCTATGGCAAACGATAACAGCCGCAAAATCAAACAGAATCAAAAGATTATTTGCATACAGCCCTAAATTGTAGAGTTCTCAAGACCTATTGTTTTTGGTGAAGATCGGTTAAGGGAAAGGGGTAGTTTACCTACAACGTTTTTTTAACAAGGGTATTTTCTATGGCAAACGATAACAGCCGCAAATTCAAACAGAATCAAATAATTTTCTGCATACAGCCCTGATTTGTAGAGTACTCAAGACCTATTCTTTTTGGTGAAGATCAGTTGAGGGGAAGGGGTAGTTTACCTGCAACGTTTTTTATCAAGCGTATTTTCTATGGCAAACGATAACTGCCGCAAATTCAAACAGAATCAAATAGTTTTTTGCATACAGCCCTGATTTGTAGAGTACTCACGACCTATTGTTTTTGGTGAAGATCGGTTGAGGGGAAGGGGTAGTTTACCTGCACGGTTTTTTTTATCAAGGGAAATTTTTTTTTTGGCAAACGATAACAGCCGCAAATTCAAACAGACTTAAATAATGTTTCGTATACAGCCCTGAATTGTAGAGTTCTCAAGACCTTTTGTTTTTGGTGAAGATCGGTTAAGGGAAAGGGGTAGTTTACTTGTAACGTTTTATGTTTTAACAAGGGTATTTCCTATGGCAAACGATAACAGCCGCAAATTCAAACAGAATCAAAAGATTATTTGCATACAGCCCTAAATTGTAGAGTTCTCAAGACCTATTGTTTTTGGTGAAGATCGGTTAAGGGAAAGGGGTAGTTTACCTACAACGTTTTTTTAACAAGGGTATTTTCTATGGCAAACGAGAACAGCCGCAAATTCAAACAGAATCAAATAATTTTCTGCATACAGCCCTGATTTGTAGAGTACTCAAGACGTGTTGTTTGTGGTGAAGATCAGTTGAGGGGAAGGGGTAGTTTACCTGCAACGTTTTTTATCAAGCGTATTTTCTATGGCAAACGATAACTGCCGCAAATTCAAACAGAATCAAATAATTTTTTGCATACAGCCCTGATTTGTAGAGTACTCGCGACATATTGTTTTTGGTGAAGATCGGTTGAGGGGAAGGGGTAGTTTACCTGCACGGTTTTTTTTATCAAGGGAAATTTTTTTTTTTTTGGGTAACGATAACAGCCGCAAATTCAAACAGACTTAAATAATGTTTCGTATACAGCCCTAAATTGTAGAGTTCTCAAGACCTATTGTTTTTGGTGAAGATCGGTTGAGCGAAAGGGGTAGTTTACTTGCAACGTTTTTTTAACAAGGGTATTTTCTATGGCAAACGATAACAACCGCAAAATTCAAACAGAATCAAATAATGTTTTGCATACAGCCCTGATTTGTAGAGTACTCAAGACCTATTGTTTTTGGTGAAGATCGGTTAAGGGGAAGGGGTAGTTTACCTGCACCGTTTTTTTATCAAGCGTATTTTCTATGGCAAACGATAAAAGCCGAAAATTCGAACAGAATCAAATAATTTTTTGCATACATCCCTGAATTGTAGAGGTCTCAAGGACTTTGGATTTTGGTGAAGATCGGTTAAGGGGAAGGGGTAGTTTACCAGCAACCTTTTACGTTTTAACAAGAGTAAAGTACTTGCAAATTTATTTAAACTTTTTGAAACAATGGTAATTGTTAAAAATAAAATAATTTTGTTGCCAGGCAATAAAATTAAAATTTTTTAATTTTAATGTAATATAACATTTTTCATTTAATACGGCAATAAAAAGGCAGGTAAGACACAAACACACAATTCACGTTATTTCTGGCCTCACTCATGTTTATTTTCTTACGTTTGCACGCTTTTTAAATGGAAAGTGCCGAAACCCACACCAACATAACGCGTGCAAGCCGAAAAAAGGGACATCAATTTGCTTACTGGCGAAGCTAGTAGTTAATGAATGGGTAGGCAAAAATCTTATCTTAAATTTTTTTAAGGAATCACTAAAAGGACGGTGGGTCAAATCGGACGCTGAGGTAGAGTTTGCTGTAACCGAATGGTTCCACAAACAGTCGTAAGAATTTTACTAGCAGGGAATCTACAGGTTAGCGCAACAGTGGAACTCATGTCTTAATGTTATTGGAGACTTCTTTTAAAATCGTTGAATAAAAATTGCTTTACAGCTCTATACGTGTGTCTATTGAACAATCCTTGTATTAGTCATACACGATAATACAACTGATTAAACTTCAAATTTTTAAACTTGGTTAGTTACTATATATATGTTTAATGTTACAAATAATTCAAATAACAATCTTGATCATCTGTTAGTTCAGCGGAATAACAGTGACACTTTTAATAACCGCATAAAATAAACACTTAGAAACAACACAGGCACTTTAACTTAACTGTTTGGACCACAGAAGTGAGGTATGCCTCAACGCTCTATGTGTACAGCGCGGGACAATCCCCCCTCCCTACACTTCCCTATCACACCACTACATTGCTTACATACGATGTATACAAAAAACGCTGAGGCAAGTTCAGGTTGCCTCATTCGCTTTAAACGAACTATGCCGAATCTCACCTGTCACCATCTAGCTTTCGCTCAATAAAGCACGTTTCGGTTTAATAAATTTGACAGTCACAGTAACAATGTATAATCTTTACGTTATGTAGTTCATACGTATTTATAATTTTTATTCTACAGAATTTGTTAGGGTAGGCATTGCCTCAATTGCCTCCATGTAACTTCGCCACTGATATATATGTGTACAACGTTATCGGCAACAAAGACGTAGTTTTTGTTAAAATTCCTTCCCGGGATATTTGGCCGTAGTCCAATGTTTTCTACAAAACCAGACATTTCGGCAATGCCATCGACTTCCATCATCAGTGAAAATCGAGTGCGATAACGTGAGGTGGTATACGTTAGTGACCACAGTACTGTGGTTAAGGCTGAAGCAGTAAGTAGAAAGAAGTAGTTTCTATGGTAATATTTCATTTCGAAAATGATTTTAAATATAAATCTTAGAATATGGAAGTCATGTATGGTTCTCCATACCGATTATTTTACTTTTTCTATGGTAAACGATAACAGCCGCAAATTCAAACAGAATCAAATAAGTTTTTGCATACAGCACTGATTTGTAGAGTACTCAAGACCTTTTGTTTTTAGTGAAGATCGGTTAAGGGAAAGGGGTAGTTTACCTGCAACGTTTTATGTTTTAAGAAGGGTATTTTCTATGGCAAACGATAACAGCCGCAAATTCTAACAGAATCAAATGATTATTTGCATACAGCCCTAAATTGTAGAGTTCTCAAGACCTATTGTTTTTGGTGAAGATCGGTTAACGGAAAGGGGTAGTTTACCTGCAACGTTTTATGTTTTAACAAGGGTATTTTATATAGCAAACGATAACAGCCGCAAATTCTAACATAATCAAATGATTATTTGCATACAGCCCTAAATAGTAGAGATCTCAAGACCTATTGTTTTTGGTGAAGATCGGTTAACAGAAAGGGGTAGTTTACCTGCAACGTTTTATGTTTTAACAAGGGTATTTTATATAGCAAACGATAACAGCCGCAAATTCTAACATAATCAAATGATTATTTGCATACAGCCCTAAATAGTAGAGATCTCAAGACCTATTGTTTTTGGTGAAGATCGGTTAACAGAAAGGGGTAGTTTACCTGCAACGTTTTATGTTTTAACAAGGGTATTTTTTCTGTGACGAACGATAACTGCCGCAAATTCAAAGAGAATCAACTAATGTTTTGCATACAGCCCTGAATTGTAGAGTTCTCAAGACCTATTGTTATTGGTGAAGATCGGTTAATGGAATAGGGTAGTTTACCAGCAGCGTTTTATGTTTTGTCAAGGGTGTTTTCTATGGCAAACGATAACAGCCGCAAATTCAAACAGAATCAAATAATTGTTTGCATACAAGCCTGAATTGTAGAGTACCCAAGACCTGTCGTTTTTGGTGAAGATCGGTTAAGGGAAAGGGGTAGTTTACTAGTTTACTTTTACTTCCATGTTCCTTAAGGAAATGGAAGTATGGTGATGGCAAAAAAAATCGTGTTCGAGATTATTGCAGAATATGATTGTACTACACTCAAAACATGAAAAAAAGTCATTTTTCGAAAAGTGTCTGTGTGTCTGTGTGTGTGTCTGTCTGTGCATGTGTCTGTAGATTTTTTTTCTATGGCAAACGATAACAGCCGCAAATTCAAACAGAATCAAATAATTTTTTGCATACAGCGCTGATTTGTAGAGTACTCGCGACCTATTGTTTGTGGTGAAGATCGGTTGTGGGAAAGGGGTAGTTTACCTGCAACGGTTTTTTTTTATCGAGGGTAATTTTGTTTGTTTGGCAAACGATAACAGCCGCAAATTCAAACAGAATCAAATAATGTTTCGCATACACCCCTGAATTGTAGGGTTCTTAAGATCTGTTGATTTTTGTAAAGATCGGTTAAGGGAAAGGGGTAGTTTACCAGCAGTGTTTTATGTTTTAACAAGGGTATTTTATATGGCAAACGATAACAGCCGCAAATTCAAACATAATCAAATACGTTTTTGCATACAGCCCTGATTTCTAGAGTACTAAAGACCTATTGTTTTTGGTGAAGATCGTTTAGGGGAAAGGGGTAGTTTACCTGCAACGGTTTTTTATCAAGGGTAATTTTTTTTATGGTAAATGATAACAGCCGCAAATTCAAACAGAATCAAATGACGTTTTGCATACAGCCCTGTATTGTAGAGTTCTCAATACCTATTGGTGTTGGTGAAGATCGGTTAAGGGAAAGGGGTAGTTTACGGGCAACGTTTTATGTTTTAAAAGGGTATTTTCTATGGCAAACGATAAAAGCCGCAAATTCAAACAGAATCAAATACGTTTTTGCATACAGCCCTGTTTTGTTGAGTACTAAAGACTTATTTTTTTTGGTGAAGATCAGTTAAGGGAAAGGGGTAGTTTACCAGACACGTTTTTTGTCTTATCAAGGGTATTTTATACGGCACACGATAACAGCCGCAAATTCAAACAGAATCATATAATATTTTGCATACAGCCCTGAAATGTAGAGTTCTCAAGACCTGTTGGTTTTGGTGAAGATCGGTTAAGGGAATAGGGTTGTTTACCAGCAACATTTTATGTTTTATCAAGGGTAATTTTTTTTTTTGATGAACGATAACTGCCATACATTAAAACAGAATCAACTACTCTTCTGCATACCTTTTTGAATTATACAGACCTCAAGGTCTGTTGATTTTGTTGAAGATCGGTTAAGGGAAAGGGGTAGTTTACCTGCAACGTTTTATGTGTTAACAAGGGTATTTTTTCTGTGACGAACGATAACTGCCGTAAATTCAAAGAGAATCAACTAATGTTGTGCATACAGCCCTGAATTGTAGAGTTCTCAAGATCTATTGTTATTGGTGAAGATCGGTTAATGGAATAGGGTAGTTTACCAGCAACGTTTTATGTTTTATCAAGTGTGTTTTCTATGGCAAACGATAACAGCTGCAAATTCAAACAGAATCAAATAATTCTGTGCATACAGGCCTGAATTGTAGAGTAACCAAGACCTGTCGTTTTTGGTGTAGATCGGTTAAGGGAAAGGGGTAGTTTACCAGCAACGGTTTTTTTTCAAGGGTAATTTTTTTCTATAGTAAACGATAACATCCGCAAATTCAAACAGAATCAAATGATGTTTTGCATACAGCTTTGTATTGTAGAGTTCTCAATACCTGTTGGTGTTGGTGAAGATCGGTTAAGGGAAAGGGGTAGTTTACCAGCAACATTTTATGTGATAACAAGGGTAATTTTTTATATGACGAACGATAACTGCCGTAAATTCAAACAGAATCAACTAGGTTTTTGCATACCTATTTGAACTAAAGGGAACTCAAGGTCTGTTGATTTTGTTGAAGATCGGTTAAGGGAAGGGGTAGTTTATCAGCAACATTTTATGTTTTAAAAAGGGTAATTTTTTTTATGACGAACGATAACTGCCGAAAATTCAATTAGAATCAAATAATTTTTTGCACTCTTTCCTGAGTTGCAGAGAGCTCAAGGTCTATTGATTTTGGTGAAGATCAGTTAAGGAAAAGGGGTAGTTTACCTGCAACATTTTATGTTGTAACAAGAGAAATGTTTCCATGACGAATGATAACTGCCGCACATTCAAACAGAATCAAATATTTTTTTGCATGCTTCCCTGAATTGTAGAGGACGGAAGGTCTGTTGATTTTGGAGAAGATCGGTTAAGAGAAAGGGGTAGTTTACCTGAAACATTTTATGATTTAACAAGAGTAAAGTACTTAATTTTTATAAATAAAGTATCCTGATAAGAAGCTCATAGTAATCCACTGTAGAAACGTAGATGAAATATCTATAAATGAAGAGGTTAGGTGAACGGGGTGGGGGTAATTTTCTATTATTAAAAATTATAGTTGAAGGTGGAGGGCAGAATTTATTATATGTGTACTACGTTATCGGCAACAAAGAAGTAGTTTTTTGTTAAAATTGCTTCCCGGGCTCTTTAGCCGTAGTCCAATGTTTTCTGCAAAACCAGACTTTTCGGCAGTGCCATCGACTGCCATCATCGGTGAAAATCGAGTGCGAACACGTGAGGTGGTATACGTTAGTGACGACAGTACTGTGGTTAATGCTGAAGCAATAAGTAGAAAGAAGTAGTTTCTATGGAAATATTTCATTTCGAATATGATTTTAAATATAAATCTTAGAACATGGAAGTCATGTATGGTTCTCCATACCGATATTTACTTCCATGTTCCTTAAGGAAATGGAAGTATGGTGATGGCAAAAAAAATCGTGTTCGAGATTATTGCAGAATATGATTGTACTACACTCAAAACATGAAAAAAAGTCATTTTTCGAAAAGCGTCTGTGTGTGTGTCTGTCTGTCTGTGTGTCTGTCTGTAGATTTTTTTTCTATGGCAAACGATAACAGCCGCAGATTCAAACAGAATAAAATAATTTTTTGCATACAGCCCTGATTTGTAGAGTACTCGCGACCTATTGTTTTTGGTGAAGATCGGTTGAGGGAAAGGGGTAGTTTACCTGGAACGGTTTTTTTTTATCAAGTGTAATTTTGTTTGTTTGGCAAACGGTAACAGCCGCAAATTCAAACAGAATCAAATAATGTTTCGCATACAGTCCTGAATTGTAGAGTTCTCAAGATCTGTTGATTTTGGTAAAGATCGGTTAAGGGAAAGGGGTAGTTTACCGGCAACGTTTTATGTTTTAACAAGGGTATTTTCTATGGCAAACGATAACAGCCGCAAATTCAAACATAATCAAATAAGTTTTTGCATACAGTCCGATTTATTGAGTACTAAAGACCTATTGTTTTTGGTGAAGATCGTTTAAGGGAAAGGGGTAGTTTACCGGCCACGTTTTTAGTTTTATCAAGGGTATTTTGTATGGCAAACAATAACAGCCGCAAATTCAAACAAAATCATATAATATTTTGCATGGAGCCCTGAATTGCGGAGTTCTCAAGACCTATCGTTTTTGGTGAAGATCAGTTAAGGGAAAGGGGTAGTTTACCGGCAACGGTTTTTTATCAAGGGTAATTTTTTTCTATGGTAAACGATAACAGCCGCAAATTCAAACCGAATCAAATGATGTTTTGCATACAGCCCTGTATTGTAGATTTCTCAATACCTATTGGTGTTGGTGAAGATCGGTTAAGGGAAAGGGGTAGTTTACCAGCTACATTTTATGTTTTAAAAGGGTATTTTTTATGGCAAACGATAAGAGCCGCAAATTCAAACAGAATCAAATACATTTTTGCATACAGCCCTGATTTCTTGAGTACTAACGACCTATTGTTTTTGGTGAAGATCGTTTAAGGGAAAGGGGTAGTTTACCAGCCACGTTTTTTGTTTTATCAAGGGTATTTTGTATGGCAAACGATAACAGCCGCAAATTCAAACAGTATCATATAATTTTTTGCATACAACCCTGATTTGTAGAGTACTCGCGACCTATTGTTTTTGGTGAAGATCGATTGAGGGAAAGGGGTAGTTTACCTGCAACGGTTTTTTTTTATCAAGGGTAATTTTGTTTGTTTGGCAAACGATAACAGCCGCAAATTCAAACAGAATAAAATAATGTTTCGCATACAGCCCTGAATTGTAGGGTTCTCAAGATCTGTTGATTTTGGTAAAGATCGGTTAAGGGAAAGGGGTAGTTTACCTGCAACGTTTTATGTTTTAACAAGGGTATTTTTTATGGCAAACGATAACAGCCGCAAATTCAAACATAATCAAATACGTTTTTGCATACAGCCCTGATGTCTTGAGTACTAAAGACCTATTGTTTTTGGTGAAGATCGTTTAAGGGAAAGGGGTAGTTTACCTGCCACGTTTTTTGTTTTATCAAGGGTATTTTGTATGGCAAACGATAACAGCCGCAAATTCAAACAAAATTATATAGTAGTTTGCATACAGCCCTGAATTGCAGAGTTCTCAAGACCTGTCATTTTTGGTGAAGATCGGTTAAGGGAAAGGGGTAGTTTACCTGCAACGGTTTTTTATCAAGGGTAATTTTCTTCCATATTTCCTTAAGGAATGGAAGTATGGTGATGGCAAAAATAATCGTGTTCGAGATTATTGCAGATTCTGATTCTACTACACTCAAAACATGAAAAAAAGTCTTTTTCCGAAAAGTGTCTGTGTGCGTGTCTGTGTGTCTGTGTGTCTATCTGTGTGTCTTAGATTTTTTTCTATGGCAAACGATAAGTGCCGCAAATTCAAACAGAATCAAATAATTTGTTGCATACAGCCCTGATTTGTAGAGGACTCGCGACCTATTGTTTTTGGTGAAGATCGGTTGAGGGAAAGGGGTAGTTTACCTGCAACGGTTTTTTTTTTATCAAGGGAAATTTTTTTTTTTGGCAAACGATAACAGCCGCAAATTCAAACAGAATCAAATAATGTTTCGTATACAGCCCTGAATTGTAGAGTTCTCAAGACCTTTTGTTTTTGGTGAAGATCGGTTAAGGGAAAGGGGTAGTTTACTTGTAACGTTTTATGTTTTAACAAGGGTATTTCCTATGGCAAACGATAACAGCCGCAAAATCAAACAGAATCAAAAGATTATTTGCATACAGCCCTAAATTGTAGAGTTCTCAAGACCTATTGTTTTTGGTGAAGATCGGTTAAGGGAAAGGGGTAGTTTACCTACAACGTTTTTTTAACAAGGGTATTTTCTATGGCAAACGATAACAGCCGCAAATTCAAACAGAATCAAATAATTTTCTGCATACAGCCCTGATTTGTAGAGTACTCAAGACCTATTCTTTTTGGTGAAGATCAGTTGAGGGGAAGGGGTAGTTTACCTGCAACGTTTTTTATCAAGCGTATTTTCTATGGCAAACGATAACTGCCGCAAATTCAAACAGAATCAAATAGTTTTTTGCATACAGCCCTGATTTGTAGAGTACTCACGACCTATTGTTTTTGGTGAAGATCGGTTGAGGGGAAGGGGTAGTTTACCTGCACGGTTTTTTTTATCAAGGGAAATTTTTTTTTTGGCAAACGATAACAGCCGCAAATTCAAACAGACTTAAATAATGTTTCGTATACAGCCCTGAATTGTAGAGTTCTCAAGACCTTTTGTTTTTGGTGAAGATCGGTTAAGGGAAAGGGGTAGTTTACTTGTAACGTTTTATGTTTTAACAAGGGTATTTCCTATGGCAAACGATAACAGCCGCAAATTCAAACAGAATCAAAAGATTATTTGCATACAGCCCTAAATTGTAGAGTTCTCAAGACCTATTGTTTTTGGTGAAGATCGGTTAAGGGAAAGGGGTAGTTTACCTACAACGTTTTTTTAACAAGGGTATTTTCTATGGCAAACGAGAACAGCCGCAAATTCAAACAGAATCAAATAATTTTCTGCATACAGCCCTGATTTGTAGAGTACTCAAGACGTGTTGTTTGTGGTGAAGATCAGTTGAGGGGAAGGGGTAGTTTACCTGCAACGTTTTTTATCAAGCGTATTTTCTATGGCAAACGATAACTGCCGCAAATTCAAACAGAATCAAATAATTTTTTGCATACAGCCCTGATTTGTAGAGTACTCGCGACATATTGTTTTTGGTGAAGATCGGTTGAGGGGAAGGGGTAGTTTACCTGCACGGTTTTTTTTATCAAGGGAAATTTTTTTTTTTTTGGGTAACGATAACAGCCGCAAATTCAAACAGACTTAAATAATGTTTCGTATACAGCCCTAAATTGTAGAGTTCTCAAGACCTATTGTTTTTGGTGAAGATCGGTTGAGCGAAAGGGGTAGTTTACTTGCAACGTTTTTTTAACAAGGGTATTTTCTATGGCAAACGATAACAACCGCAAAATTCAAACAGAATCAAATAATGTTTTGCATACAGCCCTGATTTGTAGAGTACTCAAGACCTATTGTTTTTGGTGAAGATCGGTTAAGGGGAAGGGGTAGTTTACCTGCACCGTTTTTTTATCAAGCGTATTTTCTATGGCAAACGATAAAAGCCGAAAATTCGAACAGAATCAAATAATTTTTTGCATACATCCCTGAATTGTAGAGGTCTCAAGGACTTTGGATTTTGGTGAAGATCGGTTAAGGGGAAGGGGTAGTTTACCAGCAACCTTTTACGTTTTAACAAGAGTAAAGTACTTGCAAATTTATTTAAACTTTTTGAAACAATGGTAATTGTTAAAAATAAAATAATTTTGTTGCCAGGCAATAAAATTAAAATTTTTTAATTTTAATGTAATATAACATTTTTCATTTAATACGGCAATAAAAAGGCAGGTAAGACACAAACACACAATTCACGTTATTTCTGGCCTCACTCATGTTTATTTTCTTACGTTTGCACGCTTTTTAAATGGAAAGTGCCGAAACCCACACCAACATAACGCGTGCAAGCCGAAAAAAGGGACATCAATTTGCTTACTGGCGAAGCTAGTAGTTAATGAATGGGTAGGCAAAAATCTTATCTTAAATTTTTTTAAGGAATCACTAAAAGGACGGTGGGTCAAATCGGACGCTGAGGTAGAGTTTGCTGTAACCGAATGGTTCCACAAACAGTCGTAAGAATTTTACTAGCAGGGAATCTACAGGTTAGCGCAACAGTGGAACTCATGTCTTAATGTTATTGGAGACTTCTTTTAAAATCGTTGAATAAAAATTGCTTTACAGCTCTATACGTGTGTCTATTGAACAATCCTTGTATTAGTCATACACGATAATACAACTGATTAAACTTCAAATTTTTAAACTTGGTTAGTTACTATATATATGTTTAATGTTACAAATAATTCAAATAACAATCTTGATCATCTGTTAGTTCAGCGGAATAACAGTGACACTTTTAATAACCGCATAAAATAAACACTTAGAAACAACACAGGCACTTTAACTTAACTGTTTGGACCACAGAAGTGAGGTATGCCTCAACGCTCTATGTGTACAGCGCGGGACAATCCCCCCTCCCTACACTTCCCTATCACACCACTACATTGCTTACATACGATGTATACAAAAAACGCTGAGGCAAGTTCAGGTTGCCTCATTCGCTTTAAACGAACTATGCCGAATCTCACCTGTCACCATCTAGCTTTCGCTCAATAAAGCACGTTTCGGTTTAATAAATTTGACAGTCACAGTAACAATGTATAATCTTTACGTTATGTAGTTCATACGTATTTATAATTTTTATTCTACAGAATTTGTTAGGGTAGGCATTGCCTCAATTGCCTCCATGTAACTTCGCCACTGATATATATGTGTACAACGTTATCGGCAACAAAGACGTAGTTTTTGTTAAAATTCCTTCCCGGGATATTTGGCCGTAGTCCAATGTTTTCTACAAAACCAGACATTTCGGCAATGCCATCGACTTCCATCATCAGTGAAAATCGAGTGCGATAACGTGAGGTGGTATACGTTAGTGACCACAGTACTGTGGTTAAGGCTGAAGCAGTAAGTAGAAAGAAGTAGTTTCTATGGTAATATTTCATTTCGAAAATGATTTTAAATATAAATCTTAGAATATGGAAGTCATGTATGGTTCTCCATACCGATTATTTTACTTTTTCTATGGTAAACGATAACAGCCGCAAATTCAAACAGAATCAAATAAGTTTTTGCATACAGCACTGATTTGTAGAGTACTCAAGACCTTTTGTTTTTAGTGAAGATCGGTTAAGGGAAAGGGGTAGTTTACCTGCAACGTTTTATGTTTTAAGAAGGGTATTTTCTATGGCAAACGATAACAGCCGCAAATTCTAACAGAATCAAATGATTATTTGCATACAGCCCTAAATTGTAGAGTTCTCAAGACCTATTGTTTTTGGTGAAGATCGGTTAACGGAAAGGGGTAGTTTACCTGCAACGTTTTATGTTTTAACAAGGGTATTTTATATAGCAAACGATAACAGCCGCAAATTCTAACATAATCAAATGATTATTTGCATACAGCCCTAAATAGTAGAGATCTCAAGACCTATTGTTTTTGGTGAAGATCGGTTAACAGAAAGGGGTAGTTTACCTGCAACGTTTTATGTTTTAACAAGGGTATTTTATATAGCAAACGATAACAGCCGCAAATTCTAACATAATCAAATGATTATTTGCATACAGCCCTAAATAGTAGAGATCTCAAGACCTATTGTTTTTGGTGAAGATCGGTTAACAGAAAGGGGTAGTTTACCTGCAACGTTTTATGTTTTAACAAGGGTATTTTTTCTGTGACGAACGATAACTGCCGCAAATTCAAAGAGAATCAACTAATGTTTTGCATACAGCCCTGAATTGTAGAGTTCTCAAGACCTATTGTTATTGGTGAAGATCGGTTAATGGAATAGGGTAGTTTACCAGCAGCGTTTTATGTTTTGTCAAGGGTGTTTTCTATGGCAAACGATAACAGCCGCAAATTCAAACAGAATCAAATAATTGTTTGCATACAAGCCTGAATTGTAGAGTACCCAAGACCTGTCGTTTTTGGTGAAGATCGGTTAAGGGAAAGGGGTAGTTTACTAGTTTACTTTTACTTCCATGTTCCTTAAGGAAATGGAAGTATGGTGATGGCAAAAAAAATCGTGTTCGAGATTATTGCAGAATATGATTGTACTACACTCAAAACATGAAAAAAAGTCATTTTTCGAAAAGTGTCTGTGTGTCTGTGTGTGTGTCTGTCTGTGCATGTGTCTGTAGATTTTTTTTCTATGGCAAACGATAACAGCCGCAAATTCAAACAGAATCAAATAATTTTTTGCATACAGCGCTGATTTGTAGAGTACTCGCGACCTATTGTTTGTGGTGAAGATCGGTTGTGGGAAAGGGGTAGTTTACCTGCAACGGTTTTTTTTTATCGAGGGTAATTTTGTTTGTTTGGCAAACGATAACAGCCGCAAATTCAAACAGAATCAAATAATGTTTCGCATACACCCCTGAATTGTAGGGTTCTTAAGATCTGTTGATTTTTGTAAAGATCGGTTAAGGGAAAGGGGTAGTTTACCAGCAGTGTTTTATGTTTTAACAAGGGTATTTTATATGGCAAACGATAACAGCCGCAAATTCAAACATAATCAAATACGTTTTTGCATACAGCCCTGATTTCTAGAGTACTAAAGACCTATTGTTTTTGGTGAAGATCGTTTAGGGGAAAGGGGTAGTTTACCTGCAACGGTTTTTTATCAAGGGTAATTTTTTTTATGGTAAATGATAACAGCCGCAAATTCAAACAGAATCAAATGACGTTTTGCATACAGCCCTGTATTGTAGAGTTCTCAATACCTATTGGTGTTGGTGAAGATCGGTTAAGGGAAAGGGGTAGTTTACGGGCAACGTTTTATGTTTTAAAAGGGTATTTTCTATGGCAAACGATAAAAGCCGCAAATTCAAACAGAATCAAATACGTTTTTGCATACAGCCCTGTTTTGTTGAGTACTAAAGACTTATTTTTTTTGGTGAAGATCAGTTAAGGGAAAGGGGTAGTTTACCAGACACGTTTTTTGTCTTATCAAGGGTATTTTATACGGCACACGATAACAGCCGCAAATTCAAACAGAATCATATAATATTTTGCATACAGCCCTGAAATGTAGAGTTCTCAAGACCTGTTGGTTTTGGTGAAGATCGGTTAAGGGAATAGGGTTGTTTACCAGCAACATTTTATGTTTTATCAAGGGTAATTTTTTTTTTTGATGAACGATAACTGCCATACATTAAAACAGAATCAACTACTCTTCTGCATACCTTTTTGAATTATACAGACCTCAAGGTCTGTTGATTTTGTTGAAGATCGGTTAAGGGAAAGGGGTAGTTTACCTGCAACGTTTTATGTGTTAACAAGGGTATTTTTTCTGTGACGAACGATAACTGCCGTAAATTCAAAGAGAATCAACTAATGTTGTGCATACAGCCCTGAATTGTAGAGTTCTCAAGATCTATTGTTATTGGTGAAGATCGGTTAATGGAATAGGGTAGTTTACCAGCAACGTTTTATGTTTTATCAAGTGTGTTTTCTATGGCAAACGATAACAGCTGCAAATTCAAACAGAATCAAATAATTCTGTGCATACAGGCCTGAATTGTAGAGTAACCAAGACCTGTCGTTTTTGGTGTAGATCGGTTAAGGGAAAGGGGTAGTTTACCAGCAACGGTTTTTTTTCAAGGGTAATTTTTTTCTATAGTAAACGATAACATCCGCAAATTCAAACAGAATCAAATGATGTTTTGCATACAGCTTTGTATTGTAGAGTTCTCAATACCTGTTGGTGTTGGTGAAGATCGGTTAAGGGAAAGGGGTAGTTTACCAGCAACATTTTATGTGATAACAAGGGTAATTTTTTATATGACGAACGATAACTGCCGTAAATTCAAACAGAATCAACTAGGTTTTTGCATACCTATTTGAACTAAAGGGAACTCAAGGTCTGTTGATTTTGTTGAAGATCGGTTAAGGGAAGGGGTAGTTTATCAGCAACATTTTATGTTTTAAAAAGGGTAATTTTTTTTATGACGAACGATAACTGCCGAAAATTCAATTAGAATCAAATAATTTTTTGCACTCTTTCCTGAGTTGCAGAGAGCTCAAGGTCTATTGATTTTGGTGAAGATCAGTTAAGGAAAAGGGGTAGTTTACCTGCAACATTTTATGTTGTAACAAGAGAAATGTTTCCATGACGAATGATAACTGCCGCACATTCAAACAGAATCAAATATTTTTTTGCATGCTTCCCTGAATTGTAGAGGACGGAAGGTCTGTTGATTTTGGAGAAGATCGGTTAAGAGAAAGGGGTAGTTTACCTGAAACATTTTATGATTTAACAAGAGTAAAGTACTTAATTTTTATAAATAAAGTATCCTGATAAGAAGCTCATAGTAATCCACTGTAGAAACGTAGATGAAATATCTATAAATGAAGAGGTTAGGTGAACGGGGTGGGGGTAATTTTCTATTATTAAAAATTATAGTTGAAGGTGGAGGGCAGAATTTATTATATGTGTACTACGTTATCGGCAACAAAGAAGTAGTTTTTTGTTAAAATTGCTTCCCGGGCTCTTTAGCCGTAGTCCAATGTTTTCTGCAAAACCAGACTTTTCGGCAGTGCCATCGACTGCCATCATCGGTGAAAATCGAGTGCGAACACGTGAGGTGGTATACGTTAGTGACGACAGTACTGTGGTTAATGCTGAAGCAATAAGTAGAAAGAAGTAGTTTCTATGGAAATATTTCATTTCGAATATGATTTTAAATATAAATCTTAGAACATGGAAGTCATGTATGGTTCTCCATACCGATATTTACTTCCATGTTCCTTAAGGAAATGGAAGTATGGTGATGGCAAAAAAAATCGTGTTCGAGATTATTGCAGAATATGATTGTACTACACTCAAAACATGAAAAAAAGTCATTTTTCGAAAAGCGTCTGTGTGTGTGTCTGTCTGTCTGTGTGTCTGTCTGTAGATTTTTTTTCTATGGCAAACGATAACAGCCGCAGATTCAAACAGAATAAAATAATTTTTTGCATACAGCCCTGATTTGTAGAGTACTCGCGACCTATTGTTTTTGGTGAAGATCGGTTGAGGGAAAGGGGTAGTTTACCTGGAACGGTTTTTTTTTTATCAAGTGTAATTTTGTTTGTTTGGCAAACGGTAACAGCCGCAAATTCAAACAGAATCAAATAATGTTTCGCATACAGTCCTGAATTGTAGAGTTCTCAAGATCTGTTGATTTTGGTAAAGATCGGTTAAGGGAAAGGGGTAGTTTACCGGCAACGTTTTATGTTTTAACAAGGGTATTTTCTATGGCAAACGATAACAGCCGCAAATTCAAACATAATCAAATAAGTTTTTGCATACAGTCCGATTTATTGAGTACTAAAGACCTATTGTTTTTGGTGAAGATCGTTTAAGGGAAAGGGGTAGTTTACCGGCCACGTTTTTAGTTTTATCAAGGGTATTTTGTATGGCAAACAATAACAGCCGCAAATTCAAACAAAATCATATAATATTTTGCATGGAGCCCTGAATTGCGGAGTTCTCAAGACCTATCGTTTTTGGTGAAGATCAGTTAAGGGAAAGGGGTAGTTTACCGGCAACGGTTTTTTATCAAGGGTAATTTTTTTCTATGGTAAACGATAACAGCCGCAAATTCAAACCGAATCAAATGATGTTTTGCATACAGCCCTGTATTGTAGATTTCTCAATACCTATTGGTGTTGGTGAAGATCGGTTAAGGGAAAGGGGTAGTTTACCAGCTACATTTTATGTTTTAAAAGGGTATTTTTTATGGCAAACGATAAGAGCCGCAAATTCAAACAGAATCAAATACATTTTTGCATACAGCCCTGATTTCTTGAGTACTAACGACCTATTGTTTTTGGTGAAGATCGTTTAAGGGAAAGGGGTAGTTTACCAGCCACGTTTTTTGTTT